>LN891027.1:402693-417651 GCA_900010015.1 Tuber aestivum | reverse complement strand
GCCGACAGGACTCCTAGTGCACGGGATCAGGGGTGGAGTTGAGGCGGAGATCTGGACGCCCAGGATGGGGCAGGGTGTTGCGTCAGGGATCCGGACGCCCAGGATGGGGCAGGGTGTTGCGTCAGGGATCCGGACGCCCAGGATGCGGCTGGGTGTCGAGCTCGATCCCAGGACGCACGGGACGCACAGGACGGGAAAGAAAGCGCAGGCGCGTCAGGACGCAGCGCCCAGGCGTCAGACACAAGCGATTTTTTTGCTGATGCTCCAGATCCAAGAATGAGACAATGCCCATACCGAAGGCCAAGGTGTCGAGGCCCGACTCCTCATCGTCGAAGCCAGCTTCGCACAGGCCAACGCTACCATCACATCCCTGAATACTGCCCTTACTCTCATGCCCGCCCGCGGTGCCGCAGCTCCTGCTGGTGGCAACAAACAAGTCTCGATACCGGACCCTGAACAATTCCAGGGTACTACCGAGAAGCTCCGCCCTTTCCCCACTAAGCTGCACATGACGCTGCAGGGTGACACCAACCGGTTCACCAGTGAACAACACCGTCTCGGCTATGCCATCGGTCTCCTCCGCCGATGCACCTTCGTCAAAGTGCAATATCGCGTCGTGGGTAACCGCATCGATTTTGCAAACATGGAAGTGTTCTATGCTGAATTAGAACAAGCCTTTGGCGACCCCAACAGGGCCCAAACGGCCAAACGGGCTCTGAGGAGCCTTCAGCAAAAGAACCTGCCCTTTGTAGAATACCTTGCCGACTTCCAACACCTGGCAGTGGACATGCTTTGGGACGATGCTGCCAAACGCACCTCCCTCTATCAGGGCCTCAGTACTGAACTGAAGGACACCCTGGTACATGTTTTCCGCATCCCCGAAACTTGAAATGACTACCTCTCCCTCCTCAAGCAGCTGGACAACAATGTCCGTGCCCAAGCTGCCGAAAAGAAAGGCTCCTCCTCAACCTCTTGGAGAACCTCCACCTCTGCTGCGCCTCATCCGCCTGCTCCCACTCTGCCCCCAACCTCCACCGGCACAGGCACCGCCTCCGGCCCCATGGACCTCTCTGTAGGTCGCAGAAAGCTCACCACCGGCAAAAGGCAAGAAAGGATCAACCGTGACCTCTGCCTCTACTGTAGAGGGCATGGACACATGGCTCGCGCTTGTCCTAATAAGGGACCCTGCCCCATGCATGAGGCTGCCACCCACACCGTTCCTACTCCTGAGGAGCCCCTCCCTGCCCAAGAAGGGTCAGAAAACTAGTGGTCCCATGTGCAGCCCCTGGCACTGACATGGGACATGTTAAGTCTTCTCCTTATTTAGTTATCTCTAGTTTATCTCCAAACGAAATGGAAAATGGAATTGAGGATAACTATTTGGTAGTCACATGTGACATCATAGACAACCAACACGTAATCCGAGCCCATGTCCTTATTGACTCTGGAGCAACTGATTATGCTTTCATGGATATAGACTTTGTGAGCCATCACCATCTTCCCCTATCCTAACTCAAAGAACCTGTCCACCTCTCTGTCATCGATGGGAGACCCATCAGTTCTGGGGAAATAATCCATATCGCCCGCTTTGACATCAAAATAAATGGCCTCCTGGAATCTGTCCCTGCCTTCATCACCAAACTTGGTGGTTACCCCCTCACTCTCGGTATCCCTTGGTTGAAGCAACATGACGTCACCATCCGCTTCACCTCTAACACTGTTACCTTTGAGTCCGACTATTTCCTTAAACACTGTACGGCAGATGTGACGGGTATTCAAGGAAGTGAACATGAGATCCCCCACTTCCTCAAAGCTTATGTCCTCCAACGACCTCTAGACCACACGGTACTTGAACAACAGGAAGTCAAAGAAATCGTCCCTCCCGCCTACCATGACTTCCTGCCTGTGTTCCTGGAAAAAGAACAAACCCAGCTACCACTCCGCTGACTAGGTGTGGACCATGAAATACCCCTGAAACCCGGTTTCACTACCCCCTTCAGCCCCCTCTACAGCCTGTCTCCCCCAGAACTCGCTGCGCTAAAGGGATGGATCGAAAAAAAACCTGGACAAAGGATTCATCAGCTCTTCTACCTCCTCAGCCACATCCCCAGTACTGTTTATCAAAAAAAAGGATGGCACCTTGAGGCTCTGTGTGGGCTACCAGGAGTTGAACGAACATTAGCAAAAATAAATCCTGCGTCAGACACGCTGGCGCTGCGTTCGGACGCCCGGTGTTTTTCCCCTATGTCCTCACTCACGTCCCACATTTCATTCTATTCCGCACGCCCGTATCTACACCTTCTTTCTCTATTCTGTTGTAACGCATTCGGCATATTTGCTCTTCTCAGGGCAGTGATACCGTGTTTTGATACCCGGCGTCCTTCCGTCTGATTCACATCGTCCCATCCTCTGGCGTCTGGACTCGGTCCACATCTCCCCTGGGAGCCTGCACCTCACTGGGAACTCCTGACACCGCACTTCTACTTTCAGAATTGGGTCCTACCAATTTGAGGACTCTGTATCTCGTGCAGGCTTCCATTTGCCGCCACCCCATTCCCACTGTGAATGTCATATCTCGATCAAGTTTCTTTCTATTTTATGACTTCCGAATCTATCTACATTATGCTATCTACAGAGGGTTACAACTGCAAGAGCTTCCTGTTATGTCATATCCACGCCATAGCCCTCCTTCTCCCCCTTCTCTTACCGTAAGCACCTAAGTCCCATATGTTGAATACCATCAATTCTTAGGTGTCCGAGCCCCACACCCATACTATGAGAACAGGATGCTAAGACCGGTTTTGGCCCTGCACCGCATCGTGCTTCCCGTGGGATCGAATAGTGGCTGAGCAATTTGCTAAATCGTTCAATATATTTCGTTGAACATCAAGAAATTGATCTGACTATTAACACGCTAGTCCTGTTCCGTGTCCTGGATCAAGTGCGCCAAGCCGGTAATGGTACCAATATCTACTATAGTAAATCTTTGGGTACCCTGCTTCAGCTGTACGGTGATAAGATCATGAAACTCGGATGGGCATCCCGAGTTAACTACGCTCAGCAGTTGGACACACGTGAGTCAGTAAACCCTATCGCCCTGTGTGTAGTCTCGAAGTTTGAAGAGCACCACAAGTTTCCCCGGCAGGCGTCCTCTTAGCGCACCATACATCTCCTCCCCACCAGTCCATACCCAAACCCAATCATTGCGGCTTCCCTGTTTCTGGAACGGCTCATCTCCTGTGGATTGCGCCCGGTGTATGTTGTAAACATCTGTTTCCTGAAATGCCAGAACAGGAATTTCAAGTTGTATTAGGAGCTCGACAGGAAGATACCGGAGTACTAACAGGTTTTTTTTAATATCCGGACACCTTGGTGCTAAGACACATACAAATTAGCGCCAAGGGGTCGGAATACTTTTGAAATCGGTTAGTACCGCAGGATCATCTGGAAGCCGGCAGTCAAGGGGCAGGCCTTGACGGCTATATCGAATCAATTCCCCACAGAGGTTCTCAATCGAGATACCCAAGACGTTGCAAAAATCTGAAGCATTAGAAACATCAGCAAAACGTCCTCTCAGGGCCCTATGGCGGGTCTCTGGTACAGATAGTGGGCTTGCCAGGTTCAATAGTTTACCAATATCAGCCAGGATGGGGGCCCCGCGATGTCGTAGGAAATCTAAGTTCAGAAGCCGGATTAGGATCGAGTGTTGTTGGCCGTAGCTGTGGAGTATCTGCCGCGCAGCATCATTTTTATTCGAGCATCACCATCCGTCTTTAATCTGTTCCTCATGGGCTAGCTCCCCAAACTCGGTAGAATACATTAGAATGTTGCCAAACCCCGTTACATGATCGCAAAAGTGAGCAAGTATGTAACCGGAGCTGGTACTCGGTCATTAGTAGGTTTTATGTTTTATGATTTGTTTTAAGTATTGGTTGATACTTAGTTTGTTTTATGTTTTGTTTTAAGTATCGGTTGATACTTGGTTAGGTTTACAGATTGATTGAGTAAGAACATGAGTGAGAATTCATGATCATACTCAAATATATGTACTTAAAAAGACGGCCACTTTCCACTAAGGAAAAGGGCAGACTTCGACAGTTAGTATTTTAATATACTCAGTTGAACGGTTATCTTTAATTTCCTACCACACCACTGAAGCCTCCCTTATCGACCCTAGGAACCGTTGATCTCTGGTAGATTGACGGCTCGCTCCTATTGTACCAGGGACGTGACTAGCGCCCTGGTGTGAACAAGTTACAAAGTAGATGCATCTTGATAAAATGGAAATGATTTTCTCTGTGGATCAAGTCTAAATGCTGGTCGTCTTCAATCTCATGTTGCTGCACTCACGTCTGGAGCCAGTTGCATTTTGCATTTCAAGTGGGCTGGTAATTGAGCTATGGCTGTTCTGCGTTGTTCTCTCCGTTGGTCTTAGACTTTTGCTCGTGTGCGTTTTGATATCCAAAACTCGAGGAAAACATCCTTCATCGCATGGAACTAGTTGAGATAATTTTGCATATAATCAAAAGTCTCCTGTATATGGCTTCGGTATTGTGCCATGGAAACTGAAATCCAGTAAATATCTAACGCATGCCAGGGCGCGTTTGAAGGGCCCTACTTGTGTACTGTTGTGTTGTCTCAGCGCCACAGCAAGCACTCGCAGAAGACAGCGACCCAGGTTCCTCATCTCCGTTCCTTGCCATTGTGTAACCTTGCGGTACACTTTTTTCGGAACAAAGAATCCCGGATACGGTGGTAAAGCCTTTCAGGCGTCGTCAAATGCTTGACTTCATGCATGTTTCTTGAGAAATGATTGAACCCAGTCCATCATGTGCTTAAATAGTCCGAGGTAAACTGTATGGAGCAAATCAGGTTTGTATAGATCAGGGACCAAAACACGTGGAAGCCCATGAAAGATGTTTCGTCCAATCTTGATGCCAAGACCCTCAAAGGTGCTATTGATGTTGTCGGCCACGGAGTCTGTTTCATGATCCAGGCTTCCTTGTTGTAGTCATTTGTATGTCGCGTAATCCCTCATGGAATACCCATTTTGTATCAAGGATCCTAACCTATCTGGAGGCACCTCGCACTTCGGACAGGCATTGGATTTTACTCCATGTAGGACCACATTTTCCATATGATCCGCTGTCCAAGCCCCCAATATAGGGAAGCATCTCTGAACTCTCCCATCTGTGTAGTCGACCGGGACGCCCGCTTGTGCTGCATCTTGCAAGGGCTCAAATATTAGCTGGAATACGCCTTGTAGCGTATCCGCATTGATTTGTCGCTGGAGTTCATTTGTGGAAGCGGAGTTTGCCAGTTTTGGGGGCATAGGCAAGAGAGTGAGAAGGAGAACTGCCATTGATCCAGGTCGGTTACGTATAGTCGACGGCAGATTCCCAACCGTGATATATACTGGCCATGCCTTCTGGTCACCAGAGAAGTTGCTGAGGTGCGTCTGATCCGACATCCTAATAATGGGGACGACTCTGGAGCCATGCAGAAGGGTGTCCTGAGATCTGTTAGCTTGAGCTCCCGCCAACAGTAGTTGGGTAACAATGTGGCACTGTACTTGGATGTCCCACCACCAGTCAGCGGTATGCATTTCGGCATATACCCTCTGACCGTTGGCGTCATGTTCACGCTACGGTGCATATATGAGATCTTCGGTATATGTGATCTGGCGCAGAAGATATCTGACACAGTCCAGGACATTGCGATAGAAAAAGGGCAATCTTCTGGTGCTACCGTCAACTTGGCCTTCGAACTATTGGAGATAAGGACAGTATGGATCTAATTGCCGAAGGCGGGCCTCTAATGGATACATCGAGGTAAAGCCTGCTGAGGCGGATGTGCCGAGATCCATTGAAAAGTACTCATTGATTTGTGACTTTGGGACTTTAGACCGAATAAACCAGGACACAAGTTTTAACTCCTGTGGCTGTAACGGGGGCTCCCTCAGGTAGATGGTTCTTAAGGATGCGACCGCACCAAACTTCGAATCTCTCGAACACAGCTCTTGCAAAAGTGTGAAGAATAAAAGTAAACGGTAAAACTTAATATCGTTAAGCTCAGGCTTATCTCAATTAAAGTCTCTCGAGAGGATGTTGATTCTGTTGGGGTAGGAGAGTTCTCGTATAATCTTTAAGTAGTCAGACTTATACCAAAAACTCCCCCACCAGGTTACTCCGACCATCATGAGTACACCCTTCTCCGTAAGGGTTGCCTCAGCACCATTACTGTGTCCCCGAAGGGCTAAGGTGTCAGTGCACTCTAGCAGAATTCTCCTATATGCACATCAGTTCCTGCGAGGTGGTTACCAATACACCTGCCGGAGTGAAAACCGCTGCGCATCGGTGTCTCGTCAGTGGCTAACTGTCGAGACTCCTAGGAAAGCTAACTAAATGACTCTCTACCCATGTGCTATGAACTATGTAAGCACTCGTAGACATCAGGTGTTCTCCAGTTAAGTTCTATCTTCCTTGATTGCGAACTTACGGGGTCTACGACGCTCCCACGTAGAGCTGTGTCGGTGGTGGGACCCGTGGGCGCTACCCATGGTCCCTTACCTCCGGCACACCACTCAGCATGATAAGTATCATGCTATTAGAGTCCTCCAACAACCCATAAAGAGCCTACGGCAAAGGGGCACGTGTAGGCTTGACTGGCGTAAAACCTTCCCAGACATCTCCGGCACTACCCGGGACTACCCTGGGGACCCTTCCGGATAGCTCACGCTAACTCCGTCAGATTTTGTCCGTTTTACTCCGTTCTTTTTGGAGAAGGTACTTGACCTTCCCACCTTGGCCCCCATATATATCCTGCGAACAGCTTCCGGTCGGACGGACGGCGGTGACGCATACAGTGTTATGGATATGTCTTCATAGTTTCCATTTAACTAGCATAACGGCAACTCTACCCATTTTGGCCCATGACGCCCGGGGCGAACCCTGGGGTCGCAGATACCTGTTAGGAATAATTCTACCAAGTTACAGCTTGTTCGGAGCACTATAGCTCCTTCCGTAGTCTTCCGATCACAGTGCAATCAAGTGCCCGTTGATTGTCATTGCGTAACAAACAATCCTAACATTTCCCGGAATTCCTCCAAGAACATTTCCGACGGAAGGTAGGGTAATAGTGTCCCAAAGGTAGGGTAAGTATGTCCATGGTGATGCGAAGCCAGTCTCCATGGTAGGGTAACGTGACTTCCTTGGGTAGGGTAAACTCACCCGGCCTTCTGACCTATTCATAGGCCAGAGTGGACATTGTCTCATTATTCCCACTACTTAGGTACATCTATTCCTTAAGTACCTTCTGTTCTTAGAGATTTCCGGACCATCAGATATCTCTCGGATATGCGCTTGCATATCTGCGACGTCTACCATCTGACCTCTTGGTCTTATGTATGGGCGTAGACGTAGGTTACCATAGCTCTATATCGTAGGGTCGTTACAGTGGCGTAGAGAATGGGGCCCATGGGTCCTCAGACAGATTATCGACTTCTTCTTCAAATCTCTTCACGTCCCCAATTGATTGCCCAGCGCCTGGATAAACCGCTCGTTGAGTAGCTGACGAAGAAAGCCTATCAATATTAAGTGGTTCCGTATCGGACTTACATGTAACATTTAATCTACTGGCATCGGATCCGCCACAGCTTACTTCAGATTCTTCCTCTGAATCGAGCTGTTCTTTCTTACCGTTCACGTGGTGTTGGTTAGGTACGTCTGCTTCGCTGCCAGCGATGTCCGTATAATCTGCAGGGGCAATGCACCGCACAGTAGATGCGAGAATGACATCTAAATTTGAATGCGCCGTTCGGAGGTGTTTTTCGAAAGGGCCTGCGCAAGTGTACCAGCGGCGACAAAAAGAGCACTTGATAGGCATGGCGATTGGGAAGCTAGCAATTGAGGTGAATTTTGAATAGGTCCAGAGACGCGTGACGGGGTGTTTACTCGTAGGCATGCTGGCGGATAGAAGTTTAGGCGCTTGTCACTTCAGGAAATACCGCTAGTACAGGTTCCGGTCTAGTGCGCTGAATAGCGACATCAGGTAGGAGCAAGTGCATGTTCTTTCTAGCGACCGAGTTTCATTAGCACTAGTAGTAGACCTCTGAGTTTATACTGTTGATTATAAATACCTATCGCATAGTTTGATTATCCAACTTTCATCCTGTGCCAGCCAGAACGTCCAGAACGTGGGAATATAATTCCCAAATTGTTGAAAAACAAGTGCCTTTTCATGTTGACTGTCGTGATTTCTGATTAATAAAATGAACTGCCCACCCGGGAATGATGCCGTACTACCAACTATTTACACTTATTCCTAACACCCACAACACACAAAACCTCCAGCCATTCTACCCATTAGAATAAAGCAAGACGACATGGCGCAGGCTCCTATTAACTTCTAGTACATCCACAGGTCCAACTTCAATAAGGGAAACAAGAAACATCCGAGGCGCGTAAGTCAAGCGTATGTGCTTCCTGCAAATTCCCTTGCTAGAGAGGTTAATGCTCAGCGCCCTGTTAGTCGAAAAATCAGCGAGAATAAGACGTCTCTTGGCTTCGCGGATAGCGTGTAAGGGAAGACGCTATATACGGCATGGCGATCAACCGTCAAAAACCAGTTGCTAGCAAGGAACTTTGTCAATATCCATAGTTTCCCAAATAATGATTTCAGCCAGATTGTGGAGGGGATGAGGAGATTGCATCCAGCCTGTGATTCCCTGGTCTCTGCACAAGCGGCAAACAACTTACCCAGGATTCAGGAGATCGATGAAGCCATTGTCCAAGTGGTTAAGGACGCTGGTAAGATGTACGAAACCACACTTGTCAGGAGTCCTCCAGGTCATGCGGCTGTGGGCACCCCGGTAACAGTGCCCGGGAGCTTGATCATGGATGCAATATTGCTTCCACTGGGGGCCCCAGCCCACTGGGACCCTACTCTGCCGGGACCCTTCATGGGCCAACCTGTCAAGGCTGGCAAAATCCTGTTTCAAGTCCCATGTAACGGGCAGGGTCTGAGTGTTGGGTAGCCCAAGGCACACCACGATCAGGACAGACAGGATTCTGGAGCCGAGGGCTAGGTGCGGGGGTACAACCCAAGTGAGTTGTATGAGGTTCGGGGTTCCGGGGTTCGGGGTCAGGCTTCAGTGGTTCAAGGGGACGCCAGATAGTAGAGAGTGTAATTCCTAGGTATGGGTGTCCGAAGGAGATTACCAGATTGCGTAAAGAAAGTATGATATAAAGGGGCACACGCCTTTATATACTAAGGAAATCCTCCATGATCACTAATACAAAAGAAAGCTCTTGGCATAGCGCCTAGCCGCAACTTTTCCGTCAGGTTCCAACATCTTCCGTTGCACGGCAGTGCATCCCAATCATCCAGTACAAACGAAATCCAACCATGCAACCAAGAAAACCCTAGCCAATATATGCAACGAAAAACCCATGTACGTTCCATCTCCCTAGTCGGGTGGCAATGACACTAGCCCCCCTCTCCGACACCGAAGTCCCTTGAGGTGAGTTGTTCAGGCAAGGGTCCAGGTTTATGTAGGTAGTGTTCATAGAACCGATCCAGAGCTTGGAGTCTGTTGACGGATTTGGCAGGTTCTGAGGTGGACTCCGCATACTCCTTCTAACGGATCAAATACCGTAAACGGTTTCGAACAAATTTGGCATCTAGGATTTCTTCCACCTGCCATTCTGGTTCGCCATCGACCTCCACGGGGGGTGGTGGCTGTATCTCCTGGCCTGGCAGGGGGCCATGTGAGGTGAGATCAAGAAGAGAAACGTAGAACACTCTATGAATCTTTATGGTAGGAGGGAGGTCCAAACTATAGGCGTGGGTTCTGATCTAGGCGAGGATGGGATAAGGGCCAAAACGTGTATTGTCTAGCTTTGCGGAGGTTTGCTTGGTTCTGATATTTTTGGCATTTAACCAGACCCGGTCTCCGATTTGGAAGTGAGGGGCTGGGAGGCTTCCTTTGTCAGCGTATTCTTGTTGCCTATCCTGGGTAAACGCTATCTTGGTCCTCAGGTGATCGTGGATAGCCTTGATACGGTTCATAAATGTTCCAGCCATAGGTTAGTCCGTGGCCTCCACAGGGGTGTCTAGGAAGTCCATGCGGGGGTCATACCCATGGTTGGCAAAGAAGGGGGATAGGCCTGTGGATTCCGAAGCATGGTTGTGGGCTATGAACTCTGCCATTGGGAGTCAGAGGGACCAGTGATCTTGCTGGTAGTTGACGAAAGCCCTAAGGTATTGTTCTATGATGGCATTAATACGTTCTGTCTGGCCATTGGTTTGGGGGTGGAACGTGGTGGATAGTTTTCATTCCACCTGGAGTCTTTCGCACATGGTTCTCCAGAACTCTGCAGTGAACTGGGTGCCACGGTTGGAGGTGATGGTCTTGGAAAGGCCATGATGTTTCCAAATGTGACGCAGATATAGGTGGGCGAGGGTAGGAGCACTGATGGTAGTGCGACAGGCGACAACCTCGCGCATTTTCAACATTCGGTTGACCACCACCAGGATAGCGTCATTCCCTTGGATCCACGGCAGACCAGTAACGAAATCCATGGAGATATGTTCCCATGGGCGGTTAGGTATGGGTAGAGGGCGGGGGACGCCAAATGGGGCATGCTGGGAGGTACGACTGCGTTGGCAAACATGGCAGTTGGCCACGAAGCGGCCAATATCTTTCCTCATACTAGGCCAGACATAATGTCGGGACCTCACCTCATGGGTCTTGGCACGCCCAGGGTGACCTGCTGACGGCCGCTCATGAGAGTCCTGGATGAGCCGTAGGCGTAACTCATCATGTTGAGGAATATAAATTCGGTCGTGGTAGCGGAGGCGATTTTCTTCGCGTTTGCACTCATTCAGTGATACGAGGCGGGAGTGTCGGTCACCCTTGTCAAGGGTGCAGAGGACCTGGATTCGGATTGTGTCAGCTTCATAGGCTTCTTTCCAAAGAACTTCCATAGGGGATGCTCCAGGGAGGAGCGTAATGTTCACCAACAAACTCAGAGACTGAGACTTTAACACCACTTGGGTCCGGTGGCTTTTCCGTTCCTCCACCTCCTCTGGCATTTCGTTCTTCATCCGGGTCAAGGTGTCAGCCTTGCCATTTAGCCTTCCGGGTTGGTACTCGATCTGGTAGTTGAACTGAGATAGGAATTCGGACCAGCAGGCCTGTCAGTTGTTCAATAGCCTCTTGGTGGTAAAATGCTTGAGGTTGAGGTGGTCTGTCAAGATGGTCACCTGTCTTCCGAGAAGATAACACTGCCACTCCTCAAAGGCTCTGACTACGGCCATGAGTTCCTTGTCATAAATGTCATAGTTGCATTCGGCAGGACTGTGCTTGCAAGAATAGAAGGCAACAGAGTGGAGCTGTCCACTGTCGTCCTTTTGCGACATAACACCAGCAGAGACGAAGTCAGAGGCGTCGGTTTCAATGACCACTGCTTTGTGGAAATCAAAGTGGACAAGGACAGGGGACATGGTGAAGGCTTTCTTTAATCGTTCGAAAACACGTTGACATGCAGCAGTCTATATAAAGGGTTTGTTTTTCTTGGTGAGGGTAGTTAGAGGGCGGGCCAGATGTGAGAAGGCGCAGATAAACCGTCGGTAAAAGTTACCGAAGCCAAGAAAGGCGCGGACCTTGCGTTCGGGGTCGGGTACAGGCCAAGTTGTCATGGTTTCAACCTTGGCATTATCTATTCGGATACCTTCGGGGCTGATAATGAAACCAAGGTATTCCACATGGGTGACAAGAAACTCGTACTTCTGTGGTTTGGCTTCCAGGTTGGCCTCCTGCAAGGCTTTAAGTACCCAGCGCACATGTTCAATATGTTCTTCTTCCATCTTGCGGTAAATGAGGATGTCGTCGAGGCAAGCAGGACAGAACCAGTCTAGTCCCTGGTGGAGAACCATGTTGATAAAGGCCTGGAAGGTGGCGGGGGCATTGGTGAGGCCGAAGGGCATGACGTTGGAGTCAAAGAGTCCATAGCGGGTGCGGAAGGCGGTTTTCCAGCGATCACTTTTGTCCATCAAGACTTGGTTGTAAGCCCCACGGATGTCGATCTTCGAGTAGATTTTGGCCTCGGCAATGTTCATGTAGGTTTCAGTTAGGAGGGGGAAGGGACCACAGTCCTTGATAGTGCCTTCGTTTAATCCCCGGTAATCGACACAGAGTCTGAGGGTACCATCCTTTTTCTTGATGAACAGCAAGGGCGAGGCCGCGGGCGAGGTGGAAGGACAGATAAAGCCTTTCTCTAAATTCTCGTCAATCTATCCTTTCAGGGCAGCTAGTTCAGGCGGGAACAGGTTGTAGAGAGGCCTGAAGGGAGGGGTGAAGCCAGGTTTCAGGGGTATCTCATGGTCCACCCCTGGCCGGCTGGAAGGTAGTTGGGTCTGTTCCTTTTCTAGGAATACCGGTAGGAAGTCATAGTACTCTGGGGGGACAATTTCTTTGACTTCCTGCTGTTCCAATACTGTATGGTCGTGGGCGCGTTGGAGGGCATAGGCTTTTAGGAAGTGGGAGATTTCGTGTTCGATCCCTTGTATACCAGTTACGTCTGCGGTGCAGTGTTTGAGACAGTAGTCGGATTCGAAGGTGACGTTATTGGAGGCAAAGCGGATGGTGATACCGTGTCGTTTTAACCAAGGGATACCAAGGGTGAGGTGGTAACCACCAAGTTTGGTGATAAAGGCCGGGACAGATTCAAGGTGCTCGTTTATCTTTAAGTCAAAACGGGTGATATGGGTGATGGCCCCAGAGCTGATGGGCCTCCCATCAATGACCGAGAGGTGTACAGGTTCTTTAAGTTAGGATCAGGGAAGCTGGTGACGGCCAGCGAAGTCTTTATCCATGAAGGCATATCCAGTTGCTACAGAGTCAATGAGGGCGTGGGATCAGATTACGTGTTGGTTGTCTATAATATCACAGGCGACTACCAAATGGTTATCCTCAATTCTATTTTCCTTTTCGTCCAAAGATAAACTAGAAATAACTAAACAAGGAGAAGACTTAACATGTGCCATGTCAGTGCCGGAGTCTGCACATGGGACCACTAGTTTTCTGACTCTTCATGGGCAGGGAGGGGCTCCTCAGGAGCGGGAACAGTGTGGGTGGCGGCCCCATGCATGGGGCGGGGTCCCTTATTGGGGCAGGCGCGAGCCAAGTATCCATGCCCTCCACAGTTGAGGCAGAGGCCACAGTTGATCCTTTCTTGCCTTTCGGCGGTCGAGAGTTTCCTGCGACGTGCAGAGAGGTCCATGGAGCCAGAGGCTGTGCCGGTGGCTGTGAAGGTTGGAGGGGGAGCAGGAGTGGAAGGACGAGGCACGGCGGGGGTAGAGGTCCTCCAAGATGTGGAGGAGGAACCTTTCTTTGTGGCAGCCCGGGCAGGGATGTTGTTGTCTAGCTGCTTAAGGAGGGAGAGCTAGTCATTCCAAGCTTCGGGAACCGGGAAAACATGTACCAGGGCATCCTTCAGCTTGGTGCTAAGGCCCTGATAGAGGGCGGTGCGTTGGGCGGCGTTGTTCTAAAGCGTGTCTACTGCCAGGCATTGGTAGTCGGCAAGGTACTCCACGAAGGGCCGGTTCTTTTGCTGAAGGCTCTTCAGACTCGAGCCCGTTCGGCAGTTTGGTCCCTGTTGGGATCGCCAAAGGCTTGTTCCAGTTCGGCGTAGAACGCCTCCAGGCTTGCGGGGTCGATGTGGTCATCCATGACTCGATATTGGCCTTGGATGAAGGCGCATCTGCGGAGGAGACCGAAGGCATAACCGAGAAGGTGTTGGTCACTGGTAAACCGGTGGGCATCACCCTGGAGCTTCATTCGCAGTTGAGTGAGGAAGGGGTGGAACTTGTCGGTAGCACTGTCAAATTGTTCGGGGTCGGGTATTGAGACTTGTTAGTTGCCACCAGCAGGAGCTGCAGTACCGGGGGCGGGCATGAGGGTGAGGGCGGTATTCAGGGACGTGATGCTAGTGTTGGCCTGTGCGAGGTTGGCTTCAAGTGCGACGATGCGGAGTCGGGCCTCGACACCTTGGCCTTCGGTACGGGCATCGTCCCGTTCTTGGACCAGGAGGTTGTACTGTTGCTGCAGGTGTTGGTACTGAGGGCTCTGTTCTGGAGGGGCGGGGGTTGCTTGAAGAGGAGGAGGAGCAGGTGCATTCAGGATTTGACGAGCCAGGTTTCTGGCGAGGTTGAAGTGGGCCTGGAGCTGTTCATAGTCTAGACTTTGTGCGTGGTCATCCCCCAGATTCGCGAGGGTATGAAGGGGACCATTGATGCTCTCAGGGTGGTAGGACATGGCCATGGTTTGGTGTGGGTTGGGTCCTGGTGGATGCAATCTTGTGTAACGGGCAGGGTCTGAGGGTCGGGTAGCCTAAGGCACACCACGATCAGGACGAGCAGGATTCTGGAGACGAGGCGTGGGTGCGGGGGTACAACCGAAGCGAGTTGTACAAGGTTCACGGTTCAGGGGTTCAGGGTCAGGGTTCAGAGGTTTAAGAGGACGCCAGATAGTAGGGGTGTAATTTCTAGGTACAGGTGTCCGCAGGAGATTACCAGATTGCTTAAAGAAAGTAAAATATAAAGGGGTACACCCCTTTATATACTCAGGAAATCCTCCTTGATCACTAATACAAAAGAAAACTCTTAGCATAGTACGCAGCGGCGACTTTTCCATCAGGTTCCGCCATCTTCTGTTGTGCAGCAACGCATCCCAATCATTTAGCACAAAGGAAATCCAACCATGCAACCAAGAAAACCACAGCCAATATATGCAACGGAAAATCCATGCACGCTCCATCTCCCTAGCCGGGTGGCCATGACTGTCCTGGTAGACGCAATCTTGCATAATGGGCAGGGTCTGAGGGTTGGGTAGCCCAAGGCACACACAATCAGGACAGACAGGATTCTGGAGACGAGGGCTAGGTGCGGGGGTACAAC
>LN891027.1:380106-399083 GCA_900010015.1 Tuber aestivum | reverse complement strand
TTTTTCAGCCCACTTCCGGACCTCCGATGCCTCAGGCCAAGAGGCTCCGCGGGGCACTAGACAAGGGGAAGTACATATAAACAAACCCTCGCAAGTTGGTAGGTGGCAGTACTAATAGCAATTTCATATAGACGTCCGAGTAAGCATCCCCCCCCCCCCTGGTGAACCAGCCACCCAACACCGGAAAGATTTGCCTTGCGCCACCACTCAGGCCGTGGAGGCTGAAAGAACGTAAGTTATTAACCAGAGGGGACGTCACAAGGAGTTGGAGTGACACTTAGCTAATGATGGACTTGCAATATATCTAGTCATATTCGGGAGTCTAGAGTAAACCCTCCATATACGCCAGCGCTGAAAGACGGGAAGTAAGTCAAGCATAACCAACGCCTAGGGAGGGTAACCAAAGCTGACTAAAAATCTATTATTAGGGGGCGCTATGGCGATAACGCCTATGTGAAGAGTTGGTGCGGCTTCAGCAAGCCCAGCCGGCCCACCGGCTCCTACCTGACGTGGTGTGAGCAAATCAAAGCTTATGCTACGACCCTCATATGGGATCTGACCTGGCTGACAGACGACTAGCTAGAGTCCGTCTTTGTTTTTGCCCGCTACTTTCCCCCGGTGTCGACCCGCCTCAAGCTGGTGCAAACCAAGCACCGGGCGGAAGAGGTTGGGGAGTTCGAACGTCAGATGAAGCTCTTGGTCAAGGACACAGCCAAGAAGCTTCAGACGACGAACGAACACTGGGAGTTAGAGCGGAGGCATGATGCTGATGCTGAGGTCGGCCCGAGTAAGTAACCCCTCAAACTCATATATATAGAACCTAATACTTACTTCATTAGTGGCCAAACCTGATTGGAGGTCCCCTTATTGCCCATGGGCGATAAGGGTCCACATCGTTCGCCGAAGGGGTGCTGCTCTGGCGGAGCACCCATTTCTGGGACAGTGGTGGTACTACACAGACTCCAGGGGGTGGCCTGGGGGGTCCTGGAGTGACTGACCATGCAAGACATGCTACGGGTAGTCCAGGGGCAGCATGTGGAGGCCAAGATCGGGTACCCCCGGTACCTCATTGGCGAGACTGGTCAGGGCGCCCGTGCTCTGCACCAGGAGCCCTGCAAACCTCAGCCTCTGTCTGACCTGGTTTTTTTATGCAGGGATGACGACATCCTGGCGTGGCTCCTCACTAACCAGCACGAGTCAAAAGACCCTGTGGACCTCTTGGTGCTGGAGTCACGTCAGGACGAGGGAGGCGACCACGACCAGACGCGCGAGCCTGCCCACGGCAGACATCCCTTTTTTCCCCAGGATGTCTGGAACCGCTCAGCACAGGCGGAGGTCCCGGAGGAGGAGGAGGACGAGGAGGATGAGGAGGATGAGGATGAGGATGAGGCAGGGGAGGATGCTGTAGTTATTGCACCCCCGGCGCGGAGACCGATCATCATCGAGGACGATCACCATGAGGTAAGTTCAGTACCTAACTTCATTCGGTTAATAGAGAGTCAATCGCTAATTATATATCGGATGGAGATAGGACCTCCCGGGGATCCGGGAGTGAGTATACTCCCCCCCCAGTCCCGCCCCAGTCCAGGTTTTCCCAGTCTGCCAGCCCCTCCCATGCC
Source organism: Tuber aestivum (assembly GCA_900010015.1). Taxonomy (NCBI): domain Eukaryota; kingdom Fungi; phylum Ascomycota; class Pezizomycetes; order Pezizales; family Tuberaceae; genus Tuber; species Tuber aestivum. The sequence continues at coordinate 397,464 of LN891027.1, read as the reverse complement.
CCTCCTCCCTCGACACCGGAGCCCCGAAGACCAACAACTCGGAATCCCTCCCCCCCGAGACGGGGGTCTGCGCTGGATCCCTCGAAGGAGGAGAAATGGAAGTCCCTGGAGGCACTGCTGAAGGACTGGCCATGGATGGCCGAGTTCATCCAAAAGCTGCAACCTCTCCTCGCCCCTTACAACCTCCCCTCGCCCCACCACAACCTCCCCTCGCCCCCCCACAACCTCCGGCGCCCCCCCCACAACCTCTGGCTTCCCCCCCACAACCACAGGCTCCCCCACCACAATCACCGGCACCCCCCCCACGACCTCCGGCTACCCTCCAACGACCGAGATCCGGTCGAGCTAGTGGCTCCTGGGCGACACATGGTAGCACAGGCGGGCTCGATGGAACAATGGACAGCCCCAGTGCCCCCGCCACATTCTCCCTGCCCTCTGCCTCTCCCCAGGTAAGGGCAAACTTGATGGGTCGTGATGAATCCGAAGTCCAGACCCCAACGCGTTCGCTCCAGAGCGGAGCACATCGCAATACCGAACGCCTGATCTTTCTTTCGTCTCTTTGGGGTTTTTATCTTTGCTTTGGTTTTCGCTGAGTTCTTTCTTCCCCTTGCTTTTTTTTGCTATCATTTTTACCTTACTTCACGCCCCTTTTTCTCCATTCTATTTTTGCATCTTGAACTCATACATATTCTTAATCCCCTTTTCTTGCTTCCTCATTCTGTATTGTTAGACCTCATTTTTGCTGGCATCCAGGTTTTCTTTGCCCCTTGCGTGGGCTTGTATTCTTAGTTAGCCCTCGTATTCTTAGTTAGTTAGCTAGAAATCCAAACTTTAGCTTAATTTTGTTCCTGTGGTGCCCACTATCGCCGTTCTAGCTTGGTGTCAAGAGTTTTCCTCTGGAGCGCTGCTGTGATTGGTTTACATGATGGAATCCTCCCAGCCGCCCAGCCTAGTGGATTCGGTGTCCGGAGGTTAGGTTAGATTCAACCAATCCCTTTTAGACATGGGCAATTTTACTAAAGAAGCTACGTCACTACACAATACCGTTAGTGGCTAGATAGACGCCAACTCGTAGCGGTAGCACCCTTTTCATTTCCACAGCCATCTCACCAGGCTGCCAGTGTGATTCGGGAACGTGGAGAGTCTGGAGAAAGTTCAGAGAGAGTCTGGAGAAAGTTCAGAAAACGTATTTTCGTATCTGATTCTTCGCCTCCAATACTGAATAATACCATGTGCTTCCCAACCCCCTTAAGTGTAGTGTTTTGGTATAAGAACCGGCGCGTCGTTGGACGCAAGCGGTTTCTACGCCTACCCACTCTTATCCATACCCAGAATACCACTTTCCTACACTTTGAATCCCAACTTTGGTGCAAGAGACTGCAGGTAAGTACAATTACATCATACAACCGGATTCTCAGGCCCACTCCCGCAGTCAGCCAAACCCCAGAGTAGGCGATCCGAATGGACTCAGACGCAGCGCCGGATCCGGGACGACGGCATTCAAAAAATCAAGACCGGCAACCCAACAAAATGAAACACACAGGTCACTGAGCACACGGCCGAGCGAGCGTTCATCACGTCCGGGTTCTTCTCCACCGCCAATTACAAGCCAAGCAGCAAGACCACCAAAGCGTCGCCGGAAGAACACATCACAGACCATGGCATATACAGAACTAGAAACCCAACACGACACACAACTCGATATGGAACCGGTACAGGTATCTGACGATAGCAGTGATGAGTACTAAAATACGCCAGTATCCGACAAATCTAAACCAGACATCGGACCTGATCCGGAAGATATTGACATTGCTGATGGCACCACACCAGGGTGGGCTCGGGGAGCACAATCTGGCAAGAGACAGGGGCATGAACGCAGGAAAACCGTTCAGATCTCTACCATGTCATGATCACAGGACGTCGTGCCTACCCGGCAAATGCCAGTGCTTCAACGTCACACAATTCGGGGCGGGGTGTACAGTCCTGCGATCCTTTCATCATTAAGTTCACCTTGTGATTCATATCCAGCAGACAGAAGACAGGCAAGCTTGTCTGTTATCAGAAGTTCCAGCCTAGTAGTTGATCCGGATACACCTCAACGGGGGGGGAACTGGGGCGTAAATCCCAAGCACCGGAATTTTGAGACCGGACCTGAACGTCCAATACTAGAAATCGCCAAGACTTTGATTCTCCGTTACATTCTTTTTGTTGATCCACTGCCAAATGTGGTTGCTTTGACAGCCAAGATACACAGCGTTTGGTGCGAGGCACTGGATACGACATCAGAGCCTGCCGATATTGAGCCATCAGAGCATATTTTAAACCTAGTAAGTCAGCAATCAATGACCGGATGCTCTGCAGATTGTTAACAAAGATAGATACAACGAAAACACCCTGGGGTAAGGTCACAATATGTCTACTATCTGAAGCATAACATTGTAAAATTATACGAACTGCTCCAGGACCCTGCAGCTGTCCAGTGCTGGGTTGAATATCTCTTAGAAGGGGATCGGTTTATGTGCGACCCAGTCGGGTACGAGGTTGATCACTGGCAGTAGAATTGGTAGACCTTGGATTCTTGCTAACTCAGACTAAACTGTGCACAGAATCTCAGTTTCAGATTTCTTGCGCCTCAGATCACCGATGCTATCTATGGCAAGTATTTAGCAGGAAAGAAAATGTGAGGTATTCTAGAACCCGACTTTATAACGGAGATCAACGGTACTATAGTGTGTTTGACTTGTGCTATAATCTACTATAGACTTAGGGCATGGCAGACGGGGGCATACGTGGAACCAAGGGACTTCAAGCCTGATGTGGTAGGAGGTAAGATACTCCCGAAACTCTTCATGCTGCATTCGACCCCAATCCGACTAACATGTCGCTCTTGCGCAAGACCTCTTTGCGAGGCAGGTTCGAACGTGGCAGAAATGTCTGGCATGGGTACAGGACAGGATTCTCTCAGGAATCCGGTGGACTATCACCTAAAAGGTCGAGCAACAATATGGCATTCAGGAAGATTGACGGGAAGGCTACAATGATGACTGGGATGCTGTTGCGGCAGAAGTGGAGAACCGGGAATCCAGGCAATCACACCGGCAGCCCCGCCAGCAGATCTACACCACACCTGAATCACCCATGATATCACGACTGGTATGCAGAGATAGCCGGAATCTATCGCAGGACACTGATGTGACATGTGATTTTGGCCAGACATTGGGGAGCCCTGCACTAGCGTTCCGACATTGTGACCCAAGCAGCCAGGATGATACCCTAGAGTACGGCCTTGACAGATCATCTCAGGTATCACAACTCTTGTTGAGTTTCAGCGATTCACAGGACATGAAAGAGGCGCTTGTAGGACTGTCAGGCAGTTGTGATTATGCAGCATTGGGCATGTGAGGCAAGAGTGGGGATGTCCAAAGGAGGGGGGGAGGGGGTACTTCAGGAGAATTGACAAGGAGGAGAGGGTATTTTAGGAGAATTGACAAGGGGGAGGAATATAAAAAGATGAGATAATGAGAACCTCTACTGGAACTGTTGGTAAAGGTAAACATGTAATAAGGGAATAAATTGCAGAGAGATGACGTGACGCTGAACTCCATAGACGTCATATAGCTACTTGTACAAAACTTGAAGTTCACGAGGCAATTGTGTACTGTAAATGAGCCAAAGGGGAAGAAAGCAGAACTAGGCCCAACAGTAGAAATTGTGAGAAAAATGTATCAATGCAGACGTGCCCGTGGAGAACATGACACCAGAGCAAAATGGGGGCCGGGCATGGTCCAGATCACAGACGAAATATTCACGGGGCGTCAGGATTTTGGAACCAGATACCATGATATCCAGATCAACCAAGAGTACTATGTAGATGTCCAGATAGGAGGACCAACATACCAGAACCACCCAGAGTTGTCAAGGAGATATGGTGTCGAGTCCAGATGGTGAGGCATGCGGTTAACTGAGTTAGGAGAGAGGAGAATTCAGTAATTGAGATCAGGATAGAGAACGGGAGGAGTTAGGTAGTTGGAGCGCGATGTGCTCAGGTGCAGCAGAATTGGAACGATGAGGGGGTGCGGCATGGACAGTCCGGACATAGCAGGCGTTAGGAGAGACGTCCAGATGGGAGCAGGGTGCGGCAATGAGAAAGAGGGGAGTTCGGGTGCCAGGGCGCCACGGTGTCGCAACCTGAGTAACGGTTTGCGTCCTGTGCATCCTGTGCGTCAGACGCACAGGACGCACAGGAGGCAAGCATCTTTTTTTGCTGATGAAGGGACTGTCAAAGATCGTGGACCCCTTCCCCTGTTAACCGAGACCTTCATGAACATTGCTGAAGCCAAGATCTACTCCAAGATCGACATCCGTGGGGCCTACAACCAGGTCCTAATGGACAAAAAGGATCGCTGGAAGACAGTCTTCCACACCCGCTACGGACTCTTCAATTCCAACGTCAGGCCCTTCGGCCTCACCAATGCTCCCGCCACCTTCCAGGCCTTTATCGGCAAGGTTCTACCCCAGGGACTAGACTGGTTCTGCACTGCTTACCGTGATGACATCCTGGTTTACAGCGAAACGGAAGAGCAATACATAGAACATGTACACTGGGTACTCAAAGCCTTGCAGGAGGCTGACCTTGAAGCCAAACCACAGAAGTGTGAATTTCATGTCACCCACGTGAAATACCTTGGTTTCATTATCAGCCCCTAAGGTATTGGAATGGACAACGCCAAGGTTGAAACCGTTACTACTAGGCCTCTGCCTGACGGCGTATGCAAGGTCCCTGCCTTCCTTGGCTTCAGTAACTTTTACCGAAGGTTTATCCACACCTTCTGACGACTGGCGCGCCCTCTCACTGCCCTTACCAAGAAGAACAAGTCTTCGTATGGACTACTGAATGTCAATGTGCTTTCGAACGATTAAAGAAAGCCTTCACCACGGCCCCTGTCCTCGCCCTCTTGCATTTCCACAAAGAAGTAATCATTGAAACCGATGCCTCCGACTTCGTCTCTGCTGGTGTTATGTCGCAAAAGGACGACAGTGGACGCCTCCATCCTGTTGCCTTCCATTCTCACCAGCACCGTCCTGCCGAATGCAACTACGACATTTACAACAAGAAACTCATGGCCCTGGTCAGAGCCTTTGAAGAATGGCGATGTTACCTCCTCAGAAGACAGGTGACCATCCTAACAGACCACCTCAACCTCAAGCACTTTACCACCAAGAGACTATTAAACAACCAACAGGCCCGCTCGTCCGAATTCCTATCCCAGTTCAACTACCAGATCGAGTGCCAACCAGGAAGGCTAAATGGCAAGGCCGGCGCCTTGGCCCGGATGAAGAATGAGATACCAGAGGAGGTGGAGGAACAGAAAAGCCACCGGACCCGAGTGGTGTTAAAGTCTCAGCCTCTGAGTTTGTTGGCGAACATTATGCTCCCTAGTGCAGCGTCCCCGATTGAAGATGTTTGGAAGGAGGCCTATGAAGTTGACACAATTCCAATCCAGGTTTTCCGCGCCCTTGACAAGGGTGACTGACACTCCCGCCTCCTGTCGCTAAATGTGTGCAAACATGAGGGAGATCACCTACTCTACTGCGATCGGATTAAGGTCTCCCGGCACGATGAGTTGCGCCTCCGGCTCATGCAAGACTCTCATAACCGGCCCTCAGTGGCACACCCTGGATGCGCCAAGACCCATGCTCTTATGTCGTAATGTTACCTTTGGCCTGGCATTAGATAAGATATTGGACTCTTCGTGGCCAAGTGCCATATCTGTCAAAGAAGCCGCACCTCCCGGTATGCTCCCTGTGGCATCCTGCGCCTGCTGATGATACCCGACCCCCCCTGGGAACATATATCTATGGACTATGTTACCGGCCTATCTTGGAGCCAAGGGAACGATGCTATCTTGGTAGTGGTAGACCGACTATCTGAAATGTGCCACCTGATCACCTGTCGTACCCCTATCGACGCCCCCATCCTGGCCGACCTGTACCTGCACCATATCTGGAAACACCATGGCCTTCCAAAGACCATCACCTCCGACTTCAGTACTCAGTTCACTGCAGACTTCTGAAGAACTATATGTGAAAGACTGCAGGTTGAATGAAAGATGTCCATGGCATTTCACACCCAAACAGATAGTCAAACGGAACATGTCAATGCCATCATGGAACAGTGCCTTCGAGCTTTCGTCAACTACCAACACGATGACTTGTCCCTCTGGCTTCCTATGGTGGAGTTCGCAGCCAACAACCATGTGTCAGAATGTACCGGTTTGTCTCTATTCTTCGCCAACCATGACTACAACCCCCATATGGACTTCCTAGATGCCTGCAACAAAGCCTCTGATGAACCCCGAGCAGGCACCTTCGTGGAATGCATCAACGATATCCACGACTACCTGAGAACCGAGATTGCCTTTCCCCAGGATCAGCAACAAGAATATGCCGACAAGGGGAGGCTCCCGGCCCCTTACTTCCAGATTGGGGACTGTGTCTGGCTAAACGCTAAAAACATCTGCGCCAAAGGGCCCTCCCTGAAGCTGGACAACAAATGCTTTGGCCCCTATCCTGTCCTCGCCCAGATAGGGACCCATGCCGACCGATTAGACCTCCCACCTACCATGAAAATCCACAACGTGTTTCACGTCTCCCTCCTGGACCTCGCCTCACACAACCCCCTTCCTGGCCAAGAGATACTACTGCCACTACCTGTACAGGTCGATGGCGAGCAGGAATGGCAGGTGGAGGAGGTCTTAGATGCTAGATTCATCCGCGGTCATCTACGCTACTTACTCTGTTGGAAGGAATACATGGAGGTTACCTGGAAACCTGCCAACTCCGTCAACGGGCTCCAAGCCCTGGATTGGTTCCATGAACGCTACACCCATAAACCTGGACCCTTACCTGAATAGCTCACCTCAAGGGACTTCAGCGTCGGAGAGGGGAGCTAGTGTCATGGCCACCCAGCTATAGAGATGGAACACGCATAGATTTTTGGTTGCATATAGTGGTTGTGGTTTGCCTGGTTGTATAGTTGGATTTCCTTTGTATAAGTGATTGGGATGCGTTGCCGCGCAACAGAAGACATTGGAACCTGACGGAAGGATCGTGGCTGCGTGTAACGCTAACAATTTTCTTTAGTATTAGTGATCATGGAGGATTTCCTTAATATATAACGCAGTGTGCCCCTTGATATTTTACTTTCTTTACACAATCTGGTAATCGCGTTCCGACACCGGTACCTAGGAATTACACCCTCTATTATCTGGCGTCCTCTTGAACCCCTGAACCCCGACCCTGACCCTCTGAACCCTGAACCTCGTACAACTCGCTTAGGTTGTGCCCCCGCACCTAGACCTGTCCCCAGAATCCTGCCTGTCCTGATTGTGGTGTGTCTTGGACTACCCAACCCTCAGACCCTGTCCCTTACAGGAGCCTGACCAAGGCTGGGTTTATCTCGGGCGGTGAGCAGGCCATCCTCAAGGCCGCCATTCGGCACTTGTGGGGAAGAAGGACTACCAGAGGAGAGATGCTGGCCTTGCAAGAGAGGATCGAGGTAGGGGTAGAGTGGAAAGAGTTGGTCACCCAGCGGAGGACGCAGTTCCAGAAGACCTCCAGCTTATGGAGTGCAGAAGCGTTGGGTACCCGGAGATCAGCCCCATAGGAGAGGATTGGAAGGATGAGTCCCACAGCAAGCCTCCTATTGAAGTAAGAAGGCAACCCTTTGCCAGGAGGAGAGAGTTGTCTTATGATTGCAAAAGCCCCCTGGATGAGAGCCAATCATTTTGCAAAGTCAGGAGAGGTTTCCAGACTAGGAGTAAACCAGTAGCCGAGCCAGCAAACCAGCCCGGCGGGGTAGAAGAGAGTACCATCCAGGGTGACTGGAGTGTAGCAACGAGCCCCGTGGTTCTTTAAGGTCCTCCAATGGGACAGTTCGGTCTTGGGCACAGAGAAGGACATGCCTATAGCACCTGCCCTTCTTTTCAATGCCAGAAAATAAAGCTACAAGCACTGCACATTGCGCCTGTAAGAGGGAGAGGCCACTGTAACAGTAAAATCATCAACAGTGGAAAACATAATCCCCTTGGGAATATCCAAATGAAGAGGAGACAGATAGATGACAAATAAAAGAGGAGAGATAGGAGACCCTTGTGGTGCCACCACCTAAACTAGGGAGAATATATTAGGAGACCCCTGAAAGAGAAGATGACAATGTCTGTTAGAAAGGAAAGACTTGACCCAGGTGCAGATGTAGGGCACCACCACCTTAGACTTCATGAAAGTAGTAAGTAGTGTTGAATTGATGTTGTCAAAACCCCCTGTGATGTCAAGGAAGAGCGAGGAGGCTTTGAGCCCAGGCCTCTGAAGGCAGCGGATCTCTTGGGTGAGGACGGGGCAGGCATCATAGGTGCTGAGACCAGGGAGTGAGCCACACTGGTTTGGGTTGATAAGACTGCGAGAGCGGGCGACTATGGACAGGCGGGAGGCAACAATCCTCTCTAGGATTTTTGAAACTGTCTGACGGAGGACAATGATGCGAAACGAGGCGGGGGAGGAATAGTCTGGTTTTTCAGGCTTAGAGAGGACAACTCCATTGGCCTTTTTGAGAGAGGGAGGGTGGAAGCCGAAAGACAGCAAGGGCAAGAGAAGATTGACGAGGAGGGAGAGATTAGCTGCATGGACCTTCTTCCCAACCCCATAGGGGATCTGGTCCGGGCCTGGGGCTGATGAGTTTGATGACTTAAACAGGGCCCTTGCACCTCCTTGAGAGAGAGAGGGGGTGAGTCGCGGAAAGGCCTGAGGATAGATGGGGTAGGAGAAGAAGTCTTGTGGGGGAAGAAGTGGCTTAGGAGAGCTGAATTGATCTGTTTGGGGGAGGAGAGGCCAGGAAAGGAGGGGAAGCAGTTAGGAGCCCTTCCAGTGGCAAGCCTTTTGGCCATCCAGATGGAGCGGGAGTCAACCTTGGCTAGGAAGCTCTTCCAGTACTAGGCCTTTGCCCTCTTGATGGCCTTAAAATAAAGGGAGCCGGCATCGCGGGCCTGGTCGTTGAGTGTGGGTGAGGGGGAGGAGCGGGACCTCCTGGAAGTGGCATTAGAAGTACGGTGCAGCAAGGTCAAGAGGGGGAACCACCAAGGCTTGGACCTAAGAGAAGGGCATTTTAGTGGGGCCGGGGCCAGAAGTAGGGTTGAAAGGACACCAAGGTAGCGATCGAATCAAGAGCCGAGGGCCGAAGCTGTGGCGAGGGAAGGCCGAGGTGGAACGTCGACCCCTTGCAGGACCTCAATTACTGGCGGCCAGTCCACCTTGTACCAGTCCAGACTTGGAGGGGCCTTGTACATCAAGGAAGAAGAAAGCTTAATGAGGATAGAGACGTGGTCTGAGCCAGTAGAGGAGAGATCAGCCGACCAGGAATGGTGGAAAGGAGCCAAAAGGTTGTTGGCAAAGGCCAGGTTAAGAATACCGGGCCTGGTTGCCAAGTCGAAGAGGAACCTGATCTGGATACCAGAGGTGTTGAGTAGGCTGTAGCCAGTCTCGGAGGCTGCCTCAAAGTAGGGAGAGGACACCAGTAGATCCTGGTCTAGAAACTGGCACAAAGGGTTAGCGAGGGGGTAGTGTAGGTTAAAATCCCCAAGGGTGAGGGTGGGAAAATTATGAAGAGCAAAAGGATCTGCCAGTGACACTGTCCGACAGTGAGAGGAAACAAAATTAATGGAATACAAATTGTAAATCTGAAAAACATGGAGAGACGATGAAAACAAGCTCTGAGGTGAGTGGATATCCAGTGCCATTATGTCAGGCCAATCAAAAAAACATGGAAGGACAGAGTAGGCTCCGAGGAGCTCCTGATATACTAAGAAGGCTACCTTAGACTTGCGGCCTGAGGCGACAGGTGAAGAGTAGCATTTATACATAGAAAAGGACAATAGTTTCCCCCGCCAGGCCGGGGGGTCTTGGAGGGCGACTACCTGAGGAGGAGAGGGCAGCGCAGCGAGGCTGTTGAACAGGGAAAGAAAAACATTCCAGCTCCCTAGGCAGTTATGTTGAACAATGGAAAGAAAAGACTGGAAAGTGGGGGTTGGCGGCAATCAGTCCACCAAGTCTGGGTCCATAGATTGTACTATCACTTATGGAAGAAAGATGAAGGGAACAGAGACGGGCTACTGGATTCCCCTAGGGAGGCAAAGAAACTAGCAGACTGGGAGGCGGGTATAAGAGCACAGGGCACTGGGGCAACGACAGGTCAGGGGGTGGCTAAAGGGTTGGCATCTGGGAGAGGAAGAGTGGGTGTGTGGGCATTGCCCAGTGGAGCATCGTCTTGGTCCATAGTGTCATCCCCCTCCTCAGCCTCTGCCTCAGACCCTGAGGTCTGCTGCATCGGCTGAGAAGGGCGAGAAGGGCAGGACCTATCAGTAGTGGGGTGGCCACCAGAGCAGTTTGCACGCTAGGGAGGGGAGGCCAGGCAGCAGCTAATAACAGGTTTGAGGAAGTCCAGCTTGAGGCATGTTGGGTTGGGACAACGGTGGTTGGCTCTTGTGTGGTTCGATGTGCAAAATTGGGCAGACAGGAATGGTAGCAGTGGATGCCGGGGCTGGGTGGCCAAACTTCCAGCAATGCCTACATTGCATGAATTTGTTCTTGGAGACCGCATTCTGGACGGTACGGAGCTTGGAGTAGAGGAGGATTTTGGACCCAATATGGGCTACATCGGAGGGGGCGACGATGATGACCAGTGAGGTAGTGGCCTTGCGCAGGAGGGGGTTGAGTTGGAGATACCATGCACCCAAGATATCGACATCCGTGGCATTCTTAATAGACTCAGCGAGTGCGGGGACAAGGTCAGTCTGGTCCTGCTGGAGGAAGGCAACTGGAAGGCCATGGATGACCAGCGGCACCTCGTTGGGCGTGGGAGGGAAGGGGCCGTAGGGGTTATCCCCAACAGCAAAGAACTAGTTGATTTTGTTGGCAAGCGCCTCATAATAGGGGGAGTAGCTGGTGGCAGGCATGAGGGGATCAGTAGCGAGGAGGGGAATCACGCCACGTGCGTTGATAGTGGCTGAGAAGAAAACAGGGAAGGGACAGTTCATTTCCCGAAGAACAGAGGCTACGATGTTAGGAGCAGTGGCCGCCAGGCGAGTTGAGTCAGGGTGGGGGACTGGAGTGGTTCGGGGCGTGAAGAAGCGACGTTCGGCAGCAGGCAGGAGGACAGCATCCCGAACTCGAGAGGGGGCACCACCCGATGCCGCAACTTGGGCTGCGGTGGTTACCTTCTTCTTGCCCTTGGTGTTGGACTGTTGTACCTGCCCCCTGGAGGGAGCTGCGGCGCTGGTGTAGGAAGTGGAGGGGGGGACTAGTGTGAGGAAGGAGGGGGCAGGGCCTGGGCAGAACGTAGACTCTTCCAGGACCTCACCCTGGGCGAACTGGAAAGCTGCAGAGGAGCGGGGATGTCTGGCCGCGAAGGTCCGTGGGTTACCATCCCACACTCCATCAACCTGTACGGGGGAGTCGATGTCCTCCACTGGGATATCTAGGATGTAGCTGGGAGGGGGGCGGTACTTTGCCCCAGGGGGAGCCGGAGGGGGGGGGGTGGTGGTGGGCGCTTAGTCTGTTTTGGAATGGGAGGAGGAGGGGGGCCCAGCGGAGCGGTCAGGGGGTGGGGCCCAGTGGGGTGGTCAGGGGGCGGGCAGCTGATGCCGTGACTCTCAAAGAGAGGTCCCGGACAGAGGCTTCCAGTGCAGGGAGAGAGGGTAGGTCCTGGGGGCAGCCGTGGAGGACTGCTCAAGGGCCTCTAGCCTTTGGATGATGCTGCCAATCCCAGAGAGGGCAGTGCATAGTAGTGGTAGGAGGATGGCTTCGCCAGCAGATAATTTTCAAAGCTCTGAATCGGTTGGGGGGGGAATTGGAGGGGCCGCCCGCCCTATATGATAGAAAGTATGGGCTAGCTCTTCTCTTACTAGAGAAAGGTGATCGGGAAGAGAGGGGGTTGGTGCCCTTGACGCATAGGGTGAAGCATACCTGGAGGCTCGGGAGCCAGACCTTGAAGGTCCCAGACCAGACCCCTCCATGATGAAGGGGGCTGTGTGGGGTAGTGAGGGGGCTGTGCACTTAGAGACTGAAGTTTAAGCCAGGGAAGGAATTAGGTAGGTGGGGATGGTTGCCATGCAAAACTCTAGAGTTTTGCCCAGCCGAACGCGGTAATGTTTTTAAGCGAGAGGAAAGTAGAGGGCGTGGAGCATGACTTAAATGCTAGGGATTGTTTTTTTTCTTTTTTTTGTTTAACTCATATATTCTTTGTTAAGGTACGAGAACCTGCATGGAGCGCTAGCTATGGCAAAAAGAAAACCTTAATTCCAAATGCATTCCCCCGGGCCCCAGGAACCAAAACAACCCCCTTAAGACCCTCTGGTATGGGCCTAACCACGGATCCCGCCCCGCACAGGAACAATCGTCCTCCACAGGGAAGGCAGGAGAGGGAAGAAAACCCTTCAGCATCATCTCGACAAAGGAAAGAATAGATTAGGAAACCCCCAAGTGCCTCTACAGGAGTCCGCAAACGAATGTGTCCACTGTCAGGCCCACGATAGGACCCTGGCGAAATACCATGACAGGGCCGGCCAGCTCAACCCAGGAGATAGTGCAATACCAAGGTAGGCCAACCAGTCGTTCGGCTGGGGGCGGGCCGCAAGCGTGGAGGGAGGAAGACAGGTGAGAGATGCCAGCAACCTGTGATAGAGGAGGGCAGCCGACACTGCCAAGGAGGGAGGGGGTAGACCCCAGCTGTGAGGAGTCTGGTTGTGGAAAAGGTTGGATGGTGCCTGTAGTGACACCAGAGCCAGGAAAGAGTTGTACATCAGGAAAAATTTCAACTCGTGTCCTCTACGTCCTGTGCGTCTGACGCACAGGACGCTCAGGACGCAAACCGTTAATCAGGATGCACCGGCGCTGCCCCTGGTGTCTGGACCCCTGCTTCTGCACCTCATCGTATCCGGACGTTATCTGGACGCTGACCCCTGCATGGCATGTATCCTGAAAACTATCACCATCTTGCCCCTGCATCCGGATGCCCCTCTTTGGGTCCCAGTGGCATCCTGAGTTACCCCAATTCTTCCGCCTAGCATCCCAACTGACCTAGACTGCCCTTTGTCGCCTCGGGAGATCCCTCCCGCTCTGATCCTGTCATGATCTCATCAGGAACTCGCGATCTATATCTCCCCCCTCCTGGTAACCCACAATCCAGGGCATCTGTGTCCAGATGATATGACTTAACCCCGGACGTTGTAACGCGTTATGTTCTCCTCCAGATTATCTCGCGCCTGGGGCTCACGTCTGGACTTCTAGACTTACCCGGTGAGGTATCTAGATTTGGTACAGGCGAAACTGGCCTGGTCGAGACGCCTTCACCGTGAGCCTACCCTGATCGTTTTGGAGTCCGGAATTCTATGCCAGGTTTGCGGCGCCTTCGGAATCCTGGGCGCACACTTCTTATAGAATCTGGACGCTGTCCACTACAGCGCCTCCAATATGGAGATCTGCTCACATTTGACTCATGTTTATTGACTTGAACTCTACAGGGCCATCCTGGCTACGCTATTACATCTGGTGATGTTTACTAGCACCAACTTTCTCCACCCCCCCTCGCGGCTTCTTGCCATAGTCGCTCAAACCCTTTCATTATGAAAATGCTCTTTCTGTATCTGTCACTCCCTATTCAGGCAATGCCACGAGTCTCCCGGCCGGTACCCACATCCAGCGCCCTGTCGCCATCTCCTAACAGATCACTAGCGTCAAAATCGCACCCTTGTACCGTCCCCACATCCTGTGAATCCTCCTGACTGAGCGAGAGCCGAAAGCTAAGGTGTCTGAAATCAATATTCTGGCTGTCTATCACTGAACATTCTGTGACTTCAAGGGGATCCTCTTGACTTGTCAAGCCACAATTGAGAAACTCCAGTCCGTCACCATACGGCGTCTGGCTGCTATCTGCAGTGTCATTCATGCCCTGCGACAAACCCCCACTGCGCCGGAAGCCGAACCCGGGGATCATGGGCGAGTTAGTGAGTTCCTGGCTATAGTGATAGGGCTGACGCTGGGCAGAGTTCGATTTCCGGCGTTCTAGTTCTGCCCTCACCGCGTCCCAGTCATCGTCATAGCCTTCCAGCCGATCCTGTTGGATGCCATGATCTTGCTCCATCTTTGTCTCCATGGTTTGACGAACGTTTTGTACAATCATCTCCTGGGCTCTGATTGGACATTTACGCCAAGTTTGTCTCTGCTGTTCAAACAGGTCTTATTTGTTTTGTGACAAGTCAGCCAGATTCACGGCCGACGTACAATGGGAATTATACATCCTCGCTGGCAACCAGCTTGGGCTTGAAGTCCCTCTGCTCGAGCTAGATCCGTGTTTGCCACGCCCTGAGGGTATGGCAAATTATCGCGCAAGTCAAGCAAATCATGGTGCTGTTGATCATGTCGATGAAATTGGAGTCTACGAGACCTTGCATTTTCTTTCCGGCAAAGTACTTACCATATATTGCGTTTGGGATCTGTGGAGCAAGGAATCGTAGACCCAAACCCTGTGTCCAGTTCATTAGTGGTCAGCACTGATCGGTACTCCAGGACGCTTAACCACAGGAGACAAACCTCGTACCCTTTTGGGTCACACATGAACCTGTCATCTTTCAGGAGATGGTCCACCCTCCATGCAGTAGCCCCGCGGTCTTCTGTGAGCCCATATAAATTTACTATGTCATTCTTCACATGGTAGACGAACTGCGTTCGTACGCCAATGAGTTTGTTGCATATCTTTTCACTATTAGTACCATACCCGACATCTCAACACGTCAAGCTGACTTTACTTACTATGATTAGGCTGCCCTCCCATGGCTCCATTCGCTCTGCAGGGGGAATGGAATGCTATGCCTGACGCCAAACATGGTGCACTCTAGACGTCAATACAACCAGATTCAGGAGTGGGTCAACAAAAAGAGTATAATTGAGCATTAGATCCTTTTGCCAAGTCTAAGATGGTTAGTTCAGGACCCATGACCTTATTTCGCCTCATGCTAGTTCGGTTCCAGCTCTCTTGATGACTAGCAGGACTTGAGCATCTGACATCCGATGACTGTGCACTATCGCGGTCCAGGGCAGAGGAAAATCGTCCCAAAATTGATGATGGAAAGACAGGTGGGTTATAGGCACCACTGCGAATTATCTGCCTGGGAAGAGTTGGGGTCCGCTGAGAATCGTCTGCACACTGTAAGCTAGTACTGGTCAAAATACTCACTGTTTTCGCCTGGTTGCCCGCACAGCTTTTTGCTGCTTGTGCCACGTGACGACGTCCTGATGTGGGTCCGTCGGCGGTATCAGAGTCTGTATCTGGTTCAGTTTCAGCTAACTCCTGTGACACCTGATACTATTTACTGCTATCGTCGGATACATGCACCGTTTCTGCATTTCCCTGGCCGTCAGGTTCAGTTTCATGTTCAGTACGCAGCGTACTCTTGCTTGTAGTACTGCGCAGGTGCTTGGGCGGTCGCGCTAATTGGCTCGCAATCGGCGTTGGAGGAGAACGATAACAGGACGGCTGGTCGTTCGACCCTCTGGTACGGGAGCTGTGAGCATTGTTTTGCTGGGATTTGGATCTTGATGTTGGTTTCGCGGATGCCGTGGCATCAGGCCCAACGTTGCGTTTACGCCCGGATAGAGTAGCAACTCAGGGGGCCGGCTGACTGCGTGAATGTGCTTTTCTTTTAGCATGTTCTAATTGACGCTTTGATATCGTAGAGAAGAAAAGATATGAAGAAAGGCCAGATTTCTATCACGAGCACAGAGAAGGTCTGGGGTTTGTTTGGTTTTCTTGTGGCTAGTGGAACGCGCCAGGTCTTATACGCTAGGGCTAAGGGGTGATTGGTATAATCACAGTCTATCACTCAGTATTGTTGCGAAAGATTCCGCCATAAAATGACACCTTTCGGGGTTCGGCGTGGCACTCATGATTGAATAATACTGTCCTACACTCGGCCGTCTTAGCACATGGTGAATCTTGGATGAAAAAGCTATCATTCTACAATGTTGCGAGAGAATTGTCTACAAAATGTAATTTCGGGAATATTCAACCATATGTCCACAACAAAACCATAGCAGAGTGTACTCGAGTACTCGACTATCATCGGACCTTCCAAGTGTTGAGTGATATGAAATTGAAAGTTGAACTGAATCTAAAGCCGCCATTCAAGCCAAATCTAGCTACAAACAGTAGAGTTACGCGACACGATGTGTTACTAGACACTTAAGGCACCTGAAAGGGACTAGGGGAAACAATGTTTATGTCTAGGCATGGAATTAGTGCGGCTGAACTTCGGTTCAAACATCCTAACAGGAAGCAATTGGCAAGATCAGGGGGCGGTGACTTGAGGCGAGGCCCGAAATGGACTGGGACGGCAAGGTTCTAAGTATCGTGATTTTATTCTATGCAAGGGTGGCCATGAATATGAGATTTCCCAGCAAGGGGGGGGTAGGAATACCAGGCGCCCGACTGCAGGTCTGAGAGTAAGAATGCCTGGTTTGAACATGGAAGTAGGATACATCTGATGATTGGTAGTGGAGGAGAAGAATACAGGGTATAGACGCTGAAACAATGAAAATTGGGCATAACAGATGCCAGAGGCCCAACAACAATACAGGTGGGGTCCAATACTACTAGAAGACGTCAAAGCAAAAGAAAAAGCGTATATAGCAAGCCCGACAATGGGGGAGAAGTTTACAAGAGACCCAGAAAGATGCAGAAGAAAGACTTCATCATGGGGGCAAGGGGCGTAGATCTATGGAATCTAGAACTAAACAACAAAAATGAAGTTGTCCGCCTCGGTGCCGGGTGCGCAGAAAACATCAGTACAGCAGCGCATCATCATGGAGACAACAGGCAGAGATCCAAGCGAGCCCTGACCAAACAAAAAAGATACTAGTAGCGTCTGCCTCAGTGCCAAACGCAAAAAAACAAGTACGCCTCCTTACAATCCCGAAAAAAACACCTCCGGTCTAAACTGCAAAGAGAACAAAATACTTCGGCACTAAACTAGAAAAAGAAAAAAACCCCTCCATGCCAAACCCAAAAACAAAACACCCAAAGAAGAACCCCTCTTGGTACAACTTGAAAAAAAAAATTGGTATCATCCAAGACCGGAGTCTTTTCAGTTGTAGGCAATGTGACGTCGGGACCAGCGGCGCCCACGGGAAGTCGAGGTTGGGTCGCGTGAATCGTGCTCTTTATAATGGGGGGGGGTAGCGTTACCTTGGCCTTTTCCTTTGCGCTTGGGCGATTTGAAGGAATTCTGGTGCACCTTTGGGATGTGTGTTTCT
>LN891027.1:367423-379418 GCA_900010015.1 Tuber aestivum | reverse complement strand
GGCAGCGGGAGGGGCCAGCGGCGGGGGACCGTTCTCGGGGACGGGAGGGGCCAGCGGGAACAACAGGATTTTTGGGGGGTGGCTTGGGCAGGATGAGGGAGTACACACTCCCTGACTGACTCCGCGTCTGGGCTTCTGAGTTTTCACTTTCTTGTCTCTATTGATGTGGTTAGCTATTAGGTGTTGATTATGAAGTTAGCAGAACTCGGGTTAGATACTGAGACTTATGTTCTGCTCGTCATCTATAATAATCGGTTCGGCGCCCACGGCACCTACCCCTTCATCCTCTCCAGATTCACGGTCCATTTCCTCCCTCTGAGACTCATCGTCAGTGTCGCTTCTTTCATCCACCTCCTGCCTGACTCCCTGGATATTAGCCAGCTGTCTATGGCGATCCCAGATATCCTAGTCAAAAAAAGTATACCGCCCAAGCGCAGGCTCCGGCGTGCATGCTCCCTCCACTCCGGCGTCGCCTGACTCGACGACCATGAGATCGAGAGGCCCGTTTCCATCCTGCTGGTTGGCCAGGACCCACACGCGAACGTCATCATCCTGATACAAGAAGATTAGTTCCGACAAAGGGAGGGGTTTTGAGGGGTCCAGGCGTAACAAACGGGCGCCCTGACCGGTCGCGCTGATCTGATACCGAGGATACCGAATTTGCTCCTCAACACGCTGCGCCTTGACCACCCAGAGCACCTCGTTGATGCTCTGGTAATCCAGCACACCCCAGGCCAGCCCCTGGTCAAGATGGCTGGAGTACCATGGGTTGTCTAAGAAGGGGTGCTCCGCGGCCGGAGCACCTGGTCTGCGTACGATGTGCATCCTGATCGCCCGTTGGCAACCATGCTGGGACCAAAGGGGCTACACTACTATTAGTACATTTTAGCAAATAGTACCAACTCACAAATCACCAAGATGACTTACTCAAACCTCCCACCACCTCGTCATCCCTTCCCAGTTTGGCTCAGGCTCGCTCATTCGTCATCTGAAGCTTCTTGGTCACATCCCGGACCAAGAGCCTCATCTGACATCCGAGTTCACCGACGTCTTCAAGCCGGTACTTGGATTGTACCAGATTGAAGCGAGCAGAAACTGGGGGAAGGGAGCGGGCAAACAGGGAAATTGATCCCCATTGAGCTTCGGTAAGCCAGGCAGGATCCCACTTGAGCGTGCTGATATACGCCTTGACTTGCACATGCCAGCTCCTGTACACCTCAGTAGGCCTCCGTGAAACGTGGAAGGCGCACCAGCTTTTGGCGTAGGCTATATCACTGAACCGCCCTCTGAGAGATAAATGTAAGCCATGAGAAAAGCTGTTCGGCAAGTCTTTTTAGTTGGGCTATCACTTACTTGGAATCCTCCACCGGCGGGGCGAAAGACAGCTTTTGGGCGGATTTCAAGGTGCGGCTGATCACAAATGTTAGCTAGAGGCTCCCTATAGTATAGTCCATTAGGTCAAGTTTTGAGGAGTTCTTACGCTTGTTTCTCTGCTCCAATTTGGGCTACTGCACGTGGCTGATTCTTCCTGCATTTCTCACTACTCCCAGTGCCGTGTGGCCCTCAGTCATTAGGCGTCTAAGACAAATGGATAGGTTAGATTTGCTAACTCTATGAGAAAGGGTTTTGACGAACAAAACTTACTTCGATTTTTGGCCCGGGGTCTACGTGGTTTTTGGAGGCATTTTCAAAAACTCGGACAGAGTGTACGGCGCGTTCGCCTATGGAGCGCCACCGGAGTGACCCTAAGCAGACCGTAAGGGAATAAGGGGGGGGAAACACAATGTTTGTGATGCGGAATCGGCGCCAGCAGAGCGCCCCCAGGCAGGGTCCTCAGCAAAGCCGAAAAAGAAAGTCAAGAACACACACCAAGTCCGTGATGCTAATCGCAGGGTGTCTGAGAAGGCCAAACCTGAGGTGTACAGGGCGATTCCCTGATCTGGGGCGCCAGCAGAGCGTAGAAGATTAAAGTCAAGAAAAAAGACCGAGTCTGTGATGCGGATCCGGGGAGTGTGTCTGGGAAGGCCAAGGTCGAAGAGAATGTGGGGATGGGACTCGCAGTGGTGATGAACGAGAGTTGGATGTGGAGGGAGGAAGAACGAGGGGCGAAGGCACACCGGCACGTCTTATCCCCTGTTGCGCTAGCGTGACGCCATGTCTGTTTGGTACACAAGATTCGCCGATCTACCGGCAGTTAGATGACTACCACCAGAGCCTCATCTTATTTTGGAACCCAAACTACCCATCTTCACCCCCTTCATCAAGACAGTCCAATGGCAACATCCACCACACACAGCATGTCACTGGGTCACATATGAAAGACTCACTCATACACAAGGTACCATATTAATTGAAAGGTTGCCTGATCCCCCTCATGAATCGCACATGACACAACTGCTAATATAAACTAAATCTAGGAAATCGTGCCCATTGGCCCCCATGACGTCCAATCCATTACATTAGAATCCAAGGAGTTAACGGTGGTGTGATTCACGGGCTGCCTCTTCTGCTTCATAAACCGCCCCTGGCACAGCTGCTAAAGGGTGGTGCATCTAGGCAGACGGCACGCGGTTATCATCAGAACAACCTTCTGCATCCCCATTAAGCGCGGGTCCTCGATAATGTATCAGACCCACTGGCGCACCAGGATCGCGGTCCCAATCGATTACATCGGCTTCGTTAAGATAAGCATGCCCCCAGATTGGCGGGGTAGATGGCCTCCCGTCATCTCTATCCCGGTAACAGTGCACAAGCAGATCCCGTGGGTCCTGTTTGACAGGGTTCGAGAGTAGCCAAGTACATAGCGTTTCATGGCCTTCAATGAAGACCACCTCGACCAAAGGTAGTGGTTCGTCGGGCGACTCGAGGAGCAACCGGAGCCCCTCACTGGTAGCGCCAATAATGTACCAGATTCGGTGGTTTGGTACCTATCTAGCAATCATGGTGCACAATCCGCAGAAATCATAGGAATCTAACTCACAGAATTGCATGCCGTGGATGTGAAGGTGTCGCCAATGGAGAGTCAAATTTTTATTACCATGAGCCTGCCCCTGGCTTCCCTGCCGCCAGGACGGCCAGACCTAAACGAGACGCACCACACCAGGGCGCCCAAGGAGCGCGTTCCAATCTGTACCATTACATTTAGTAAGTAAAACCCTAATCTTACGGGGGAGATGATCTAACCTGTCAGCCATTGCCAGCAGTATGGTACAACGATATTGTCTGAGGGCGCCGCCTGAACCTACGGCAGCTGTTGTTGAGGGGCATTCTGGCCCGCATTGGCAGCCTGGACTTCTGCAGCCTGTTGAGGGGCATTCGGACTGGCATTGGCGGCCTGGACGCCCACCGCTTTTTGCCGAGGTGCATTCGGGGCACCTTGAGGAGCCGGCCCTGCGTTTGCCGCCAATTGGCCAGGGTACCAGTGCGTCGAGCCGCCCCCAACTAGGCCTACTTGAGGCATAGAGCCTAGAGCATCATTCTGGCCGGCATCACCACCCTGGACTCCTCCCGCTTCTTGATGTGAAGCGTTCGGCGCACCTTGGAGAGCCGGGCCTGCCTTGGGGGCTGGCAATAAATGTCCCCAGCTAGCTGGGGCACCAGGTGGGAGTAATGTAACGTCAATGGCCACGTCTTATAGGGCGGTTGTTGGGCCCTATTCTCCTTGACCTGCTTTAGCTAGTATAGTGTGCGTCAACCTTTTGCCACAATCCTTGAGAAGATGAATCATGGCATCATCGATCACGTTAATCCTGGCAGGGTTCTGAGAAGCTTGTGCAGTCACTAGGCTGTTGCAAGCTGGGTGCAATCTCCTCATACCACGGAGGATGTCCAAGAAAACATTGCTTGGTAGAGCATGGACATTGGTATAGTTCCTTGATAGCATCTGATCTTTGACTGTCTGTCGCCATTTATCATAAAGCTGACCATTGTCGTTGGTGAATCCGATGAGTGTCTTCTGCTGGCTGATTTTTCGACCTTGGTCGGGGCGCTTGGACCCAATTGTCCCAGTCAGCGTAATATCAGGAATCCCATACGCTTGCCCCGGCGGAGCGTTCACCCCCGGCACGACATTGGGCACGTGGACGTACTGCAAATAGTTGTTATCTGCATTCATTTCGTCAGATTCAGGGTCTAGATCATTGAGGGACTTGATATTTGCGTGTTGTCGATCTGGTAAATGCTGTGCATTGTGGATACTTTAGTTAGTACGCCAGAGACTTCCCTTCCCATATGCAATGATTACTTTATATATCAGAGTCCCTGACGCTTAGGCAACTTGAACCAATTCAAATTTCAAACCTTGACGCTTAACACGTCGAGGTAGTTATCTGATTCATGGTAGAAATACAGGACAGAAAGGTCCTATTGAAACCATATTCCTGAACTTCAAAGTGAAGATGGTAGATTACACGTGACGCGGCACCCCCTGTGCTAAACCTGTTCGACATTTCAATGCGTCTACCTCCTGGACCTGCCGGCGTCCTTCCATGCGCACCCCCCTAAACCAAATCATTCAATTCACAATCCTGCATTTACTACACAATCTTTTAAACACCGACTACACTGGCTACTGCCATGCCCGTCAAATGTTCGTTCTGTCGTCGGAAATATGCCCGGGCCGGTCCTTACAAGAACCATCTACGAATGGCGCACGGCAATCTGGGCATTCCCCTGTTGTTCACGATACAGCATACGCTCTCTACCGACTGTATTAACCAAGCAGAAGGCGACGCATTGCTCCCAAACCCCCTAACCCACGGCGGGGAACAGACAGATTCTGATTATCAATCTGATGCGGGCCCGGGCGGAGGTGGACCCGATGCCCCCACTGAGGCGGAAGCAATCCTCAACACCTCCCTCGCTCCCAACCAACTGGCGTATCATCCTCCCGCCGGGCAACCTATTGGATATTTAAAGGGATTTGAAGAGGAGCTAAGAAATTTGAGCGCAAACCCATGGGCTCCCTTTCCCACTGCACAGGGTTTCAAACCTGCCTCTTGCTTCATTGAGAGTAAAGTCCCGAAGTCACGGATTAATGAGTACTTTTCAAGCAGACTCGGTGATTCGGTATCGGTCAGCTACAGTTCAATGCATACGCTCAAGAATCACCTCCACTCACTGGATCCGTATGGCGCATATCTACAATGGTTGGACGACCGAGTTGCTGACGGTGAGAGAACATTGCCTTTCTTCCACTAGAACATCCTTGACTGTGTCAAATATCTTCTGCACTAGATAGCGTACAGTGATGATTTTGTTTACGCCCCGCGGCGTGAATATGATCCAAATGGACAGAGGATATTTGCAGAAATACACACTGGTGATTGGTGGTGGGACGTCCAAGTACGGTTCCAAACGCGTGTACACAAGGCAAGAGCCAAAGGCGCTAACTGCTGACAGGAGACTCTTCCCCCCGGCGCCACGGTGGTTCCAATTATTGGAATGTCGGATCAGACGCATCTCAGCAACTTCTCCGGCGACAAGAAGGCGTGGCCTGTGTACATTACTATTGGGAACCTTCCCTCAGTGAAGCGCAACAAACCCGGATCAATGGCAGTTCTCCTTCTCACACTATTACCTATCCAACCCAAGTTCCCAAAGTCCTCATCTGCGAACGAACTCCCGCGACAAATAAACGCCGATACTTTACAGGGCGTCTTCAAACTTTTATTTAAACCCTTCCAAGAAGTACCCCTGGAGGGTGTTCCAATCGACTGTGCGAATGGGAAAGTCCGGAGGTGCTTCCCTACTTTAGCAGCTTGGATTGCTGACCATATGGAAAACGTTGCACTACACAGAGTAAAATCCAATGCCTGTCCCAAATGTGAGGTACCTCCGGACATGTTGAGATCTTACTTCCAGAAACAGTACTCTGCGAGAGACTATGCGACATACGACCGTCTTGAACACAAGAGTGGAGATCTAGGGGCGCGCCCGCCGTCCGAGGATGTCAACATTACCTTTGATGCTCCTGGTATCAAGATTGGGCAGAATGTCTTTCACCAGATTCAACGTGTTTCGGCGCCCGACCTGCACCAGCCTGATTTGCTACATACAGCCTATCTTAGACTATTCAAGCATATGATGGAGTGGGTACAAGGGTTTCTCAAGCAACACGACCGACTGCAAGCATTTGATGACACCTGGAAATCTTTACCACCATACCCAGGCTTCTTTGTCCCAAAAAAGGCTTATCGTGAGGTTACTCAGTGGCAGGAAAAGGAGATGAGGAACTTGGGGCGTTGTCTTTTGGCTGTTCTGGCAGTTGCATTAAGACAGCCAGACGCTGCGCAAATGCAGCCTTTCACACGCGCCCTGGCCTGCGTCACCTCATTGCTTGATTTCAGTCTGATGGCGCAATACTGAAGCCATACACCTGAGACTATAGACTACATGGAACAATATCTCAATCGATTTCACTCGATGAAGGATGTCTTCCTTGAATTCCCGGTTTCTAAATGGACACGTGCGAATGTTCAGAACCAGCGGAGGGAACTGTGAAATCACAGAGTGCAGATTACTAAACCACATACGAAAGCTAGACGTCGTCAGATCCAGGATGAGGAGTGCGGCATGGAGAACGACCAGCTCATAGATCTGATCCATACAGAATCACATTTCAACTTTATCAAGATGCATCTATTGGGTCACTTCCACGAACACATATACCAGTTTGGCAACATTCCGATGTATTCTACTGAGTTTGGTGAGCTGGCGCATAAAGAACAAATTAAAGATGGATGGCGACGTTCAAATAAGAATGATGCCACACAGCAGATCCTGCGCAGCTACGGCCGCCACCATGCGATCCGAATGAGACTCCTGAACCTGGATTCCCTTCGAAGGTACGGAGCACACATCTCAGCCGAGGTAGTTGAACTTTTGGACATGGCAGGTCTTAATTCGGGGCACGCCACACGCCGTAGAATTCTTAAGGAACATCGCGGGCATGTTGTGAGCCTGTATAATTTTGGCGGGTCTTAGGCATCTCATGCAATAGCATGTGTCGCGAAATGATTCGATACAGCCAGCAAAGTCTGACTGCAGAACGCTGGCTTCCCGAAGATCCAGCTGAACTTAAACTATTCCCCTTTGAGCTACGAAAGCAACTTGAAATACCTGTCCTGGCCTTTCAGGAAACGGACGTTTACGACATCCACTGGGCACGATCTACTGGCGCCGAACTCTTCTGGAACCAGGCGAGTCACAATGATTGGGTTTGGGTACAAGCAGTGGGGGAGCAAATGTATGGTGCGCTACGTGGGCGTCTCCCAGGGAACATAATAGCGCTCTTCAAAATCCGCGACCACAGGCACACTGAGAGGGTGTACCAGCTAGCCGGTGTTCAGATGCTGAGCGTCCTTAACACAGGGCCCCCATCCGAGTTTCACGAGCTTGTCACCGTACAGCTAAGGCCAGATGCGCGAAGTTTTACAATAGTGGACATCGGGACGATCATAGGGCTGGCGCACCTGATCCCAGAGTCTGACTGGTGATGGCTTGTCAATAGTCCAATTGACTGGAGGATGTTCAATGAGATTTATTGAGTAGTTGTACAAGAATAGGGATTTTGTGAAGCCCGGCGCAGACTCAGGATTGCCGACGGAGCCAATCCGAGATATCCGAGTCACCACCTCGCAAGAGCAGGGGATCAAGGGACCAGGATAATCTGAATCGTGCGCCGGGCCCTCGCGCCTGGCGGGTGAGTAACATAACGGGAAGCCCGGGCTAAGATGACGCCAGCAGGTCATCCTAGCCCAGACTCCAAAACAGTGCATTTCTATAGACAGGTAGCAGAACTTGAGAATAATAAAAGCCAGAGGGGCATAATTCAAAGTAATAGTAGTAGAGATTAGGACTGCACCGCGGAAGGAAAGGGTTAACTTAGAAAGTAAAAGCCCAGAAGCCCACCGGGCCGGGGGTTCCTCCACTCTGCCTTCCTGCCGGTGAGGCATCACGATGGCAGTGGGAACACAATTGGAACCAGCTTCTGGGAAGGAACGAGGGACAGGAAGGCTGGGAGCAGGACGGAGTCCAGATGTCGGGATCTCAGGAATTAGGATCCAGACACGCCGGCGTGAGACTAGAGCGCTGTGCATGCAGAGAATGCACTAGTAGATGAGAGCGGAGAGGCAGGGCGTAGAAACTAGGAAAAGTGCAGCAGAGCAAGACGTCCGGATAGCGATTCAAACTAGGAGATCGCTTAAGACGCAGTCACGATGGACGGAGGGTGGGGCAGTGCGACCGGATGCACCAGGGCGTGCCGACAGGACCCCTAGCGCACGGGATCAGGCGAGGAGTTCAGGTGGAGATCTAGACGCCCAGGATGGGGCAGGGTATTGCGTCAGGGATCCGGACGCCCAGGATGCGGCTGGGTGTCGAGCTCGATCCCAGGACGCACAGGACGCACAGGACAGGAAAGAAGGCGCAGGCGCGTTAGGACGCAGCACCCAGGCGTCAGACGCAAGTGACTTTTTTTGCTGATGTAGAGCTGCTGTGAGGGTGGCAGAAGTGAGAGTAGCACCAAGTAATACTGGCTCTTAAGAATCCTACCGAGTAGGACCGAGCGACAGGTAACGATACTTCTCTTAATGTAAGGTGATAGTTCTCAGACCTATGTCTACGCGATCTTGATAGTCTAGTCCTATGACTACTATCTTACTTGCGCCTAGCTCGTGATTCTTCTTCTTAGTCCTCGCTTAGGACTTAATCTCTCCTCCTGCGAGGAAAGACAATTCTTGGGTTTCTTAAGATAAATCTTAAAGAGCGTAAAGGTAGGTTTTATTGATAATAACTTAGAGGTAGGAAATAAACAAGAAGAAGGTGTAAAGAGCTAATACTAGGAGTCCTAGTGACCCTTTATATAGTAGTTCTTCACCTGGCGTGACTCATACTCATGCGTCACGCGAACCTTGTGACTCATAACTATGAATCACCTGAAATCCCACAGCCGACTCCTATCAGTCGCTGCGCAACATGCCTAAAACCAATCAAACTATAATAACCAAGTCAGGTGCGCAACTCACGTCACCTGAGGGAAACCCATGACTCATAAGTATGAGTCATGTGCGAAACTTCATAACATCATGTGACTCACAACTGTGAGTCACAAACAGGTAAACATAATAACCTATGGCACACTAGTATGCATCATGTGAAATCCCCCACATACCTATAGCTCGGTATTGCGAGCTATGTAAAATCTGCTTTGCTTAGTCATAGTTTGTGACACTGGCACGGAGGGGAGGCGGGAGGGCTAGGCCAAAGCACTACTACCTCAGTGAAGATGGGGCCCCAAGGCCGAGGCAGTAGGGTGCCAGCCGATCCTGGCAGTAGGGTGTCAGCCGATCCTGGCAGTAGGGTGCCAGCCGATCCCGGAGGAGGGGAGAGGACGCGGGCAAGGAAGCAAAGATCCGGCCAAACAATACAGCAGGAGGCTGCAACCAGGGTCACAGGAGTAGGCGAGGCTACTCCCGATAGCACAGAGGACCACCATCCCAACTGACCATCTAGCCATCACCAAGCCGCCAAAGCCGACCGTGTTGATGCTGAGCGAGATGAAGCAAAAGCAGAGTAGAGAAGACAGAGACCTCACGATAAGGCCCCCAGAGTGAGGAGAGGACCCCCATCCAGCAGAGGGGAGATGCTAGATGAGGGAAGGAGTAGATGTAACGACCCTACGTTATAGAGCTATGGCAACCTAAGTCTATGCCCACAAATAAGGTCAAGAGGTTATATGGTAGACTGGGCGGGCATGCCTAAGCATGTCCGGGAGATACCCGATGGTCCGGGTATCCCGAAGAACAGAAGGTATTTAAGATATAGGTGTACCTAAGTAGTGGAAGTGATGTGACTATATCGGTTTCGGCCTAAGGATAGGTCGGAAGGCCGGGTGAGTTTATCCTGTCTAGGTAAGTCACGGTACCCTACCATGGAGACTGGGTTCGTATCACCATGGACATACTTACACTACCTTTGGGACACTATTACCCTACCTTCCGTTGGAAACGGTTTTGGAAGGATTCTGTATAATGTTTGGATTGTTTGTTACACCATGACGATTGATGAGCACTTGATTGCTTATTGATCGGAAGACTACAGGAGGAGCTAGAGTGCTCTGAACATGCTATAACTTGGCAGCATTATTCCTAACAGGTACCTGCGGCCCCAGGGTTCGCCCCGGGCGTCATGGGCCAAAATGGGTGAAGTTGCCGTCTTATTAGTTAAATGGAATCATTGAAGACATGTCCATAACACTGTATACGTCGCTGCCGTCCGTCTGACCGGAAGCTGTTCGCATGGTATATAAGGGGGTGAAGGTGAGAAGGTCAGGTACCTTCTCCAAAAGGAATGGAGTAAAACAGACCAAAACTGACGGAGTTAGCGTGAGCTATCCGGAAGGGTCCCCAGAGTAGTCCCGGGTAGTACCGGAGACATCTGGGAAGGGTTTACACCAATCAAACCTACACATGCCCCTTTGCGGTAGGCTCTTTGTGGGTTGTTTGAAGACTCTAATAGCATGATACTTATCACGGTGAGTGGTGTGTCGTGGGTAAGGGACCATGGGTAGCGCCTATGGGTCCTGCCGCTGACACAGCTCTCCGCGGGAGCGTCGTAGACCCCCTAAGTTTGCAATCAAGAAAGATAGAACTTAGCCAGAAGACAGCTGATGTCTACGAGTGCTCGCATAGGTTATAGCACATGGGAAGAGAGTCATTTAGTTAGCTTTCCTAAGGGTCTCGACAGTTAGCCACTGGCCAGACACCGATGCACAGAGGTTTTCACTCCGGCAGGTGTATTGGTAAACACCTTGCAGGAACTGATGTGCATATAGGAGAATTCTGCTAGAGTGCGCTGATACCTTAGCCCTTCGGGGACACGGTAATGGTGCCGGGGCAACCCTTACGGAGAAGGGCATACTCATGATGGTCAGGGTAACCTGATGGAGGAGTTTTTGGTATAAGTCTGACTACTTAAAGATTATACGAGAACTCTCCTACCCCGAGACAATCAACATCCTCTCGTGAGACTTTAATTGAGATAAGCCTGAGCTTAATGATATTAAGTTTTACCCTTTACTTTTATTCTTTACACTTTACAAGAGTTGTGTTCGAGAGATTCGAAGTTTCGTGCGGTCGCATCCTTAGAAACCATCTACCTGAGGGAGCCCCCGTTACAGTAGAAGAGAGGCCCCGATGGGCAAAAGGATGGAAAGAAGTAGCCCGCACCCCCCGGCAGGGGGGTGCGTGACTGTAGAAAAGTGGTGATGATTCCTCGGTGTTAAGTCGTTCCCGATTAGGATATATTTTTCAATGACCGGAGGTGTAGCAGAGACGGAGGATGACTTAAAAGCTAGGGACTTTGTTTTTTTTTTTTGTTTAACTCATATATTCTTTGTTAAGGTACAAGAACCTGCATGGAGCGCTAGCTATGGCAAAAACAAAACCTTAATATCAAAAACAACAAACGCTAATGAAATCTCTCCGCCAGCAATCCCCGCCTATGAGTAATGCAACCCACTGCGCCCGCCAGGGCGACTAATCGCAAAAGGAAAGACAAGCCTCCTCCCACATAAAGAAAGCATAACGCGTGAAAAGCCAACTGAAGGAGGAAAGAATAACAGAAAGAACAGCCCATTCAATCTGAAACAAGGTTGGTGCCAGGCGACGCCCGTCCCCCGCCCATTGCGGGGGGGAAGTTTGTTTTGGTATCGGAGATGTATCGCGCCAGGCCCCATAAGAGGTCCTTATCAGCCCATAGGGGAGCCTCACCGCCCAAAGAATCGACTCCCGGGATATGGAGTAGCCTCGAGGCGGCCTTAGAGGGACAGGAGAGGATGGCATGTTGCATGGTCTCCGGCTCTAGGCCGCAGGCGGGGCAAATGGTGGGTTTGTCTGGCTCGTTCCAGGGGGTATGGGCAGCTAGATAGCTCTTTCCAGCTCTCATCTGATGTATTCTTCCAGCCAGAAAGCGCTCCAGTCCCATAAAGGGGTGC
>LN891027.1:337864-357433 GCA_900010015.1 Tuber aestivum | reverse complement strand
CTTAGTATCAAAGGATACTCGAACCACAAGTAAACAAACTGAGTATCAAAGGATACTCGAATACCACAAGTAAAACAAACTGAGTATCAAAGGATACTCGAAACCACAAGTAAAACAAACTGAGTATCAAAGGATACTCGAAACCACAAATAAAACAAACTGAGTATCAAAGGATACTCGAAACCACAAGTAAAACAAAACTTAAAACAAATCCTGGAACTGAACGAACTAAACTCCAGTTCCGGTTACACAGGTGCTAACTATTGTAGATCCTCTTCGTTAGTGACTCAGGAGAGAGAACTGTTGGTTTCTAGTAGAGGTATTACTAAAATCTGTTGTTTTTAGTAACTAGCAATATTGAATACCTGATTCTGAACTCAGATTTGTTACTTCTCAGCATACTACTATTGGGATCTTTCCTTTGCACTTATCAGTATTGGCTTTTCATAGTTGTTAACCCTTTAGATTTATTCTCTGTACTTTTATGTCTGCTTACAAGAAGAGTATACTTTTACAGCTATGGATGCTGGTTTGTCTACTATACTCTGTAGTGTAATAGTACTAATCTGTTCAAGTTTTTCCCAAAGTCAATAATTATTTATTTACTCCTTTCCTGATATGGTAGATATTCAAGAACCAGTACTCTTTGGATTTCTCTTCTTATGAAACCTTTTTACTCATTCTCTTATTGCTACATGGTACTTTGCCTTCTTGATATCTTCCTCATAGAGGCTGGCCTCTGGGTTTATTGTTTAACCCTATATTAGATTCAGTCAGTATTTTTTACTAACTATTTATTTTCTTTATTCTAGAAACTAGGATCAAATATCAATAAGATAGGAAGTCTCTTTCTAAATAATAACAATGTAGGAGTATAGAGTAGAATTGAAAAATGTGAGTAGTTACCAGGTATGATTTGGATATAGTGGTAGGTAAATACAGGTTATAAATTCAGACTCGATATCAAGCAGATTACAAGTTATCAATCAATACTTCTGGTTACTTTGTTTACCCTTATTATATTGTCATAGAGTAATAGTAGTCACAGTTGTTACACTTGGTGTTTCCACCAAAATTGTCACAATTTTTGTCAGAAACCTAGTATGGAGTCTAGCCTTCCGGAACCATACCTGTTCACCCATTCTCGTCCACCTCTCAGAATCCAGTATTTCTTCTACTAGCATACCTTAGACTATCTGAACCCCTTGCCTTTCCCATTAATCTAAAATCTCAGAAGCCTGTAGATCCCACCACTGCCTTGGTAACTTACCTTTTTCATACTCGGCTATAATCTCTCAGTTTGACCTCTTAAGTGTCCTTCAAACCACCCTTTTTCTACAGTGAACATGTTTCATTTTTCCAATCAATCATATTATATCCTATTCCACTTTGTCCCTTCTGTTCAACCCGCGATACGTTCAAAGACTCTGCACCTTTTTGCTAGAGTCCACAGTAGTTTCTGAACCTGTTCTCAATACTCCTCGAGGGCAAGCCCGGCTTCTACATTCCAAGTACCTTCCTATTATCTATTACCGGCTCTACTAGTCTCAGCTAGCCACACAACGCAAAAAAAATCAGACAGACCATCCTCCAGAATTCCCACAAGCGGTCAGGCCGGCCATAGCTGATGGCATAATCCCAACAGCAGTATGTGGAGGAGCAGCAGCGACGCAGATAGAGAGATACGTGGGGAAATAGATAGATAGATGCCAGGGCCGAGAGTGTGACTCCTTTTGTGTTTGGTTGGGAGACCGTTTTATTGTTGCTAAGAAGGTCACCCCTCGCTACGATGGCTACCTTCTCTCTTGTATTCTCTCGTTCTTCTTTTCCATGCTTCTGGTAGAAGACACGAACAACTCCTCTCACTTCACTCTCTGTTCCACTCACACTGCGATTCCTCACATACGCTCCTCCCCGACTCGCCATCAATAGCCCCCTCGGCATGGCACCGCGGATTGCTTAGCAGAAAAAGATGCTGGTGATATCGGACTCTCGCCCGCTGAGCACCAGAGGACCTCCAACATTCAACCCCACAAGATAAAAAGCGACCTTGGGCCCGCGACTGTAGACAGACCCATGCATTCTCAAGTACAGTACACTATGATACCACCAGCAAGGCACGACTAGCACCAGCATGCATCTCAAATCACAACCCATCACTCGTCTCTCTCCCCCTTCCACCGACCTCCAAATCCGACGCATAGCACCCCCAAGCGCCCGAACCCCGCGCCGTGAATAAAATCCCAAAAAAAAAAGAATAAAAATAAATAAATAAAGGAAAAACGAGCAAGTCAAACGCATGGAAAAGGTCATCAGAACCCTTTTGCCACCACCCACCCATCCTGCCCCAATTACCGCACCTCTACCGCACAGCCCTCGAACCTCGTGCCCCACCGATCGCAACTTAATCTCGCGATGGCGATTTCGGCACGGCAGCGCACCGTCGCGTACTCGACAAAACCTTTGCATCACCGTACCGGCATCACACCGCACGTGCGTGCACTGGCACAAATAAAGCTATCCCGCATACCGGTAAAAAAAAAAAAACTCGATCGATCATCCCTGTTAGGATCTCTACAAAAGTATGAGCGAGGGGGGGGTGCGTAGGTGTTTGGCCCTGAACGGAAGGAGCCGGCGTGGGGGGAGGGAAGGTGGGGTGAGCGCTTTTTTCTACGCCATTTACTCGTACAGGGTGAGTTGTGGAACATTTTACCGTACCACTACAGTACAGTACCTTGTGTCTTGTCGCGGAGTAACTCTCATCACGGATCACTCGTCTTACCCTCGCATTTTTTTACCGGAATGGTTTCTGAGTCCCGCGCCTTGCCGGGCCCGTACAGCACATCCCGCGCCGCGGGAAGGAAGTGGGAGTGCTCAGAGGAGTTAGCCGGCCTTGGCGTGGCGGGTGTATTGACAAACCTCCCATGCTTATCACAGATCGCCGGTAGGTTAAATCTCGCCGATGCCGGAGCGGTAAATTGCGAAATTGATGAGGATCTCTAAAATGCTTGTGTCCGGTGCGTCCCGACACTTGAAAGTCAATCCTACTACCTTGGTGGGTGTTTCTTCAATGGTTCAGCTAAACCGGTCAGTGCTTCAAGACTGCCTACTAGTACTATACGTGCCACGGAGGAAACTACACTTTCAGCGCTTTACGAGACTCCGAGGTATAGTGATCATCCATGACTCAGGAATGACCTCCCATCCAAGGAACAGCACACCAGCAACCTCCCTTCTACCTTGAAAACTGGATCAAGTTGAAAACCCCGAGTTGGAGTTACCTCTCCTAGTAAGGCTCGTTGCAGATTCCTTTTTATTTACCCCCGCTGAGGGCTGAAAAGTCGACTCTTTTCGCCGTGTTTTTCCCTCCCTAATCCCAAGGGGGAAATTCTGGACGTCCTAGCGCCATTCTCATATATTCAAGCCCTTACGGTATCCACATTGGCCCATTCCGATCCCTCGATTGCCCCTCCAACAAGCCAAACACTGAAACAACCACTTGTTTCTTCCTCCCCCTGCACCCCCAACCAATCAAACAACAGCAACACTCCAACACTGCGCCCCAAATCTCCACGAAAACCCTATCACTACATGCATGTCGGCATGTCATCACAGAACGGCTGATGCGAGTTAGTACGCAGACAGGATGAGACACAAACCGACCCCGATGAGACGTGCGGTGCCGGAAGGGAATTCTCGCGCATATCATGTATCGCAAGTGCATAAAAATTCCCCACTCGGCTGAGCGGGGTTCATGTGCGGTGACGGAGCGGCGGCTGTCAGCGGCATCAGAAGAAATCACTCGTGCGTCTCGAGTGTGTCTCGCGGCAGATGTTAGATTATGCGGACCCCGTATGATGACTTGTGAATTATCAAGGCAATATATGGATAGAAAAATTAAAAGTTTGCAATCGAGTGAACATTCCGATTGACCCACCTTCCCGGGAGCTAAGCTTTCCAACCGTTATTTTGTGGAGAAGGATATCACATGGATACACCAATGCACTGCACTTGTACCTGCGTTATCGTTATCGGGGTTCGCTGTCAACTCAACAGCCACCCATCGGTCCTATCCCACCTCATTCTCATTCCCGGTACGTTTTGGGTTTTCTTCGTTATATAATGGAAGGAGTAAAAAAACTAAAATGCACATAAACTAAAATTCAAGCGAATCGACGGATAGATTCCGGGTTTGAAAACCGTTTCCAACACAAGATCACGACCACCGTGGGGTAGACTTCCGTTAGTTAACTCAAAATTCTGTCCCCTCTTTTCCTTCCAACCGTTTTCCGTATCCCTGAATAGATGCTACTGCTACGGGAGTTAACACTTCGCTAGCATCAGAGCCTCCCACGTCTCTACGAGAATAAAAAAGTTGCGGTTGTTTCCCCAAACCAAACTGAGGCGCAAACCACTGATCAAATCCTATCAGATTTTCCCACGTGTACTGTTCAAGCCAGCCAATCAGAACGGTGCCCCTGAACGGGTATCGCCCCATCTCCGCAGAAGCGAAACCGAATTCTCCTGGTGCGATAGAGAAGTAGAGCCATCCCGGCGGGTTATCAGGCACGGATTGCACGTCCATTCAAGAGCTCTCACTGTCAGGTCCATCTCTGTACGCGAGATTTGAATCGTCGAGTGATCCTCGGTGATGCCGCGGCCGGCGAAGGACACAGCGTACGTTTCAAGAAGGATGGAGCCACTTCTGTTGTATTCATTTCTTGCGATGAAAGAAAGGAATAAGTCCTGCTTGAAGCCGTCACAATGTGAATAGCATTCATCCAAGTTCTTTCAAGTTAGAACAGTGTCTTATTTTCGACCTGTGTCGGCAGAGATCTATTATATATCGGGGAATTTTTCCATCCTTTTCATTCCATTGTCACTCCAAGTCAGAGAATACACCACCTACACAGCATCAAGGAAATACCTACCCCTCCACAACTATCAAAATCCGTCCCTCTTCACCACAGAAAAAAAATGCGATCCACACAGCTCTTCTTCCTAGCATGCTTCACAGTCCTCGTGAGCGGGCACATGTCAATGACAGATCCACCGCCCCTCCTCGACCCTAAGAACCCAAACACCAAGAATGGCGACTACGACTATACCGCCCCCCTCTCAAAGAGTGGCACCAACTTCCCCTGCAAAGGCCACCACAAAGTAATGGGCACCCCAGAAGGAGCCTCCGTCGCCTCTTGGGCGGCAGGTTCTCAGCAGTCCTTCACCATCGGTGGTGGGGCATCACACAGCGGCGGGAGTTGTCAAGCAGTGCTATCCGAAGATGGCGGTAAGAGCTGGAAGGTCATGGCTTCATATGTTGGTGGTTGCCCGGCATCTGCGCAAGCTTACTCCTTCACTGTTCCCTCTGAAGCAAAAAGCGGAGAAGCCCTATTCGGTTGGAGTTGGTTCAACAAGGTGGGAAACCGCGAGATGTACATGAACTGCGCGGCGGTCACTATCACGGGCGGGGGTGGAGCCGGGCTTAGCAGCTATCCGGATATGTTTACAGCGAATATTGGTAATGGATGCTCCACTACTGAGGGGGGCGATGTTTTGTTCCCAAATCCCGGAAAGAATCTTGTCAATTCATCCACGAAGACTGCCCCTCCGGCCGGGAGCTGCGCGGGAGGAGGTGGCGGTTCATCTGGCTCTTCAAATGGTGAACCTGGTGGTTCCGGTTCTGGTTCCGATTCCGGTTCTGGTTCTGGTTCTGGTTCTGGTTCTGGTGCCGGTGCTGGTGCTGGTGCTGGAAGTAGCTCATCAGTCACTATTCCAACTACCCCGTCCCAGACTTCGAAATCAAACGGCCCTTCCGGCACAGGCTCTTCCGGTTCTGGTTCTGGTTCCGGTTCCGGTTCTGGTGCTGGTGCTGGTGCTGGTTCCGGAAGTGGCCCATCGGCCACTACTCCTACCACCCCGTCCAAGACTTCGAAATCAAATGGCCCTTCCGGCACACCCTCTTCGGGATCTGGCTCCCCCGGCTCGGGCGTAGGATCGGGCGCAGGATCGGGTGCAGGATCTTCGATTATTTCCTCATCTGCCCCATCAGCGTCCCCTAGCTCACTCAAAAAGCAACCTACCACGACTGCCATCGCAAACCCTTCCTCGCCCTCAGCTGTCAAGCCAACAATCACCACCTCGGCACAAGCTCCAGTGGTGACCGCTTCAGGCGAAAACGGTGATGTCAAGCCCACCACAACCGGAGTTGTTTCCAAGATTCCTAATCTCACCACTACTGCCGCTCCCAGCTTCACTTCCGCGTCTAAGGGGAAGTGTAGGTGTGAATGCAACGGGCGGGTATTCAGTATTGGGGAATTTTAACAGTGTCCTATTTTCCGGTCCTCTTTCTTTTGAGCTGAGTCGCACGAGTATCTGATAGCTGCAAGTTCTTTTGTATTTTTTCGCTATATCATCCTTTCTCTTTGGTGAATTAATAGTTCTACTAGCGAGTACGCATATACGATAATAGCGAGAGTATTTTTCCTATTTTTCACGGCTCTATATTAGCTAAATCCTTCTTGCACTTGTTGCTTAACCGGAATCTCGGTTGAGTTTGTCATCAGCTCACATCTTGTTTTATAGTACACTTATAATTGAGTTCCGCAAGGCCAAACTAAAACATTTTCCAGGAAATTCTTTCACCCAACCAGTTGTCGAGATATGAGTGATAAACTGTGGACGATTCCAATTCTTCAAGAGTCAATATCCTACCGGAGCCAAAAAAAAAAAAGGCATACCGCGGACAGACCACTGACAACACTCCAACCCTACCTTGACATGCCCAAAGCTCACCAGGGCCGCTTCCCCGACAATAGGCCTTTGCGTTGTTGTTCAAACCTTATTCCCCATGAGAAGCCATAGTCATCCCTGCCGTCCGAAAGCTTATCCCGCAATTCAGATTATAATCCCAGATCTCTGTACAGTATAGCCAACCATCCGCCGAAATATGAGCTAGCCTAATAACGGCAAAAATCGTTCCTATCCAGCTGGCCCCACCAAGTTCCCCGGAAGAGGATGCCTTTCAAAAATTGTCGACCACCACCGGGTCCGAACATTAAAGTCTCATCCCGTAGGTCCTAGATCTCGCCCGTGCTTGGGCACTAGTACAGTATCGGTACAGTGCTCGGGCAGGCGCTTTTCAAAGCAAAAAAAATAGTCGTCCGTACCCTAGCGAGTCCATCCGACTATCTCCTCAACCTCGCGGCACCCCCCCCCAAGCCCGACCAGTCCAGCAAGAAGATGCCGCATGCCAACTTCCACATTCCGCGAGTGACGCACCATGAACGCCCCCACGGGTGACCGCCAGTACCCGGCTTTCAAAACAGCCAAGAAGCCCCTGAGCTACATTGAGTGAGAGCAGCCAGGCCAAACAGTTAAGCGAACCTCTCATGCCATTGTGACGGATAACTCCGCATTTGGATAGGCTAGTTCATCCGATACCATATCTGGAGGGTTCTGTAGCAGTAGTATTCGCCCACTGCGAACTCGTACCCGAGCAGTCCACCGGCATCAGGATCTTCGCCGGGCACAGCCACTTGACGGTCAAGGGAGACGGGAGGGAAAAAGACTCAGGATAGTTTCCCCCAATGGCGGCCTATTAGGATGCCGCGGCACCCAGTCAATATGCCACGTAAAATAATGTCAAACCATGATATCAGGCCCCAGGTGTCTTAGTACGCCAGGGCGAGGCCAATGGGGATTTCGAGAATGGCAGGTGTCGGTAATGGCACCAGTAGAATGATTTAAATCAAGGAGAGTAGGCCAACCTCGATAGGGGGTAGGGGGGAGATAGCGCAGCGAGCATGGCGCTCAAGTCGAGTTTTTTGTGGACGCGTGCGCAGAGTTCACAAGCTGAAAGTCGTCGTCAGCCCGAGCCCCGGGCAGCAAGGATTTTTGCAAAAGGGCAGTTGTCTCGAGCCGTTTCCATGGCGCTTAGCGATAATCGCCATCAGCCCTGGAAAAGATAAGCCTTTTGAAACTAATCACTCGGTATCGGACGATGGCGGCATTCAGCATGCTTCCCACACTCACCGCCTGGCACAATAGCCTGTGAAATCCATTCGTCCCCGGATCTCTCTCTCCCTCCCCATCCCTACATGGTGGTGTGGTGGTGCCGGCATTACCCTTGAGTGCTATTACCATCCGTTTCCATGATTCACAAAATTGCTAATGGATTTAAGCCTTTTGATACTAAATACGAGTGTGTTGGGTGGGGCTTCTCACGGCAGCCCATCAAAGCTCAGGCCTCGTGTCCCCATCCCAGGGGCAGAAAAAAGAACAGCAGCCAGCAAAAAGACGCTAGTGTAGCAAGAAAGTGCCACCAGAGACCGTATGTAAGCCCCAAAGCCAAGCTCATTATAACACCAGCTGGAGCACCTGGACCTGCGAACCAATCAGAAGGGTGCAATTTAGCTCGAGCGCCGCCATGCAGCTAATTCTCCGCACAAAGGGATACCGGTATTTGCTCGAGCACTGATAGGAAATTAAACCAAGCCCCACAATTGCCAAGCATCCACAGAAGACACATCCGGAAGGACTATCCCGCCAACCCGCTCAAAGGCGTTGGATGTTGAAGGTGGAGTGGGGGGAGGGGGTTTATATATCAGTTCAAAAGTCACATGATCCCTAGTTTTTCATTACCAAACCGTCTGCCAGATCAACGTAATTTGCTTGTACGAGTACTTGTACTAGTACAGTAGACAGTGGATGACTTCCCGCAGACCTCTAGAACAATTCTTCCAAATTCAACCGGGTATATCTCTTGCCCGGGAGGCTGATGTAGAAAGCCCGCTCCAACCGAGATTACCCCAGTCTACTGCAGCCAAATTTAGATGGGTGGAAGATCCTGCCAGTTGTGTCATTGATGGCCGGGATCTACTCGAGTACGCCCACCTGGAGCGATCCGGCGACAAATCTACACGAACCTCTCCTGAGCCTATAGCGTGCGAAGAGCACCGCCCAAGTAAAAACGTGCTGTTTGGGCCTCGAGAAACCTCTTCAGACGCGGGGTAAATTTCGAACGCCAAGGCTGGTCGAATTCCACTATCAGTTCGCCAAACCAGAGACCTCCACACCAATCCAGTGAAGATCATTGCAGTGCATGGAAGGCATCGGCCAGCCTAACATATATTTTTCATACCATCGGGAAAATCAAAACAACCACTACATGTCACCATTTCCCCACATTTCATTTTCCCGTGAGGCAAGGTTAAGCACCGGTAGTGCAATATGCTACCTAATTAATCCCATCACGGTAATCACGCTCTCGTCACTACATACCCCATCACAAGAACCCGAAAGCACTGCAACAAAATCCAGGCACCACCAAAGCCCCGTATTGTACCGGTATCATACCTCCGCACACCCTCGCAAATACACCCATTATAAACACTACTAGAATCGGAGTTCAACTACCCAGCTGACGCTGATGAATTCTCAGCTTGTTTCCCCTGATAACGCCAAAAGATCCATATACGAGTCCATCCAAAAATCTCAGTACTGTACTTGTATTAAAAAGTCGTTCCAGAAGCGTCACTACCTCTGCTATGTAGCTCCAGAGCTCAGCACAACCCTAGACCGAGACCCTTCCCCGCTTTTTACCTAAAGCATCAAGCTTCATCGCCCACTCCGAGAACAAAGAACGCACGCGCGAGCCCACCAAAACCGCACAAGCACCATAGATATCACAGCACAAAACATTATACTGGCACAAACAAAAAGTGTGGATTACCCCAAAAATTAGTAGACCCCTTTATTGCCGCCCAAGGTAGGAAAGCGAACTCCGCTCCCCCCCTCAGCCCCCAGCGACGTGAGGAGAGCTCGGAGGAAATGACTCTTAGCTACTGCTGTAATCTCCTGCATAGTAAATGCTCCCACATCAAAGTAAGGCTGTGGCCCCACACTTCCTGTTTTGTCAAGTTGTGTACCGTACTCGAGCACATACCAGCATATGTTCCTCGAGACCTCAAGGGAATTGGATTACCTCCCCCACCCACATTTCCACATTTCCATTCACTCATCAACCCATTCTTCCATCCTCCCGTGCTGCCGTGCTCGTTAAGGATGCCTCGTTGATGGGCTTAGGGCTTGGGGCAAAGGATGGGAAGTTCGAATTAGATGGGTTACCAGATCAAGCCCCGAGACGAGCTTCACGGCGTATAATAGAGAACCAGTGATATGCATGCAGTCGCACCTCGCCATCCCGGATGGCCAGACTTCACAGATTTCGTCCGGAACGGGAGAGAGAGAGAGAGTACCATCCGAAGAAAAACAGAGAATATGCATTCCTATTCCGATAAGAAGCTTACTCTTGACAAATTGTCATAGGTGGTATGAAAACAGTTCGAATATCCAATTGGTAGGAGCTGATGTTACTCCTCCTCTAGATCACCACTAGTAATATACCTCACCTCCATCTTAGTTCAACACGTTTTTTTTTCAAGAATCAGTGAATTATCGTCTGTTGGTGTTTCAAGAATTGCAATCCTGGTGCTCTCACTATATATCCTCTTCTGCTCTGCCCCTTTCCTCATCTTCAGTAGCCCTTTACTCCTTTACCCCGCTACTTTTACCTTCAGCCCCGCCTTTTTCTTCCCTCTTTTAGACTAGCTTTTCAGCCAGTAGTCATAGGATCCGGTTCAGCAGGTCGATTTTCTACAAGAACAGGTGATAGGATTTCCCAAAATCTCACATGAATCCGGAATTCCACTTTTCCGGCCCCGACGGGGTAACTCTTGTAAGGAATTGGAGGAGCCAGATATTCTATCCAGCTCAGCAGGGCATCCGGTTCAGCGGGATCCAGGATAGCGGGGCGCGACGGTATATACGATAGCCCCGAGAAAACCCCATAGAAAGCTCCCGGGAAACCGGCGGTGGGCCCGCGGGCACCCACAAGAAAAACGCTACCGCCGGAAACTAGTACCTTCAAAGACGGCGGCACCACCCGTCCCGTCCATTTTTCCGCAAAATTCTCATGGGGAAGACCGTGGCTCCCAAGGAGCTAGCTACCCTTCGGAACGACACCCCGACACCCCGTTGGTATTCTACCGACCGGCCGCCCTTCACCCATATGCTCTCGGTTCACAACTGTGTTCGCCCTCCCTACATTCCTCCCAGGACAACTTTAATGCCCGGACGGAAGAGAGGGGGGAGGTGGATGAAACGCCCCAGAAAGACTTTCCTCCGTATTTCACGCGGTCCGGAGTTGCAGCCCTTCGGTCCGGCTGAGCCCTCATATGGCCGGCGGTGCGCCCGTCAGAGCAAACAATGGCATCGTGCAGCTCTCGCGCAT
Organism: Tuber aestivum; assembly: GCA_900010015.1. Lineage (NCBI taxonomy): Eukaryota > Fungi > Ascomycota > Pezizomycetes > Pezizales > Tuberaceae > Tuber > Tuber aestivum. The sequence continues at coordinate 346,143 of LN891027.1, read as the reverse complement.
CAATCACTAGGGTAAGCATAATCCCATGTTCACACACTATCACTCGAATATCATAACCCATGGATCGAGCAGCTCCGCCATGGCATAGCTCATGCGCCAGCCAGCTGCTCGTGATATGGTATGGAAATGTGGGTGCAAGCACGGTACATAAGCTTACAACCCACGCCTCGCCTGTCATTCGTAGGCCGAGTTGTATCAGCTGAACCGTATAGGCAGGTATCATGTAGAAACGATATGATTCCGAATCTCCATCCGGCCTCTGCATGTTGGAATTGCAAAAAAAAACAAAAGATAAAAAGAACATAAGATTGAAAACAACGATCAAAGAAAATAAAATAAAAATAGAAAAAACAATTACATTACCCATACCTCACACCATGATCTATAGCATAGCACAACAGCAGCATAAAAGAGACAGACCAAGAAAATGTAAACGAGTTATAAGGAAGAAAACAAAAAACGCCCGTGCCGAACCCATGCTGTAGAAACCCGTATAACCCATGCTCGGCAGCCCCGCCACGTGAAACCCACAGAACACAAACCTCCCACCACCATCACCATCACCCGCCGCGAGCATTCAAACCTCCTCCTCCTTCATCCTAACCATCTCATACGCCCCACTCGGATCTCCCGCACCCACGGTACCCCCTCCAACCCCCCCACTACCAAAGGAAATAGGCCTCAGCTCCCTCCACCGACACGCCCAAGTGCCGACCCCGACCATCAAAGCAGCTGACGCAACCTGTAATCCCCACCAGAGCACGCTCTTCGGCAACTCCCATTCGTATCCGGTCACAACCAATAGATGCAAAAAGTGCAGCGTAAGGCTAAAGTCCAGAACCATCTTACTACGAGCGTGGACCAGGAGTTGCGCTATTACCCTGGATAAGTATGCCCCCTATTAGCTAGCTGGGTGGTAGAGGCGGAAAGGGGGGGGGGGCAACAAACATGATACCAGAACACAACAGCCAAACAATACTCAGCGTCCAACCGACGGCGTTATCGCCGCGAACGCTGCGCCATGAGAATATCAGGTCGAGGGAAAACGCGCAGCCAGCAACGAGCGCGGTGAAGAGGATTAGGACGAAGCTGGAAATATAGTAGATTGTTTGGAGTGAGAGGATTTGTAGGAAGGTTCTTAGAGGTTGGAAGGCATCCGGTGATGGTCTGCGGAGTCTTCGCGGACGTTTCGGCATCGTATTTCGTTGTTGTATTAGGCTTCGGGTTGTGGTCGATGGGTGGAGGTGTGGCGAGCATTTAGTTCATGGGAGGTGATCGGCGAAACATGCGCTTTGATGACAAGCCGGTGCTACCCGACAGGAAATGAAGGAAGAATGTATGAATCCAGTTATAATTTACACTACCGGAATTTTATTGGTTACTAAACATTTGGGAAGGCTTTTTGGCCTTTTTCATACATTCTTTCGAGTTGCTTCTTACAGCTAAAAATGGTGGATATTCCAAACGTCATTACTCGAGTACCTTTCAAAAAAGTAGCATCCAACCGTGACATCAAACAACAAAGTTACCACCACCTCGCGATCACCGCATCTAAAAATCTACGCCACTCCCCCCCCCCTCACGCACCTCCGAAAATGGGCTTTCTAAACTTCACCCAATCCGCCACCAACAGCACCCCTCCCATTGCCCCAAGCCGCTCCCAGCGAGCCCTCTGTTGGGCCACGCGGGACCAATTCTTCGCCTGTCTGGACAAGCACAACATCCTAGACCCGCTCAAAAACCCGAAAGAATCCAAATCCTTCTGCGGCCCCGAAGAGGCATCCTTCGAAAAGGAGTGTAAAGGGTCATGGGTACCCCTCCTCCTCCTCCCACATTCCCCCGTTCATACACGCACGCAAAGATACAAAGAGACTAATGGGGGGAGAGGGGGATACAGGTCGAGTACTTCAAAAAGCGACGAGTGATGGAGCATAACCGCGAAGCAATGTTAAAAAAGCTACAGGAAGAAGGCGCCTCGAATATGGGGGGGATCCGGAATCCGGTGGGAGAGGCCCAGAAGGAATGAACAGTCGGGTAGTTAAGTTAAGAGAAAAATGATTCGGAAGAAGGGGGAGGGGGATTGTAAAGATTACCCACGTAAGGCACTAGGTGGTGAGGGTGATGACACAAAAACATAAGTTAGTATTCGCGATGCGATACAATCGATATACGCATGGGCGCATGCATGAGAATGGAACGAAAAGGGGAGGAAAGAAAAGAAAAGAAAATGCGATACAGTATGCTATACTGGAGAGCACTGTACCCGTACAAGAAATGTGCCGTGGGTACCGCATGTAAGTACGTAGGTATGATATGTATGTATGTTGCTCGCAGGGCTGAGATGGATGAATGGATGGGAAGGTACGTACCGGTGGGTTAAGGTAGGTAGATCAGTGGGGGGCGGGGACCGAAATGAGAGCGCTTAAACAGAGTTAACTTATGCTTATTCCCAATCAACCACGTGGGATTCTTCTACCTTTCTTCTGGGTGGGTATGTTGGGTGGTATCTCTCCCTCTCTCTCCCTCTCTCCCTCTCTCCCCTCCCCTCCCCTCTCTCTTTCCCATGGGGAGTGGGGGTGGGAGAATGGAATGAAGGGGGGTGTCACAGTAATGTAGGTGGGAAAGCTATTAATGGACAATGCGCGATCTGAACAGTCTTTTCGAAAAGGCAAGATTGCGAGTTTCACACACGCCCACCCACACATCACACATCATACATACAGATCACACCTCACTTCACTACGATACGAAGTGAGTGAGAGCGAGTGGAAGGGAAAAAATAAATAAAAAGAACCGATTACTTTATTGAATTTTACCCCCAATAACCCCTAAAAAAAATTGGCCCATAAACCAGCTGCTCTGCCTAGACCCTCCCTTTCCCCTAAGAAAGAAAGGAATAATAAAAAGATGCCCTATCGTTTCTCCGTTAAAACAAGTTATCCCCCGGTCCATGTTCTATCCCTACGATAAAAACCGAATGTTATAGATATAAAAATAAAAATAAAAAATCCCCTAAAAAAAAGACCCACAGATAAAAAGGAAACTTTGATGATGATGGAAATAGCAAGAGAGAGAAGAAAATGAAAACCAGACACCGAATGTGAAATAAAACGAAAAAAAAACCCAGAAATATTCCATGGCGATTAAAAAAAGAGTGAGAAAGTGAAAACAATATGAGAAGCACTAGCAAAGGAAAGGTAGAGAGGGAAGGGAAAGAGGAAAAAGAGAGATAAAAAGCCGATTAGTGGAAGAAAATAGATCCTAGCACGTAATTTTGCAAATCCAAAAGCAACCCCCCCCTCTCACGAAAGCGCTATCGAAGTGAGATTTCCTCCTATTGTGGGCAGAAAGGTTCAAACCGAACCGAGGCTATTAAAATTAACCCCACGGCCATCCAGCGAACAAAAGACAAAAGGTTTTGGAGGTATCTTGTGAACTCCAGATCATCACGCAATAAAAACCCTATCCAACACCCGGAGAGCCCTAGCATCCTCCCCAAATCCTAGTTTTTCACTTGGGATATCTTGTACATCGAGCCCGTTCCTCCCAGGGCTGCTACCACCATCCATCCCCCCACTCGGGCTTTGCCGGAGAGGATTGATATCAAACTTTTCGCTTCTAGGAGGTGACCGACCATTCAGGCTACTAGCCGGCGAAGAAAACCGGCCGCCTTGATCGGGACACGGCAGAGAGGGCATGGGTATATCTGATGGTTGCCTCTGCATCTGTTGCACAGCAGCCCGTGGGGAACGGTGGATGTGCATCATCGGGGATCCCATGGACCCTCTATGTGATGGTTGCGGAGGGATGCTATCTAGGTGCGGGAGTGGCGGTCTGTCATACTGCATTGGTGACCCGGCAGCGGATGGGAAAGTTGGAGGATTGTATGCCATGGGGGAGGATGCTGCGCTATTTGGCAGTGGTAGTTGCTGTGCATACTGGGCGGACGGTGGCAGGTTTGTTGGGGGTGTTGAAACAGGGCTAGGCGGCCAACCATACGTCCCCTGTTGGGGATAGCTGTTGGGATGCGTTGCTCCAGGTGGCCGCTGGATTAAAGCATTAGGTGATTGTGCATGGTTGAAGCTTGTCGCAATCATGGGGCCCCGAGTTACAACTGGTACATTCTGTTGCTCATGTACTGTGCTCTCCGGATACATCCCCTTTGCAGGCCTGATATGTTTTAACGCACCGTCCTGTGTGGGTTGGATGAGATTCTGGGATGAGGGGTGCGAACGCGCGTAGTAACTGATGAGATGTAGCTTCTGGTGAGTGGCGGTGGTGATAGAAAAGGATTGTTTCATCAACCCATCCGGCTTGTATCGATACCCATCTGGCCCTTCGGTATCTATACCATCAGAATCACTGTCAGGATTAGGTGATTTTCCTACACGACCCCCGACCGACAACGCCGTGGTAGGAGGGGCAAAAGCGTTTCCACCGCGTTTCCCCTCCATCTCCCGATACGTCAAAAAGCTGCCGGAAACCCTACTAGCACTCCATGATTTCCCATCTGTCCACCGCCTCATCCCCGCTTCCCGCTCGTCCCAGACGAATACGCTCCCAGACTTGATGTTCTGCCTCTCCTTCTCCGATAACCGTCTCTGTACCCGTGGCAGTAGGCCTAATCGACAAGCTTCGAACAATATTATTGCATCCGCCGGCGATCGTACGTGGCCATGATATGTCTCCATTTCGTGTTCTGGAGGCAGTCCCCCTGTAGGCCTCAGATAATTCTTTTCTAATCTATAACCTCCCCTCACCACCCCCTGCTTGCAAGACCTATGCTTGTCCGATGTCCCTAATACCGATATCCTGGAAGCTTCGGTATGGCAGTAGCCCAGGTTGATATGACCCTTTGTTCTTTGTAGAAGGACACCAAAGCCGATTGTAGTGCTAGCGCAAGGGCGGATGTGTGTATGTGTGTGCGTGGTGGTTTAGTAGTGCAGCAACTAGTCGACGATGGACGTCCCTTGAACAGGTGAGGGAAGGACTGTTCAAGGCAAGGTAGGTGTTGTGGAAGGAGTTTGATAGTGTGACGGTAGTCTAATAGAGTAAGTGCGTGTGCGAGAGATGAAGTAGTAGTAGTAGTAGAGGAGAGGGTGGAGGAGGAGGAGAGAAGGAAAAGAAAAGAAAAAAGGTGGGAGGAAAATGGAGGATAAAGAAGCAGGAGGGGTAGTGAGGGAGGGAGGCGCTGAGTATATCAAGTGTCAGCGGCAACGGACACAATCTATCGGATTGCCGGCGCCCGTTAGTGAGACTGGTTGGGGGTGTGTGTTCTGGATTATGTGGAAGGGCAGGGTACGGCTGCGAACACAACAGCGGCACAAGAAAGGCTATTTCTTCTGATGTCGCTGCTGCTGCCTCTGAATCCTACATATGCAGGAAAGCCTTAACCCCAGGAGCCAAAACCGCACTCCAGCCAGCCAAAACCCCACCAACAGGATCGATAAAAAAAAAAAAAAAAAAAAAAAAAGTAAGAAAGGATAACGGGAAATTCCAATCCGGTAAGTTTAGACGGAATAAAAGACGGGCATTTGAGATGTATTTCTTTTTTTTTTTTTTTCCTCCCAAGCAGACACATGGGGGAAATCCTAGGAAATCAGAAGGTAACGAGGGAAAAATGGTGATAGGGAAAAAAAATTTAACGAAAAAATGTAATGAGCTGGACAATGAGAAGGAAGAGGATGACATACACTTTAGGTTGCCACTAGGTCAGGGACCAGTTTTCCCTTCTGAACAGGTAAATAAATATCACCTCCGTAATAAAGGTCCTTCTTGTCCGGATGCTCCCTTTCTCAGGGCAAAATAAAATAATAATAAAATCCACCTTTCCCGTTCCTATGGATGAGATCGTTCCCAATCCCTGCTGCTCCGTAATTTCCTTTCTCGCTCCCAATGGATCCGTAGCCAAGTGACCCACAGCTAAGGAAAGCACAGTGTGATTAGGCAGGTATGTAAATTAGCGTGGGCACAAGAAGGTTCTGGGGCTCGATTCCTTTTTCCTCCCAAACCCAACTCTCTTCTAAACGACTGGGCTTAGTACTGTATCACTCAGACACCGTCCCTAACCCGATGTGATCTGATTCGAGTGACTGGAGGATTGGTCGAATGATCTGTTGCCGTGTTTGCTGCTCCCGCGGCTCTGGTGCTTGTGCTGGGCTATGTTGCCTGCACTTTCTCGCTCCGTATGGTAAGACTTTTGTGACCTTGTTCTGTTCCGTGCTCGGGATTCGATTTCTTGGATTGGGTCTTGCCGGGGGGGGGGAGTTCTCATGCCCCGGTCTTAAATCTCCGGTCTAATCTGGGGTTCGCACAAAGGGGCGAAGCGACATGAGGAAAACCCCCGATATCATGGTGGGTATTGTTGGGTTGGGAGGAGGAGAAGGAGGAGGAGGAGGAGGACGTAAGGCAGGACAGAAGAGCGAGTTTCTCGAAACGAGATCTACACATTGGGTGGCAGGAGTGGCCAGCACGGGAGTGGGTATCCTTACGGTTACCGTACAATTGTGGACGGCGCTTTGCTGCACTCGCACAGCATAGTACGCTCCATGATACCAAGATGGTAGGGCCCAGGGAGGGGGGGGGGGGGGGGCGGGGGTGTAGGGTAAGTTAAGGTGGTTGCGTAGCCCCCAGAAGTTTAACTGTTCATCATCCCTTCGTTTGTGTGTGTGCCCCAATTTCACCCATCCTTCAATGCGTATTCTGTCCCCCCCATCTCCATATACCGGTCGCATAAAGGCGTGGTTTTGGTCACTTGATGGTGACCCGGCCAACGAATTTATGATCTCGGAGAGTTAATCCACCCTTTCCTCAGGGGGTGATACGAGCACTGTACTATCGCCCAGTCTGGCTCGGACATGAGGTCCGTAATACAGACGAAGGGATAGGAAGAGCAGCACTAATGGACAAGAGCGCAGAGGGGATAACCGCTTGGGGAGGGTCCTGGTTGATTCGATACGGCACGTTCACAGTAGGAAACATTGGGATGGGACCATAAAAGGCTAATAACGGATGGCACGGCTACCATACTGGGTCTGCTACCATACTGGGTCTGATGGCGCTCGTTTTGGGGAACAGATTCTCTTATCCTTTCAGGTCTACGCCAGACCGGAGCTGGACCGGAGCTGGACCCTTTCATGCGAATGGCGGAACCAGGTAGGACGGGAAGTGTCTCCTTATAGAAGCAGCAGTAGCAGGGCGGGCACAGTTGGTGAATGCTACGTTGGGTGTGCCGATAAGCTTCAGTTTTCCCTTCCCCTCCCTCCCGTACCAATGGAGGAGGAAATAAAAAAAGAAATCAGGACAATGCCGGTAATGAATGAATAGACAGACAATACAAGTGCTTGGCTTACCACTGCTGAAAGGCAAGAGAGGTGTCAGCACGGACGTTACAGCACCAATTTATACAACCCTAATTTACTATTCCCGTACCTTTCCGGCCTACTACAAGCACGGCACTGTACTCACTCTATTGCAACTTGCCAAATCAGGCCCTGAGATCTGGGTAGCCATTTCAGCTGACACAACGATACGAACCCGATAGACCGAAGTCCGAGCAAGATGCATATGATGAATCAATCAAAATGGAAGTTTGCCCATCTACTTGTATCCACCCAGCAACCCCACTCGTACTGTGCACTGGCAGTACTGAAGTACCACGCACACATCCAACCCACCACCACCCATCATCCCTCCGCCCCGCTACCGCTACGCCTACGAGTACAAGTACGAGTGCAGTAGTCGAGTTCCTATCTCCTCCGGGTGAACATTCTCAGCGTCGTGCACTCTGGTGCAACAAGCAAACCCTCCAGGTTCCACTGTGGCCGCCCGGGAAATCGGCCGTTTGAAAGAGGATGAAACCTTCGCGCATCTCGACAGAGAATCCCGCAACTTTTGGCGAGGGGAGAATGCAGGGACGAAATTCAAGAGATTATTTCGAGAAGCGTAAATATTTCCGAACGGCCTCCCTCCCCCCTCCCCCCCCGTTTTTTGGAATCTTCCATACCCCAAAGACTTCAGCACTCGAGTATGCATAATCTCACTTGACCCGAATGCTTAGACATTACGTGGATTTCCCCCCAGGACCCCCACCCTGATCCCCTCGCCCCAGTTGGGTGACAAATAGACCGCCAGACCTCTGCGAAGGGTTGGCCGTTCCTGGCTATGTGGAAACTTCCAAATAGTACGTCTCGGCCGAGGATAATGGGTTTCTCACCTCTTCCTATTCCTCCTCCACTTTCACTCTAATCACGTTAGGTCAACTAAATCTACAACCCACC
>LN891027.1:269116-317980 GCA_900010015.1 Tuber aestivum | reverse complement strand
GTTCTCGGTTAACTATCACGATAATAGTTCTCCAGCCTGAACCACTGGACATTTGCACCCGTGGCCTTCTATCATGTCTGCCCGTCCTCGGTTAACTATCTTAATGATAGTTCTCCCACCTGACCTTTTGTGCCCATGGCCTTCCCTCGTGTTCCCCTATTCTTGGTTATCTATTTTGACAATAGTTCTCCTGCCTGAACCTTTTGCGCCTATGGCCTTCGCTCATGCTTGCCTGTCCTCAGTTAACTACTTCAATAATAGTTCTCATGCCTGAATCCTTTACATCCATGGCCTTCTCTTGTGTCTACCCGTTCTTGGTTAACTATGTCGATGATAGTTCTCCCACCTGAAACATTTGCGCTTATGGTGTTCCCTTATATTGATCCTTCCTCAGTTTACTATTTGGACAACAGCTGTCCTACCTGAACCTTTTGCACTGGTGGCCTTCCCTCATGTTTGCCTGTCCTCAGTTTACTATCTTGACAATAGTTCTCCCTCCTGAATCTTTCGTGTCCAAGGTCTTCCTTTATGTTGACATGTACTTGGTTAGCTATCTTAGTGATAGTTTCCCTCCTGAACCCCAGTAGACCTATGACCCTCAGGACCTCTGACCCTTATAAATCACTTAATAATATTGCATTCAGTAACGAACCTTAGGACCTTCTAGTTTACTAATGACCCTCCTTGAACCTTGCTTAGATCTCCAGTAGGATACTGGATGATTACCAAGGTTGACCTGATGTTGACAATCCTCCTTGAACCTTGCTTAGACCACTGGTAAGACACCAGATGATTAACAAGATCAACTTAATGTCGACAGCCCTCCTTGACCCTTGCTCTTTGGCCGTCCCCTAGCAAGATAGAAGACCCCTAAGCCCATGAGGCCCCCCTTGCGGAGACCTCCCGGGCCGGTATGTCACCGGACGATTACCTTGGCTCATGATGGTCACTCCTTAGTTGGACCTTAGTTGGTTATGCATCTCGTGAGTGGACTCCAGCTTGATGTTGGAAACCCTCCTTGAACCTTGCCTTTCGACCGCCTCCTAGCGAGATGAAAGACTCTGAAGCCCACAAGGCCCCCTTGCCTAGACATCTGATAGGACATAGGACAATTACCTTAGCTCAGGATGGTCGCTTCTTAGTTAGATCTTAGTTGGTTATGCACCTTGCAGGTAGACTCAGGCTTGATGTTGGAAACCCTCCTTGAACCTTACTCCTTGGCCGTATACCAATCAATTGGATAAACCTCGGATAATGAGGCCTCTTTGCCTAGACCTCAGAGGTGGGATACCTGTCCTGATGCTTAGACCTCCGGTGGGATACTGGACATCTGGATAGACCTTAGAGGTGGGATACCTAACCTTTACCTAGACCTCGGAGGTGGGATACCTGACCCTTACCTAGACCTCGGAGGTGGGATACCTGATCTTTGCCTAGACTTTGGAGGTGGGATACCTGTTCTGATGCTTAGACCTCTGGTGCGATACGAGACATCTGTATAGACCTTGAAGGTGGAATACCTGTCCTGATGCTTAGACCTCTGGTGGGATACCAGACATCTGTATAGACCTTGGAGGTGGGATACCTGTCCTGAGACTTAGACCTCTGGTGGGATACCGAACATCTGCATAGACCTCAGAGGTAGGATACCTGACTCTTGCCTAGACCTCAGAGGTGGGACACCTATCCTGATGCTAAGACCCTCAGTGGGATGCCAAACCTATTCATATCTCGGGAGTTTGACCGTGGCGTGCCTTGGACTACCTGCTTGGACCTTGTCTATTACATAAAGCTCTCCTCTTCCTTGATGATTGCTACTCCTCCTAGTCCTAATTTGTACAAGGTTGATTGGCATCCGGTACTTGAGGCCTTGTAAAAGGTTGACATTCCTCCTCTACCTCCTCTCCCAACAGCTTCTTTGCTCTACTCCTGGTTCGATCGACACTTAGAAGCCCTCTACGCTATGCTCCTGGCCCCTACGTCACTGAAATGATCCTCCCTCAGATCCAAACCCTGGTGGTCCCCCCTCCTGTCCTCTCTTAGGTACTTATTTAATGCTGCTGCTCGGAGGTCCCACTCCTCCCCTTCGTCTACAATGATACCTGAGGCCCGCAAGGTCCACTCTCTCTACTTTAACGCCATCAAGAAAGCTAAGGCTGATCATTCAAGAAGCTTTCTTGGTAGAGTTGATTCTCGTTCTGTTTGGACAGCCAAAAGGCTTGCCACAGGTAGGGTCCCTGACTGCATTCCCTCCTTCCCTAGCCTATTTTCCCCCGAACAGATCAACTCAGCCCTCCTCAGTGACTTTTTCCTACCAACAGTATCCCCTCCTGCCCCCTCTATACTGAGGCCTTTTCACGACCTCTGACCTCTGCTGCCTGAAGAGGTACAAAAAGCCCTATCCAAGTCCTGTAATTCCTCTGCCCCAGGGTCAGATGAGATCCCATCTGGAGTCTGGAACAAGCTTCATTTGGCAAGCTCATCCATTCTCATAAACCTCCTCTCGCCACTGCTTCTCTGCGACTTCTACCCACTTTTGCTCAAACAGGCTAATGGGGTGGTGCTATTTAAACCAGGGAAGCCTGGTTACTTCTCGCCCTCCTCCTTCCACATCATAGTCCTGCTTTAGACTGTTACTAAGATCCTGGAGTAGTTAGTTGCTTCTTGCCTGTCTCTGGTCGCCCATGCCTGTGGCCTTATCAACCCCAACCAGTGTGGCTCACTTTCTGGTTTGAGTACTTATGATACCTGTGCCGCCCTTATCCACCAGGTCCAGTGCCTCTAGAGGTCCAGGCTCAAAGCCTCCTTACTCTTCCTTGACATCAAGAGAGCGTTTGACAACATCAACTCTTCAATTCTGACCAGACACTTGACGTCCAGGGGGGTGACCTCCTACACCTGTACCTCAGTTCAGTCTTTTCTTTCTAATCAACATTGTCATCTGCTCTTTCAAGGGTTTCCCAATGTGGCTTCTCTAGTTCAGGTGGGCATGCTACGAGGTTCTTCTATTTCTCTTCCCCTGTTTGTCATTTATGTGTCTTCTTTCTACCTGTCTATTTCTAAGGGGATTATGTTCTCATATATTGATGACTTTACAGTCACTGTTGCTTCTCTTTCAAACAGGTGCAATGTTCAGTACTTGCAGCATTATTTTTTAGTTTTGAAGAGGTAGGAGGGGGCTGGTCGGATGTCCTTCTCTATACCCAAAACTGAGCTAACCTACTGGAGGACCCCAAGAGATCATGGGGCTTGCTGCTCAACCACAGTCATCCGGGATGGCACACTCTTTCAACCCTCTAGGCTGGTATGCTGACTTGGCTATTGGTTTACCCCCAGCTTAGAGACATCCCCTTATTCTAAGAAATAGCTGGCTCTGGCCCAAGGAGTGTTCGCTATTGTCAGTCAGCTCTCCCTCACAAGCAGAGGCCTGCCATCATATCTGAACTAGAAGTTGGCTGTGGGCCTGATCCTCCCTATCTTCTCCTACTGGGCCGACCTCCTGGTACCCAACCCCGCTGTACTCTACTAAATGGAGGTCTTCTAGAACCAAGTTCTCTGGTGAATGACCAATTGTTTCCACTTGACCCCTACCTCTATCCTTTCTTGTGAGGCAAGCATCATGCCTTTAGTTGTACTCCTCCTGGACAAGCGCCAGATGGTGGGCCTATGGATGGCCTGCTTCCCGCCTGAAGCAAACCCTGCAGCAGTAAGGTTGCCCCTCTCCTTCCCCTTAGCATCAGTGAACAGGGCCCTGGACTCAAATAGGGCCCTCTCCATTGGCTTGAAGGGTAACATCTATCCTGTATACAGAAGACACTCAGACTGTTTCCAGCAGTTCGCTCTCAACTTTCTATTGACAGTATTGCTCACTGCCTTGCTTTAATTGCCGCCAGCGGACCCTTGCCAGATATTAATCGCTACTTGGTCCTTGAGGCCACCGATACTATGCTCACTTCCTCAAAGAGGTACATCCTCCTGAAGTCTAGTATGAGGATGCATCTCTTCCAGGATTGGGCCCTACAGGCCCCCCCTCTCCACTACCACTCCTTTCCTTCCCCTGAGGCTTGGCACCACTTTATGGGGCTTGAATGGTTTTTGGCAGAGAGAATACATCAAATGAGAGCTGGAAAGAGTTATCTAGCTGCCTACTCCCTCTGGGATAAACCAGACCAGTCCATTATCTGCCTCTCTTGTGGTCTTAAGCCTGAGACTATGCAGTATGCCATCCTCTCCTGCCCCTCCAAGTCCTTCTTTAGACTGCTTCATATCCCAATAGTAACCCCTTTGGACTGTGAAGCTCCCCTCTGGGCCAACAAGGACCTCATTTGGGGCCTGGCACGATACATCTCTGAGACCAGAACCAACTTTCCCCCTACAATGGGTGCAGCATTGGCCAGGCCTAGCAAAAACCCTAGTTTAAATTGAAGTAGGTGTTCTTTCTGTTATCTTTCCTAGCTTTCACATTTCTTGCTGTAAGTTTCTTTCATGTGTGTAGATACATTTCCTTCCATTTGTCATTAGTGGCCTTGGTAGGTGCAGTGGGTTGGATTACTCATAGGTGGGGATTTTTGTAGATAGTATTTCATTACAGTTTGTTGTTTTTGACATTAAGGTTTTTTTTTTGCCATAGCTAGTGCTCCATGTATGTTCTTGTACCTTAACAAAGAATATATAAGTTAAATAAAAAAAAGAAAACAAGAACACTAGCTTTAAGTCCACACTCTGCACCCTCTACTTTCCTCTTGCTTAAAAACATTACTGCATTTGACCAGGCAATACTCCAGGATTTCATGTGGCAACCATCTCCACACACTTATTTTTCCTCTTGCTTAGGCTTTAGTCTCTAAGCACACAGCCCTCTTACTACTCCACACAGTCCCCTCCACTATGGAGGAATCAGCTGCAGAACCCTCAAGGTCTGGTTCTCAAGCCTCCTACCATGCCGCATCTTATGAGTCAAGGGTACCCACCTCCTCTGTCTCCTCCCACCTCATGCTGGTCAGAGATGAGCTCGCCCACACCCTCTGTCACATAGGATGGGCGGCACCACCAATTCCCCCCTGCCTGACTCGGAACTCAATGGCCTCTCCAAAGGTGAGGCTGTCCTCATTCCCCTTCTCTGCACAGTCCTCTTGAGGATCAGTAGTATAATCCAGAGACTGGAGGTCTTTGAGCAGTTGTCAATAGCTGCCCCTCCGGACCCCTCCTCCCTGCCTGCACTTGAGGCATTGGTCTTGAATCTCTCCTTGAGAGTCACGGCCTCTGCCATACAACCATCTGTCCCCCCTCTGGGCCCACCTCCTCCCTCTCCCAAGCAGGCTAGATGGCCACCCCCTCCCGCCCCCTATTGGCTTCTCTTGGAGCAGGGTATTGCTCCTAACCCAGTTACGTCCTGGATATCCCTGCCAAGAATATAGACTCCCCTGTGCAGGTAGACAGTATGTGGTATAGAACCACACACAGTTTTGCTACAAGACACTCCTAGTCCTTTACTGCTTTCCAACTCACTCAGGGTGAGTTTCTAGTAGAGTTCACTTGCTGCCTGGGCCCCACTTTCCCATTCATCATGCTAGACCCCTCCTCCTCCTGCTACGCCAGTGCAGCAGCACCTCCCAAGAGGGTGACTGTGCAGGTGGGTTCTAAGGGTAAAAAGAAGAAGACTCCTGCAGCCCAAGGGGCAGTGTTCGGTGGCGCCCCCCCTTGATTCCGAGAGGCTGCCCCACTCCCAGCTGTTGAATAACACTTCTTTGCCCCCTGTGCCACTCCTGCCCCTCATCTTGATACCTCTTGCCTGGTGGCCACTGCCCCTAGTATTGTAGCTTCTGTCCTCCATGTGACTAACTGTCTCTTTCCAGTCTCCTTTTCCACCACAGTTAATGCCTGTGATGTACTTACCCTCCTCACCTCAGGCCTTCTCACCTCCACTACTAGCTACTGCCCCTAGTACGAGGCTCTGGCCAACAAGATCAATGAGTCCTTTCTGGTTGGAGATAACCTGTACTGGCCGTTCCATCCTGTGCTGAATGTGGTGCAGCTGGTTATCTATAGTCTCTGAGTTGCCTTCATCTCACAAGACCAGTCAGATCTCTTTCCTGCACTTGTCGCCTCCATCAAGAATGCCAAGAATGTTGACGTCTTTAGTGCGTGCTACCTCCAGTCAGATCCCCTCCTCCAAAAGGCCACTACCTTAGTAGTGTTCATCGTGGCACCCTCTGATGTGGCCCGTATTGAGTCTAAAATCCTCCACTATTCCAAGCTTTGAAATGTTCAGAACACTATCTCCAAGTATAAGTTCATGCAGTATAGGCATTGCTGGAAGTTCGGACACCTTGCCCTGGCATGTACTGCCTCTATCCCAGTCCGCCTGATTTGTACGTTGAACCACTCAAGGGACAACTATCATTGTCCAAAACCAACATACCTCAAGCTGGGCTACCTCAAGCCTGTAATCGGCTGCTGTCCTGCCTCTTCTTCTAAGTGCTCAAACTGTGTAGGTGGCTATTTGGCCACCCACAGGTGCTGTCCCTCGCACCCTTCCTAGCCTCTCGTGCCATTGTTAAGAATCCTACCGGGCGTGGGGGGAGTTTGACAGGTAACAATTCTTACTTCAGGATAAGGTAATTAGTTCTTAGGCCATTGCCTATGTGATGTTGATAGTCAAGTTCTAAGACAACTATCTTATCAAGCCTATTCCTTCTAAACTTCTGAAGTTCTCGCTTGGGACTTATTTGGGCATTGTGGGAGGAAAGATAGTTTCCGGGTTCTTAAAGTAGAGTAGAGAGTATAAAGATTTTGTATTATAAAATAATAGGTATAGGAAATAAACAAGAAGAACATGTGAAAAGCTCATACTTGGTATTCTGATGACCGCTTTATATAGTCGCTCTTCAACTAGTGTGACTCATGCCTCGAGTTACGTGAACTGTGTGACTCATAACTATTAGTCATGTGGAATCCCTTAGCTAACTCCTATGAGTTGCTGTGCAACATACCTAAAATCAATCAAAACTTGATAACCAAGTCAGATGCCTAACTCATATCACCTGAGTAAAACCCATGACTCATAATCTGACTCATGTACGAAAATCATAACTGTTAGGGGGTAGGTAACTCTAAAGTCAAGTGAGTATATACTAGGCCCTGTAATCTTCTCTCTCGGAGATAGTTAAGCAGGATCATAATGATAGAAGTAAAGTAGAATGAATATATTGATAAGATCTCTTCTCTGGTTGCTGATGATAGAGTTAAAGCTAGGGATTTTTTTTTCTTTTTTTCTTTTGTTTAACTCATATATTCTTTGTTAAGGTACAAGAACCAGTATGGAGTGCTAGCTATGGCAAAAACAAAACCTTAATATCAAAAACAACAAATAATAACAAAATATATCTCCACCTAAAAAATCCCTGCCTCTGAGTAATGCAACCCACTGGACCCACCAGGGCGACTAAGCGCAAAAGGAAAGACAGGTCTCCGCCTGCACAAAGGAAACACAAAGCATAAGGAGTCAAATGAAAACTAGGGCAGCCATCAGAAGGAACCGCCACTTTCAATCTGAAACTAAATTGACACTGGGCGATGCCAGTGTCCTGCCCATTGGGGGAGGAAAGTTGGTTCTGGTATTGGAAATGTATCACGCCAGGCCCTATAAGAGGCCCTTATCAGCCCAGAGGGGAGCTTCACAGTCCAAGTCGACTACTCCCGGGATATAGAGCAGCCTCAAGAGAGCCTTAAAGGGACAGGAGAGGATAGCGTGCTGCATGGTCTTTGGCTCAAGGCCAGAGGCAGGGCAGGTGGTGGGCTTGTCTGGTTCGTTCCAGGAGGTATGTGCTGCTAGATAGCTCTTTCCAGCTCTCATTTGATGAATTCTTCCTGCCAGAAAGCGGTCCAGCCCCATGAAGGGGTGCGGGACCTCTGGCGGGGGATAAGGGTAGTATAGGGTGGGGGGGGGGCCTGCAGTGTCCAGTCCTGGAGAAGATGGTACTGGGTGGTAGATTTTAGGAATGAGTACTTTTATGAGGGGGTGAGAGTGTCGACTGCCCCAAGGACCAAATGCCTGTTCAGGCCTAGCAGGGCCCCCCTGGTGGCAATTCGAGTTAGGGAGTGAGTTATGCTGTCAATCGGAAGATGGGATTGTACGGCGGGAGAGGGCCTAGGGGTCTTCTGGACGTGAGGGTAGGCAATACCTTTCAGCCCGACAGACAAAGTCCGGTTAGAGTCTGGAGTCCTTCCACCTGATGCTGAAGGGAAGGACAGGGGGAGCCGGGCTGAAGCCATGTTCACTTTAGGTAGTGAGCAGGGCATCCTCAAGGCCGCCATGCGGTGCTTGTGTGGAAGGAGGGCTCCCAGAAGGGGTATGCTAGCCTCACAAGAGAGGAGTGAGGTGGGGGTAGAGTGGAAGCAGTAGGTCACTTACCAGAGGACGGGGTTCGAAAAGATTTATATTTTATAGAGTACAGATGTGTTAGGGACTAGAAGGTCGGCCCTGTACGATAGAATTGGAAGGATGAGTTCCACAGTGAGCCTCCTATTGAGATAGGGAGACAAGCCTTTGCCAGGGGGAGAGAGTTGTCTTAGGATAGCAAAAGCCCCTTGGACAAGGGCCAGCCACTTAGCGAAGTGGGGAGAGGTCTCCAGGCTACGGGTAAACCAATTCTAGCTAAGCCAGCAAACCAGCCCAGCGGAGTGGAAGACAGTGCCGTCCAAGGTAACTGGGGTGTAACAGCCAGCCCTGTAATCCCTTGAGGTCCTCCAATGGGAGAGCTTGCTCTTGGGCACAGAAAAGGACGTACCTATAGCACCCGCCCTTCTCTTCAAGGCCAGAATGTAGTACTGCAGACCCTGTACATTGCATCCGTAAGAGGGGAAGCTACTGTGACCATGAAACCATCAACATAGGAAAGCATAATCCTCTTGGGAATATCCAAATGAAGAGGAGACATATAAATAACAAATAAAAGAGGAGAAATAGGAGACCCCTGTGGCATGCCCACCTGAACTGGAGAAAACATATTAGGAGACTGTTGAAAGAGATGATGGCAATACTGATTAGAAAGGAAAGATTGAACCTAGCTGCAGATGTATGGGGGCACCCCCCTGGACTTCAGGAAAGCAGTAAGCAGTAACGAATTGATGTTGTTGAATTCCCCCTTGATATCAAGGAAGAGCGACGAGGCTTTAAGCCTGGGCTTCTGAAGGTAGCGGATATTGTGGGTAAGGGTAGCACAAGTGTCATAGGTGCTAAGACTGGGGAGCAAGCCGCACTGGTTAGGATTGATTAGGCCATAAGAGTGGGCAACTAAGGATAGGCAGGAGGCAACGATCCTGTCTAGAATTTCCAAAATGGTCTGGAGGAGAATGATGACACTGAAGGAGGAAGGGGAGGAATAGTCTAGTTTTCCTGGCTTAGAGAGAACAACTCCATTGGCCTTTTCGAGGGAGGATGGGTGGAAGCCAAAAGACAGCAGGGATGAGAGGAGGTTAACAAGGAGAGAGGGGTTGGCCATGTGGACCTTCTTTCAGACACCGTAAGGGATGTGGTCAGGGTCCTGGGCTGATGAGTTTGATGACTTAGACAGGGCCTTCTGGACCTCCTTGGGCAAAAGAAGGGGTGAGTCGTAAAAAGGCCTGAGAATAGATGGGGTGGGAGCAGATGTCTTGTGGGAGAAGAAGTGGCTTAGGAGAGCTGAGTTGATCTGTTCTGAGGAGGAGAGGCCGGGAAAAGAGGGGAAGCGATCAGGAGCCCTTCTAGTGGCCAGCCTTTTGGCTGTCCAGATGGAGCGAGAGTCAACCTTGACGTGGAAACTCTTCTAGTACTCCGCCTTTGCCTTCTTGATAGCCTTAAAGTAGAGGGGGCAGGCCTTGCGGGCCTCGGTATTAAGCATAGGTGAGGGGAAGGAGCAGGACCTTCTGGCAGCTGCATTGAAAGCACGGCAGAGGGAGGACAGGAGGGGGGACTACCAGGGATGGGACCTGAGGAAGGGGCGTTTTAGTGGGACTCGGGTCAGGAGTAGGACTGAGAGGGCACCAAGGTGATGATCAAACCAGGAGCTGAGCACGGAACCTGTGGGGAGGGGAGGCGGTGGGGGCACATTGACCCCTTGCAGGGCCTTAAGTACTGGAGGACAATCCACTTTATTCCAATCTGGGCTCGGAGGGGTCTTGTACATTAGAGGGGAAGAAAGTTTGATAAGAATGGGGATGTGGTCTGAGCCAGTTAAGGGGAGATCAGCTGACCAGGAGTGGTGGAAGAGAGCAAGAAACTTATTAGTAAAGGCCAGATCAAGAACACTAGGCCTAGTTACTAAATCATAGGGGAACCTTGTATGGATGCCAGGGGTATTGAGCAGACTGTACCTGGCCCCAGAGGCTGCTTCAAAGTAGGGAGAGGATACTAGGAGATCCTGGTCTGAAAACTGATGCAAAGGGCCAGACAGGCGGTGATGAAGGTTGAAATCCCCAAGGGTGAGGGTGGGAAAATCATGTTGAGGAAAGGCATCCGCTGGCGATACTGTCTGACGGTGAGAGGAAACAAAATTAATAGAATACAAATTGTAAATGTGAAATACGTGGAGAAGCATTTATATATAGAAAAGAATGGTAGCTTCCTCTGCCAGACTGGAGGGTCTTGGAGAACCACTACCTGGGGAGGAGAGGACAGGGCAGCGAGGCTGTTAAACAATGAAAGAAAAACATTCCAGCTCCCTAAGCAGTTATGTTGGAGGATGGAAAGAAAGGAAGGAAAGAAGGAGATGGTGGTAATTGGTCCACCAAGTCTGGATCCATGGGTTGGACTATTACTTATGAAAGGAAGTAGGAGGGAACGGGGACAGGCTGCTGGATTCTCCTAGGGAGGCGAAGAAGCTGGCAGCCTGGGAGGAGGGCACTGGAGCTCGAGGCACTGGGGCGATGACTGGTCAGGGGGCGGCCAATGGGTTGACCTCTGGGAGCATGGGGGTAGGCGTGCAGGCATTGCCTGGTAGGGCATTACCCTGGTCCATAGTATCATCATCCCCTCCTTTGTTCTCTGCCTTAGACCTTGAAGTCTGTTGCGACGGCTGGGAAGGGCAAGACGGACAGGACCTGTCAGTGGCTGGGTGACTACCAGGGCAGTTTGCACACTTGGGGAGAGAGGCTGGGCAGCAGGCAATGACAGGTTCGAGGAAGCCCAGCTTGGGGCACATTGGGTTGGGGCAGCGGTGGTTGGCTCTCTTCTGTGGTTTGATGCACAGATTAGGCAGACAGAAATGGTGGCAGTGCATGCTGGAGCAGGGTAACCGAACTTCCAGCAGTGCCTACATTGTATGAATTTGTTCTTAGAAACCGCATTTGGAACATTGTGGATCTTGGAGTAGAAGAGAATTTTGGACCGAATATGGGCCATATCGGAGGAGGCAACGATAATGACTACTGAGGTGGTGCCAGTGGCCTTGTGGAGGAGGGGGTCAGGCTGAAGGTGGCGTGCACCAAAGATGTCAATATCCTTGGCATTCATGATGGATTCGGCAAGTGGGAGGAAGAGGTCAGGCTGGTCCTGAGGGAGGAAGCCAACCGGGAGGCCATGGATGACTAGCTCCACCTCATTGGGTATGGGACGGAAGGGGTAGTAAGGGTTGTTCCTAACTGTGAAGGACTGGTTGATTTTGTTGGCAAGCATTTCATAGTAGGAGGAGTAGCTGGTCACAGGGGTGAGGGGATCAGTAGTGAGGAGAGTAATTATGCCACGTGTGTTAACAGTGGCCGAGACGGAGACATGGAAGGGGCAGTTCCCCTCCCGAAGGATGGAGGTTATGATGTCAGGGGTGGGCACTGCCAGGCGTGTTGCATCAGGGTGGGGGGCTGTAGTGGTTGAGGGAGCAAAGAAGCAGTATTTGGTAGCTGGAAGGGGGGCAGCCTCCCATACTCAGGAGGGGGTACCATGCGACGCTGCGACTTGGGCTGCGGTGGCCATCTTCTTCTTGCCCTTGGTACTGGCCTGTTGGGCTGGTCTCTTAGGAGGGGCTGCAGTACTGGCGTACGAGGAGGAAAGGGGAGCTAGTGTGAGGAAGGAGGGGGCAGGGCCAGGATGAAAGGTGGACTCTTCTGGGAACTCACCCTGGGCAAACTGGAAAGCTGCAAAGGAGCGTGGGTGTCTTACTGCGAAGGTGCGTGGATTACCATACCACACACCATCTACCTGCATGTGGGGGTCGATGTTCTCAACTGGAACATCTAGGACATAGCCGGAGGGGGAGGCAGTAATTTGCTCCATGGGGGGCTGAGGGAAGAGGAGGGGGTGGCAGACACTTGGTTTGTTTTGGAGGGGGGGGGGAGGGCCCAGCGGGGCAGCCGAGGTGTGGGCAGCTAAAGTCGTGACTCTCAGGGAGAGGTCCTGGACAGAAGCTTCTAATGCAGGAAGGGAGGGAGGGTCCTTGGGGGCAGCTATAGAAGACTGCTCAAGGGCCGCTAGTCTTTTGATAATGCTACCAATCCCAGACAGGGTGGTGCAGAGTAGTGGGAGGCGGATGGCTGTTCCTGCAGACAGTTCCTGAAGCTCAGAATCAGATGGGTGGGATATGGGTGGGGCTGCCTGTCCTATGTGGCAGAGAGTGCAGGCTACCTCTTCTCTAACCAGAGAAAGATGAGCGGGAAGAGAGGAGGTTGGTGCTCTTGACTCATAGGACGAAGTACAGCTGGAGGCTCAAGAGCCAGACCTTAAGGGCCCTGGACCAGACCCCTCCATAATGAAGGGGGTTTTTGTGGGATAGTGAGGGGGCTGTGCAGTTAGAGACTGAAGCCTAAGCGAGGAGAGAAATAGGGGTGTGGAGATGGTTGCCATGCAAAACCCTGGAGTTTTGCCTGGTGGAATACGGTAATGTTTTTAAGTGAGAGGAAAGTAGAGGGTATGGAGCATGGACTTAAAGCTAGGAATTTTGTTTTGTTTTTTTGTTGAACTTATTGATTGTTTGTTTAGAGTATAAAAAATGTATAGAGTACTAGCTATGATGACAAAAAACCCATATCCCTTCCCTTGCCACAGGAAAAAGCCAACCACCCGAGCCCCTCTGGTATGGAGCCAACCACATATCACGCCTCAAAGAAAAGAAACCCAAGCCTGGCTAGATGGGCGAACAAGGAAATCCTAACTAAGAAGAAAGCAGGGAGGGTCAGGAAAACCCGCTGGGAAATCCCAAACAGACAAAAGAAACATTAGTAGCAAGCCAAGTAGGGCCCAGAGGAGCGAGTCCACTCATTCAAGTAGGAAGTGATGCCCGAAGTGTGCTAAGATCGGGGGGCCCCCCTAGACCTACACCAAGGAGGCAGTGTAATAGTAGGGAGGGAAGAAGGAAATCAGCCAGCTGTGGGCGATAATCAGGAGGAGAGGAAGGTGTAGCAGTAGGGTGCCAGCCAATCCGACCTTAGGAAGAGGAGAGTAGAGGGGTAGACCCAAAGACCTTAAAGACCATCTATAGGTAATCGCGTTTGTGTCTGACTAGGCAGCCTCTTAGGGGAACAAGAGAATGGGGAGATCGACCGTAGTCTGTTGGCTGTTCACCCCTATTGCAACTGTAGTCCTGGCCGTCTGATGATGGTGGTTAAGGTGTTGCCGACTGTGAGAAGGCTAAGTGAGGTGAGGTGAACTCAAGAGGAGGAGAGGACTCCCCACCACATGTGGAGGGAGGAGAAAGGGGGAGTAAGGAAGATCATCAACAGCTGCCTAAGCAGAGCTGGTGTTTTACTGCCTCTCTTATGTAGTCCCTTGTTCTGGGAGAGATAGCATCACTGTAGTGGAAGGGATCCCACCCCCTGCCAGCCAAGGAGGGCCTCCGACCCACCAACTACCAAGGAGAGAAAGGGCCCTGTGATGGTAGACTGAAGTCAATACCCTGAGCATGAGAGGAGGGAGGAGTCAGACTCACCTAGGCCAAAGCCAAAGGCAGGAGTGCGTGGGAAGGTGGTGATGGTTTTGCGATGAAACTCATAGTATTGAGTTTTCAATTGCCAGAGGTGTAGCCTAGATGGAGGATGATCTAGTTGCATCCAAGGCAATAAAATATATATATCAGTTTCTGTCTTTGTAGTATAGGTATGTTGCCAAGGCGTCTAAAGTGCATGTACCAGAGGTAGGAGTCCTTTTCGCTAAGCTTCGTGATGTCTGAATTATACATGATATGGTAGATGCAAGGAGGTTTGCTAGTGTGGGGATATGAAGTGGGGGGGGTGTAGCAATCAAGGTATGAAGGCTATGAGTAAGGTTGAGTATGAGTCGATGATTATTTAAATAGGTATGTGTGCGAAGTGCACCTTTTATGTGCTTCTCAGGTGTATGAGTGTATCCTTTTAGAGGTACGTAGCTTCCATGTAGGTGTCTGTATGTGTCTTTTCAGGGGTGTGTGGGTTTTGTGTAGGCGTGTATGTGTGGCTTTTTAGGGGGGTGTGGCTTTTGTGTATGTGTGTGTGTGTAGGTTTTTTAGGAGTGCGTAGGTTTCATGTAGGTATGTGTGTGTGGGTCTCGCTTATATCTCTGAGGGTGTGAGTGATTCTGAGTCCTGTCCTGTTTCGTCTCCTGGCAAGAATTCATGGTCACTGTAGGGTGCCCAGGAGCCCTTTGGCATCTATGGAGTGAACTCCCATCAGTTTACTTCTGGTATCATTGGTGCCCAGTACACTGCTATTTCATGGATCGTTGGTGGGTCTCTTTCCTTATTATTAGCCCACCATTTGTGAACTAATATGGTCATATTTCCAAGTCCTTCAACTGGTTCCCAACTGTTTTCCCTTGGGGGATATTGCTTCCACTTAATTGAAAATTCATCCTTGTTGTTTTACTGTCAGTAGTCCATAATTTTCTCTACTTCATACTGTGGATGCTCATTTACTACTATTGGTGCTGGCTTTGTATAGGCACACCTGGGAAATTTCATCTCATCATTTGGTAGATACCTTTTTACTATCCTCACATGGATGGTCCCTTCCAATTGTTGGTACATTTTTGTGTCCATTTTTAGGGAGTCGTTTTCGGTGTACTTATCAAATCTAATTACTGTAAAGGGTCCTCTCCATATGGGTTGTAGTTTTTTGCTTCTTCCTCACTGAGTGGTGAATTGGCTTCCATATATTAGGACTTTTTGCCCAGTTGGGATTTGTTTGTATATTCTGTACCATTTGGCAGCTTTCCAGATAGATTGGAATCGCGCTAGTTGGACGTTTTGGTATACTAGGTTTCTCATCTCTTAGTGCCTATTAAGAAATTAATCAGAAGCTGGTACTAACGATTTCCAAAACTGGAGTGTCTTCATCATTAGGTATTCCTATCTATATACTATGGCATATGGTGAGGAGCTGTAGGTTTCTGTATATGAGCCGTTTATGTGTGCTGCTGCCTCAGCCAGTATCGGTTTCTAGTTATTCTGTCTCTTGTTAACAATGTTTTGTATTGCTGTTTTCAGTTTCCTGATTCATTGTTCCACCTGGCCATTCATTTCATGGTGTCCTAGTTGGGTACTGAGATGTTCAATACCAAGGGATTTGCACCATTGTTGCTAAAATTTAGAAGTAAACTGTAGATCTGCATAGGTTGTTATGGAATATGGGTACCCATGTGGGGTGCACACATGTTCGGTTAATTCTACAATGGTTTGCTCCATCAAGTTTGTTGATTTGGTAGGTATAAACCAGGTCCATGAACTTAGTATATCCATGACTACCATAATCATATCATACCCATCAGACTTGTTGAATAGTCCTGCAAAGTTGATAGCAATTGATTTGAACACTTTCCCAGGTATGGGTAGTGTTTTTGCAGAGCCTTTAGGGAGTTGGGTTTTGTTAAGAATTCTACCGGACACTGGTGTGTGACAGGTAACGATTCTTAATGCGTATCGTAGTAATCGTTCTTAGGCCAATGCCTACCCAAGATAAATAGCTAAGTCCTTTTGACTTCTATCTGGTCGTGCCTATTCCTCTGATCTTCGTAAGTTCCCGCTTAGAACTTAGCAGTTCGACGTGGGACGAGAAATAGTTTTCCTGCTTGGGAGGAAAGACAATTCTTGGGTTTCTTAAGATAAATCTTAAAGAGCGTAAAGGTAGGTTTTATTGTAATAACTTAAAGGTAGGAAATAAACAAGAAGAACGTGTGAAGAACTAATACTAGGGGTCCTAGCGATCCCTTATATGGTAGTTCTTCACCTGGTGTGACTCATACCTCGCGTCACGCGAACTCTGTGACTCATAATTATGAGTCACACAAAATCCCTCAGCTGACTTCCTATGAGTCGCTGCGCAATATTCCTAAAACCAATCAAAACATTATAACCAAGTCCCATGCGCGACTCGCGTCACCTGAGTGAAACCCATGACTCATAATTCGAGTTATGTGCGAAAATCATAATATCGTGTGACTCACAACTGTGAGTCACGAACAAATAAACATAACAACCTATGGCGCACTAGTGTGTGTCATGTGAAATCTCAACATACCTATAGCTCGGAAATCTGAGCTATGTGAAATCTGCCTCGCTTAGTCACAGTTTGTGACAGGTTTGAGGTTTCTTGATTTGGCATGTGTTACACTGTACCACATACTGGTGGACATTGTCACTCATCTGTGGCCAGAAAAAGTAACTGGTTTTATAGTGGAGGTTCCTCTTCGCACTATGATGTCCATTACTATAGATTGGTCTTATGATGTATTCCCATAATGTTTCCCAGTTCCCTGCATAACCATTAGGAATATACAGATACTATGATCTGTACTGGGTTGGGGAGTAGACTAATCCATCCTTGACTTCGTAGTAGAGGTTGAGATCTGTGGATCATCTGCTAAGTAATTTATCGTACAGTGGATCACTTCGGTATTCTTTGATTATTGGTTTTCTTGGGTTGTTTTCCATCTTTTTGCATACCTGAATGGTAGCTTGTTCCTCCTCAATTTCTGTGTTTCTATTTGTTATTCATCTGGGCATAATATCTTCTATAAAGGGCTCATATAGGCACCTCCTGTAATCATCCATCACGGATGGCATAACCGATTTGATTACTTTGTGAGCATACCTATCTGATCATTTCCTCATTCTGGATAGGGATGGTTCCTGGGGTATGCTGCTCATTTGGAGGTAGAGTGGTGGACTACTTGGCAGTTGCTCACTCAGGATTTCTAACTTGGAGGAATCAACTCATATAGATGGATGGGGGCTGTACATGGTTGGTTGTTGGCTTAACTAGGGCATGTCCACATTTGATGTGAGCTGTCACATTTCTGATATGGTCTCTTTGTCTAGGGTACTATAGGACATTCCTGACCAATGAGATTTTGGTCTAGAAGAATATCCAGAGCCTAGTTTATCACTCGCATAGTAGTTGCATTCGTCAATGTCATATGCAGTGAAGTGATTGCTCGCATGTTCCTGATCTCCTAGTTGTATACCAATGTGGGCGGTTTGGTCCCCCTACTTCCAGTTGTTACCTTCACGGATGGTGCAGTCTGTAGCCCAACATACAGGTTCTTGGAGCATAGGAGGAGGTGATTTTAGGGTGTCTTGGACTGATGGTGGCTGGTAGTTCAATATTGTAGTCTGATAGATTGTAGTTTTTCTTTCAAATTCTGTGGTATCTGACAGGTCTTTGTCCTGGCTAGTAGTATCTTGAGCATAATGATGATGCTCTTGTAAGGTAATGTCTTCATAGATCCGGGAGAGAGCCTCAGCTAAATAGTTCTTACTTCCTTCTTAGTATATTATTTTCATGTTGTATTTGCTGAGTGTAATGGGGGCTCCCTCAGGTAGATGGTTCCCAAGGATGTGACCATACCAAACTTCAAATCTCTTGAACACAGCTTTTGCAAAAGTGTAAAGAATAAAAGTAAACGGTAAAACTTAATATCGTTAAGCTCAGGCTTATCTCAATTAAAGTCTCTCGAGAGGGTGTTGATTCTGTCGGGGTAGGAGAGTTCTCGTATAATCTTTAAGTAGTTAGACTTAGACTAAAAACTCTTCCATCAGGTTACCCCGACCAACACGAGTATGCCCTTCTCCGTAAGGTTCGCCCCAGCACCATCACCATGCCCCCGAAGGGCCTAAGGTGTCAGTGCACTCTAGTAGAAATCTCCCATATGCACATCAGTTCCTGCAAGGTGTTTACCAATACACCTGCCGGAGGGAAAACCTCAGCACATCAGTGTCTCGTCAGTGGCTAACTGTCGAGACGCCTAGGCAAGCTAACTAAATGACTCTCTTCCCATGTGCTATGACCCATGCAAGCTCCCGTAGACATCAGCTGTCTCCTGGCTAAGTTCTATCTTTCTTGAGTGCGAACTTATAGGGTCTACGACATTCCCGCAGAGAGCTGTGTTAGTGGTGGGACCCGTGGGCGCTACCTATCGTCCCTTACCCCTGACACACTACTCACTGTAGTAAGTATCATGCTATTAGAGTCCTCAAACAACCCACAAAGAGCCTACGGCAAAGGGGCACATGTAGGTTTGATTGGTGTAAACCCTTCCCAGATGTCTCCGATACTACCCAGGACTACTCTGGGGACCCTTCCGGATAGCTCATGCTAACTCCATCAGTTTTGGTCCGTTTTACTCTGTTCTTTTTGGAGAAGGTACTTGACCTTCTCACCTTCACCCCCTTATATATCCAGCGAACAGCCTCCGGTCGGACGGACGGCAGCGACGTATCCAGTGTTATGGACATGTCTTCATAAACTCCATTCGACTAGTAAGACAGCAACTCCACCCATTTTGGCCCATGACGCCCGGGGCGAACCCTGGGGCTGCAGGTACATGTTAGAAATAATCCTGCCTAGTTACAGCTTGTTCAGAGCACTATAGCTCCTCCCGTAGCCTTCTGATCAATGTGCAAGAAAGTGCCCGTCGATTGTCATTTCGTAACAAACAATCCTAACATTTCCCAGAATTCCTCCGAGAACATTTCCGACAGAAGGTAGGGTAATAGTGTCCTAAAGGTAGGGTAAGTATGTCCATGGTGACATAAAACCAGTCTTCATGGTAGGGTAATGTGACTTCCTTAGATAGGGTAAACTTACCCAGCCTTCTGACCTATCCTTAGGCCAGAGCGGACATTCTCACGTTACTACTACTACTTAGGTACACCAATTCCTTAAGGATATCCGGACCATCAGATATCCCTCGGATATGCGTTTGCATACCCGCCTAGTCTATCATCTGACCTCTTGGTCTTATGTATGGGCATAGACTTAGGTTACCATAGCTCTATAATATAGGGTCGTTACACTGAGTTCCATTATCCATCTAATTTGTTTCCTGCTAGGTTGCTTCATAGTTTTCAGGAATATCAATGGGCAGTAGTCAGTAACTATCATGAATGTTCTTCCCATTAGTATGTGGCTGGAACTGTGTAATGCATCCACTATGGCTAGTACTTCCTTGTCTATTATTCTATAATTTAACTATGGGTTACTAAACTATCTCCTATAGAGGATTGCTGGTCTACACATATTGCATGTAGGTCCCTGTCCTACCCATGCTCCTACTCGCACATCTGACACCCGTTATTAGCCAGATTGGTTCCCCCGAATCCTTCAGGGGCTGTAAGACTGAGTGTTCTTTTTAGAGATGCTTGATGTTGCTGAATGCTCCTCTGTGTGTTAGTGTCTATACCCATTTGGCTCCACTAGTCAGGTCGGTAAGTGGGGCCGCTATTGTGGCATGGTACAACCGAAACTTTACCATATAGTTCAGTAATCCTAAGAACCATTGTAGTTTCTTTTTATCTGTTGGTGTAGTTCATTCTTCCAGTATTCATATTTTTTCAGGGGCTGGATAGATTCCTTTATCGTCAATAATGTGGCCTAATATATCTAACTCTTTTGCAAAGAGGTCAGATTTCTTTTAACTCATGTAGTGATCTTGCTTTGCCTAATTTTTCGCATACTAATCGCAGGTGCCAGTGTACCAAATGTTCTTCCCCTGTATCAGAAAATACTAGGATGTCGTCAATATAAATCTATACAAATTCATGTACGCATTCCCCTAATAGGTCTTCTATTATACGCATAAAGGTGGTGGGTGCATTCTTGTCCCCTTCCAGTATTACTCTGCTTACCATGGTGCTAAATGATGATTTGAACAAGTCATTTTTCTCATCTCTGGGGTCTACTTTTATTTGAAAACATGTATTGCGGAGGTTAATGTTGCTTCTGTACTTCTTGCTTCCTACCACATTTAGGATATCTAGCTGCCGGGGCATTGAGGAGGTATCTTTGATTACCAGGTCCTTGTGTTGCTTAACGTTGATTAGAGGTCTGATTCCTACTTTATCGTTTTTGGGTTGTATAAATATAGGAGCTGCTCCTGTTGCTGCTTCATGGTAGATGACCCCTTGGTCCAACTTCGTTTGGATCCATTTGTGTAATTGTGATATGGATGCCTCGGGAACTGAGTATATAGGTTTATCTTTGATTTGTGATCCAGGGATTAGTTACGCTGGGTGGTTGATTTTTTGAAGTGGTAGTAATCCATCCAGTATTTCAGCTGGGAAGACATCATTGTATTCTTCCATAATGGTTTGCCCAGTGTCCATTACTGCAGACTTATGTTCCCTGCTTGTTGGTTTGAATGAGACTTTTACTTTCTAGTTTAGGAAGGTGACTGTCATTTCGTCACAGCCAATGGTTGCCTTATGACAAGTCATAAATGGCATGCCGAGGAGTGCATCATACTTTGCCACATTCCCAATTAGCATAGAGTTGTTTGGGAGCTTTGCTTTTCCGATTTGGACTATGGTGGTTGCCTGGCTATCGCTGGTTGACTGAGATCCTTTCGTGGCTGTCACAAACTGTGACTAAGAAAGGCAGATTTTACATAGCTCGGAATTCCGAGCTGCAGGTACTCATACCAAGGTTGTGGCTGGCTGCTACAACCCCT
The DNA here is from genome assembly GCA_900010015.1 of Tuber aestivum. Classification (NCBI taxonomy): domain Eukaryota; kingdom Fungi; phylum Ascomycota; class Pezizomycetes; order Pezizales; family Tuberaceae; genus Tuber; species Tuber aestivum. Next base: position 297,096 of record LN891027.1, on the reverse strand, counting down.
ACAGGTTCGTAATCTCACAACTGGTGGCACTCTAAAGAGTGCCTGACAGCTTAATGGTACTTTATAGCTCAACGGCACTTTGTGGCTCACTATAGTAACTTTGTGGCTCTGTACAAATATGTATATTAAGGTAATCCTCTTTAATATACCAATACAACTTTCCAGTCTAAACTAGCTTCACATACAAGTCCATTATGATAACAATAGTTTCAGATTATGATCTTTGCAGTTTAAATAATACAATATATGTTTCACATCAATTTCTACAACCGTGCTTGATACTTAATCCCCATAAGATTCAACTTATTGGCTTAGTATGATAAAGGTTAGAGCTTGTGGTATGATTCTTTATTTCAAGGATGAATCATTGGTTAAGTGGAAGTATTTGAATTATTTACAAACTGTTTATATACTACAAACCAATCTTAATTTACAAAGTTGTACAGAGCCACAAAGTACTATTGAGCTACAAAGTATTGTTGAGCTATAAAGTACCGCTGAGCTGTCAGGCACTCTTCAGAGTGCCCCCACTGGCAGTTGTGAGGTTGCAAATGTGAGGCGGTTGCCAGTGTGGTGGCCAGCCATAACCTTGGCACGAGTATGATGGGATCTCACATGATGCATACTGGTACGTCATCGGTTATTATGTTTACCTGTTCGTAACTCGCAGTTGTAAGTCACACAATGTTATGATTTCTAACATGACTCAATTTATGAGTCATGGGTTTCACTCGTGTGACACAAGTTGCACACCTGATTTGATTATTATATTTTGATTGGTTTTAGGTATGTTGCATAGTGACTCTTAGGAGTCAGCTGATGGATTTTACATGACTCATAGTTATAAGTTACAGGGTTTGTGTGACGTGAGGTATGAGTTCCGCCAGGTGAAGAGTGACTATGTAAAGGGTTACTAGGACCCCGAGTATGAGCTCTTCACATGTTTTTCTCATTTGTTTCCAGCCTTTAAGTATTTACAATAAAATCTACCTTTACACTCTTTAAGATTTATCTTCAGAAATTCAAGAATTGTCTTTCCTCCTACAATGAGAGAGGGTAAGTCCTAATCAAGGACTTAAGAAGATTAAGGAATAGGTGCGATAAGATAGAAGTCAAAGGACTTAGCTATCTACATCGTATAGGCAAATACCTGAGAACTATCCTCTTACCTAAGTAAGAATCGTTACCTGTCACACCTGTGCTGCTGGTAGGACTCTTAATAGTGGCCATATTGAGTGTTACCAGGTATTTTGTGGGCTGGGCTTCTATGCCATGCATGGCTACAAAGATGTTGCTTAGGATATCAGATCCTATTGTTCCTGTGTTGAAGAGGACTCTTGCTGGAAATCCATTTATCTTCACAATGCCTTCTAGTGATTGGAAGAGGAGTATTTTCCTAGTTGTTAGAGTAGTTTCATAATATTCAATCGCTATTGCTACTGCATTGATACTGACTTCCTCATAGTGGCTTTCTTCATCCTCTTCAAGGAGGTTGGCAGAGACTTCCTTTTTTATAGGCTTGCCTTTAGCTTTTAGTGCATAGTAATCCTTAGTCTAGTGGTCCTGTTTTCTGCATTCATAGCATTTATTGTTTTCCTTTCACTGTCGTTGTTGTAGATTGTTCCTTGGCTTTGGGGTTTCCTTCTTCCTGGAGCTCTTGGAGGGACTGTGCTGCTGTCCCTTTTCCTTCTTAGGCTCATGCATCTTGGAACCATTTGTATTCTATAGGATAGCATCATATCTTTCCGCTCCTTTGATTATTGCATAAATATTGTCCGTTGCTGCTTCATGTAGCTTGACCACCCGGCCTAGTTTGTTGTGCATGCTTTTGTAAAATCATTTCTTAATGGTGTATGCTGATATGGTCCCCTAAGACATGCGGCTATGGTACATGAGGTGTGTGGTTGCCATTTTGGTTATTTTGTCGGTTCTTCCTCCATGTGTCTGTTGAATGGTAGGGAACTTGTTGAATATCTCATACTTATCATGGGAGGATTGGAACCTGTCATGTAGGAAGTTGGCTACCATAACTGCTCTTACTTGGTCTGGATCATGGTACTCCTTAATACATTAATAATATGCTTCTGCCGCATCTTCTGTACAAAGGCCTCCAAAATAGATTCCTGATGTATAGTCTTTCATGTTTATTTCATCTACTAACTGGTATTGTCATATACTTGTAAACCATCATTCAAATGCCTCTGGTCTCAGATCTTCTCCTCTTCCAGAGAATGTCTGTGGGAGCTTTATTTTAGGTTTCTGTCTAGTTTCTTCTGGTTGTGGGTTGGCTGACTCAGGCGGGGGTGCTGGGGTGCTGTGGCTGGACATATTTCCTTCGGCTTCTGAAGAGCTACTAGCTGAAGGTGGTGGTAGCAGTTGTGTCTGTAGTTTGTGTTCTTTTGCTGGTACTTCTGGGAATTCACCAGGTTTAGTGCCTGTATCTGATTTGTTTCCCTTCTGGGTCAGGCCCTCGCATGGGATCTCAGACCCACTTTGTGTTATAAGTAGATCTATATCATACTTGTTTTCAGGCAGGAGCCAACCATTGTGGTCTACTACTTGGGCCAGTGCTGTTCATTTTGCTAAATTTTTGTCGATTGATCAGGCCCTGATTTGTTGTATGTTAATCACTTGTTGAGGTGAAAAAAATATAATGTGTTCACGCTAGGACACTAGTCATGCTATTGGGTACCATAGGAGTAGAGCGCTACTCTTCCAGAGAGTAATGACTCTAGGCTCACTAAGAGAGGCTTCGATGGTGTAGTAAGAGAATAAAGATAACTGTTCAACTGAGTATATTAAAATACTCTCCGTCGAAGTCTGTTATTTCTAGAGTAGACCATGGCAGTCTTTTTAAGTACATATATTTGAGTGTGATCATGAATTCTCACTCATGTTGTTACTCAATCTAGCCATAAAAATAACCAAGTATCAACTGATACTTAAAACAAAACATAAAATAAACTAAGTATCTAAGCACCAGCTCTGGTTACACCTGACCTTCTAGCTTTACCCTCTTTATATATTCCTGAAACAGCTTCCTGTCAGACAGATACTAGTGACTTATCCAGTGTTACAGACATATCTTTATTGACTCTACTTAACTATAAACATGGCAGCTCTCCTTATTTTCGCCCGTAATGCACAGGGTGAACCCCAGGGCCAGAGGTACCTGTGAGGAATATTTCTCCTAAGTTATAGCATGTTTGGAACTTCCTAGCCTCTTCTGTAGTCTTCTAATTAATGTGCAGACAAGTGTTCATTGATTATTATTATGTAGCAAACAATCCTAACATTTTCCCGAGTTCTTTTGTCAATGTTTCTAATAAAAGGTTAGGTCATAGTATTCTAAAGATAAAGTGATTATGTCTATCATGATATGAAACTAGTCCCTATAGTATGATAGGATAATGTATCATTCTTAGACAGGATGACTTTACTTGACCTTTTATCCCCTACCTAGGCCAACGTAGCCATAGTTATATTACTACTGCTACTTGGATACACCTATCCTTTAAATACTTTCTGCTTATAGAGATACCCATGTATTCCTAGTCTACTACTTGACCTCATAGCCTTATATATGAGTGTAAACTTAGATTACCATAGCTCAGTAATAGAGGGTCATTACACTATGACTATTACTCAGAATCTCAAGATAGTAATAACTTGGCATTGTTTACTTAGAACCCAATCTTGATATGGACCTACTGAACCTAAGCCATAGGAAGTACAGCACGCAATCAGACTCAATATCCAAGTACTAGATACAACTTGACTTGGCGCCTAGGCACAGGATATACAGGACATATGGGATACAAAATCCTTCCTGCTTGTATCTGGATACGCTGTCCGCACCTCTGATGTAGCAACAATTTTTGCTGATAAACATCTTAATATTTATATTCCATATCTGAGTAGTTATGGACTATATGTAACCGGAGCCAGTACTCGGTTATGTTTTGTTTTATGTTTTAAGTATCGATTGATACTTAGTTTGTTTTATGTTTTGTTTTAAGTATGGGTTGATACTTAGTTTGTTTTATGTTTTGTTTTAAGTATCAGTTGATACTTGGTTATTTTTATGTTTTGATTGAGTAAGAATATGAGTGAGAATTCATGATCGTAGTCAAACACATGTACTTAAAAAGACCACCGTTTTCCATTCTGGAAACGGCAAACTTCGACAGTTAGTATTCTAATATACTCGGTTGAATGGTTATCTCTATTCTCCTATTATACCACCGAAGCCTCCCTTAGCGAGCATAGACTGTTACTCTCCGGAAGAGAAACACTCGGCTCCTATTGTACACAGCAGCGTGACTAGCGCCCCAGCGTGAACACGTTACATTTTTTTAACCTCAGCGAGTGGTTAGAACACCACAACGAATCTGGGCCTGATCAACCTACCAAGCTTCAGCTTATCGAACGGTACCGGCAGAAGCGGCAGACCTTGGGGTCGGCTCCTGCATCACAACTAAGTGCGACATAGATCCACTTACAACTCGAAGTGGGAAACAAGTCCCACGAGAAGGCCTAACCTAAAGAAAAGGGAAGAAAAGTGCCACACCTGGAGAATTCCCAGAATCACCTGCGAAGGAACGCAAACCGCAACCCCCACCACCACCATTGCCGCCCCCTCCCCCATCAGGCAACGCATCAGATACCGAACACAGCATGTCTAGTAGCGAAACACCCGGCCCTGGGCCACCACCACCCGATCCACCTGCAAATGAAAAACTAAAAATAAAGATCCCGCAACCGAAGTCGTTCTCAGGAAAAGGAGAAGACCTAAGACCCGAAGCCTACGATAGATGGCTTACTAGTGTACGACAGTACCTTACTATACATAGAATATCCATGTCCGATTATGGATCAGGAATTTACTTAGGAGCATTTTGCACGGATGAGGCTATGGAAGCCTACCAACAATGCATAAAAGAGTATCAAGAACCAGACAGGGTCAGAGCAAAAACGGTATCCAACTATCTACAAGATCGATTCCAGTCATCACGGAACAAGGACGAACTATTCGAAAGATTTAATGCAATATCCCAAGTGGCTAACCACAATATGGAGAAAATTACCAAAACCGCTACCACACTACTCATGTACCACTCCCGACTCCCAACAGGAACGATATCAACCTTCTCCCTGAAAAAACGATTCTACGAAGCCATGCACTCGAAACTGCGCCAGGGAGTGGAACCACAGGAGTTACCAACTGATGACATAAACGCAATAATCAAAAGGGCAGAACAACACGACGCTATCCTGTGGGACACAGGAGCTTACCGAAGACAAACCCAACAGACCACAGGAATAGGAAAACGACACACCATATCTGCAAGTAAGCAGAAAAAGGAGCGGACGACAAGCAAGGGCAACCAGCGACAACGGCAGTGAAAGGAGAACAATGAGTGTTTCGAATGTGGAAAGCAAGGCCATTATGCAAAGGATTGCTATGCGAAGAAAAACAAAGGCAAACCAGTGAAAAGGGAAGTTACAACAAACATTCTCGAAAAAGAAATAGACGATCACCTTGAAGAGGTACACATCAATTCGGTAACGGCAATAATTGCCTGCTATAAAACCACCCCGGCAAATACAAAGGTACTTCCCTTCCAATCGTTAGAAGGAATGGTAGAAATCAACGGATTCCCAGCGAAGGTCCTGTTCGATACTGGAACAATAGGATCCGACATCCTCAGCAACACATTTGTGGCCACACACGGTATAGACACCCAGCCCACCAAGTACCCAGTAACGCTCAACATGGCTATGAAAGGATCACGATCAACAAGCGACCGCCAGACGAACACTACAGTGCAGATAGGGAAAGCGAAATTCCCGAACAACCCCATGTTGATCGGAAACGTGGCAAAATATCATGCATTACTCGGTATGCCATTTATGACACGTCACAAGGCAACCATCGGCTGTGGCGACATGACAATCACCTTCCCTAAACAGAAGGTGAAGGTATCTTGTAAGCCAACGAGTGGGGAACATAGGTCAGCAGTAGCAGAAAGTGGCCAAACAATAATGGAAGAATATGATGACGTTTTCCTGGATAAAATACCGGACAGACTACCGCCACTACGAAAAATCAACCACCGAGTTCAGCTTACCCCTGGCGTGCAAATCAAGGATGAGCCAACTTACTCAGTCCCTGAGGCATACAAATCCAGGCTACATGAATGGATCCAAACGAAGCTAAACCAGGGCGTCCTTTACCGAGAAGTGGTAACGGGAGCAGCCCCTATGTTTGTGCAACCCAAGAAGGATGGGGTGGGTATCAGACCCCTGGTCGACCTCAAGCGACGCAACGAATTAATAATCAAGGATACACCCTCAATACCACGGCAGCAAGACATTTTAAATGCGGTAGGAAGAAGGAAGTACCGGAGTAAGATACTAGTAGACCTACGCGACGCGTATTTCCAAACAAGAGTGGACCCCAGGGATGAGAAAAACAACTTGCTCAAATCACCATTCGGAACAATGATAAGCAGAGTAATGCTGCAAGGGGACAAGAATGCCCCTGCCACATTCATGCGCATAATGGAGGACTTGTTGGAAGAATACCTGCATGATTTTGTATGGGTATATATCGACCATATACTAGTATTCTCGGATACAGCGAAAGATCATGAGAAACACCTCTGACTAGTATGCGAAAAACTGCGCGAAGCTAAGTACTATGCAAGCAAAGGGAAATCGGACCTGTTTGCAAAGGAATTAGACATTTTAGGCCACATTATTGATGATAACGGAATACATGCGGCACCAGAAAAAATACGAGCCTTGGAGGAATGGATGACACCAACAAACAAAAAGGAACTACAACGATTCCTGGGATTACTGAACTATATGGCACAGTTTCTGCCCTACCACGCCACATTCGCGGCCCCACTTTCCGACCTAACGGGAGGAGCTGAATGGGTGTGGACACCGACACATGATAGGGCATTTAAAAACATTAAGCGCCTATTAAAGGAACACGCAGGCATGCAACCCCTGAAGGATTCAGGGGAACCAATATGGCTAATAACAGACGCTTCAGATGTCAGAGTAGGAGCTTGGGTAGGACAAGGACCCACATGCGAAACGGCGAGGCTGGCAATGCTCCATAGCCGAAAGTTCACTAATCCACAACTAAATTATGGAACGACCGACAAGGAAGCACTAGCCATAGTGGACGCCTTACACAGTTTCAGCCACATATTGATAGGAAGAAAGTTCACAATTGTCACAGACCACCGCCCGTTAATATTCCTGAAAACCATGAAGCAACCAGGCAGGAAACAAATTAGATGGGTAACGGAACTTAGCAAATACGATACAAAGATAACCTACCAAGAGGGCAGCAAAAACTATTTAGCTGACGCTCTTTCCCGGATCTATGAAGACATTTCTCTAGAAGAACATCCCTACTATGCCCAAGACACTACAAGTCAGGACGACGACCTATCCGATACCACAGAATTCGAACGAAACACCACAACCTGTCAAGCGACAATGTCAAACTACCAGCCACCTTAGGTCCAAGACACTCCAAACTCACCCCCTCCTACACTCCAGGAACCCGAAAGCTGGGCGGCAGACTGTACCATCCGAGAAGGTAACGATTGGGGAGACCGAACCACCCACATTGGTACTCCCCCGGCAGAACGAGACCATGCAAGCCTCCATTTTACTGCATGCGATATTGACGAATGCACTTATCATGCAAGCGACAAACTAGGGTCAGGGTATTCCCCTAAGCCAAAGCCTCAACGATCAGGAACATCCTACGGAACACCTGATGAAGACGCCCTTACAGAAATGCAACAACTCAGATCAGAAGCCGACATGCCCCATCCGAACCACGAACCCTCCATCTACCACCCTCGCCCAAAAACATGGGTCAAACCATCTAGGTTAGAAATCCCAATCGAGGGACCACTAAGCAGCCCGCCACCCTTCTTACAAACGTGCAGTCATACAGAAGATGCACCCCTCTCGAGAGTAAGCGAAGAATCAGAGGCATACGCCAACGAAGTGATTGAATTAGTTATGCCACCAGTAATGGACGATTACAGAAGGAACCTATACCACGATATTACCGAAGACACTGCCCCTAGACGAATAACGAATAGAAACACAGACATCGAAGAGGAACAAGCTACGTTCCGAGTATGCAGGAAGATGGAAAATAACCTACGGCAACAGATGATTAAAGCCTACCAAAATGACCCACTATATCATAAGATAACAAGTGGAGGATCAACGGACCTCAACCTCTACAAAATAGACGATGGGTTAGTCTATTCGCCAACGAGATACGGTCAGTGGTGCCTGTATATCCCACACGGGTATGCAGGAGACAAGGAAACCTTACGAGAATATATTATAAGAAACATCTACACAAACGGTCACCATAGCGCAAAAACGGACCTCCACTATGCAACTGGTTATTTCTTTTGGCCACAGATGGGAAACGACTTCCGCTAATATGTGGCACAATGTGACACATGCCAAACCAACAAACCCAGAACCCAACTACCCGAGGGCTCAGCAAGAATGCTACCTATCCCAGCAGAAGTGTTTGAATCGCTCGCTATCGACTTTGCAGGACCATTCAACAAATCGGATGGGTATGACACAGTTATGGTGGTCATGGATAGATTAAGCGCATGGACCTGGTTTATACCCACCAAATCAACGAACACAACAGAACAAACAATCGCGGAATTAACCGAACATGTGTGTACACCATATGGGTACCCTTGCTCCATAGTGACGGATGCGGACCCACGGTTCACGTCCAAATTCTGGCAACAATGGTGCAAATCCCTTAGCATAGAGCACCTTTGTGCTCACCCAGGCCACCATGAGACCAATGGCCAAGTGGAGCGACGGATCAGAGAACTCAAAACAGCAATGCGGAATATCACGAATAAAAGACAGAATAATTGGAAACCAGCACTAGCGGAAGGAGCAGCACACATAAACGGGTCGTATACAGAAACATATGGATGCTCGCCCTACGCAGTAGTATATGGGAAAGAGTATCCGATGATGAAGACCCTCCGATTTGGGAACTCATCTGTACCGGCCACTGATGAATTCCTTAACAGACACGAGGAAATGAGGAACCTAGTGTACCAGAATGTTCAACTGGCCAGATTCAGAACAACACAAAAGGCTGCAAAACGACGCAGAATACACAAACGCATCCCCATTGGACAACAAATCCTAGTTTATGGGAGCCAATTTGCAACGCAGTCTGGAAGGAGCAAGAAACTAGAACCAATGTGGAGAGGTCCCTTCACGGTAATCGGATTTGACGAATACACAGAAAACTACACTGTAAAAATGAACCCAAAAATATACCGCCGGCCTGAAGGCACCTTTCATGCAAGCGCGATTAAGAAATACACCCCAAACGATGATGGCAAATTCCCGGGACGAGCCCACACGAAGCCAGCGCCAATACTAGTAAATGAACACCCAGAATGGGAAGTTGAGGGGATCTTGGACCACCGGCAGCGCTACAATAGAGACGAGTTCCTAGTCAGTTGGAAGGATTACCCCCGAAGTGAAAACAGTTGGGAACCCGTTGAAGGACTCGCAAATGCTACAGAACTAATCCACGAATGGTGGTCTACTAACAAGGAAGGAGACCCGCCAACAATCCATGAAGTAACAATGTGTTGGGCACCAACAATTCCCGAAGTAAACCGGTAGCAATTCACCCCATGGACGGCAAAGGACTTTTGGGCCCCCTACAGCGACGATGAATTCTCACAAGGAGACGAAACTGGGCAGGACTCAGAATCACCCACACCATCAGAAATCTAAGCAAGACCCACACACACCACCTACACGAAACCCACGCACCCACACCAAAGATATTAATCTAAGCGAGACCCACACACACCACCTAGAGGAAACCCACGCACCCACACCAAAGATATTACTCTAAGCGAGACCCACACGCCTACCGACACGAAAACTGCACACCCACAGAAGCACATAAAAAGGTGCACTTCCCACCGAGTTACGAGCCAATAAACAAACCCTACCTCCCTACACAGCTACGCACATCACCTGCAATACCTCCTACCCACATACGCACGCTAAAATACACCCCATCCTGTACACCTCATGCATAACTCAGACTTCACGAAACTTAGCGAGAGAGACTCCTACCTCTGGTGACTCAACTTCAGACCCCTCAGAGACATACCTACCCTGCAGAGGCGAAAACCGATCTACATATTTTGCTGCCTCGAATGCAACCAGAAGGATTGCATAACAACGAATGCGTGGTGGAAATCACTTAAACGGGCCTATAATAAAAAATGCGCGCCCGCATATTTTAGCTCCTACGTGTGTAGGAGCTGTACCGGGCCAGGCCTGGGAGAGGGATGCGTCGGAGGACCCGCATGTTTTTACAACTGCCAATGCCATTCGGCCTTTGATGACGAGGATGATGAGCTGGATGAGGCTCGAGCTTCTTTTCTTTCTTTATTCGGTTAAGTTTTTGGGAATTTTGTTTTGTTTTGGGTAATGTAACCGGAGCCGGTACTCAGTTATGTTTTGTTTTATGTTTTAAGTATCGATTGATACTTAGTTTGTTTTATGTTTTGTTTTAAGTATCGATTGATACTTAGTTAGTTTTATGTTTTGTTTTAAGTATGGGTTGATACTTAGTTTGTTTTATGTTTTGTTTTAAGTATGGGTTGATACTTAGTTATTTTTATGTTTTGATTGAGTAAGAACATGAGTGAGAATTCATGATCGTACTCAAACACATGTACTTAAAAAGACCACCATTTTCCACTCTGGAAATGGCAGACTTCGACAGTTAGTATTCTAATATACTCGGTTGAACGGTTATCTCTATTCTCCTATTACACCACCGAAGCCTCCCTTAGCGAGCATAGACTGTTACTCTCCGGAAGAGAAACACTCGGCTCCTATTGTACACAGCAGCGTGACTAGCGCCCCGGCGTGAACACCTTACACTATATCTAACTAGCACTAAACAATTTATCTTCCACTATTTCTACTCCCTTTACTTCTATAATAGACACACTATTTAATCCTGAAAACCATTTGTATTGCTAGGACTATGGTCTCTACATGCTGTTATCTTTCTATTAACACTCTTAAAGTATCTCTGATGAAACTATACAACTCCTTCATCTAGGAGGTTTGGATCTGGTAAGTGATCTGAACTTGAGTCAACTTATCATGCTCCTTTTCTAGACTGAAGTGACCAGCTCTATTAAGTGACTTATCAATATGTTATCAACTTTGTAACTTGATTGCATCAATCTGGTGGATATTTCTATCATGATTGAACTTAGCAATATCATAGAAATGTCTATCTATCACAGACAGGGCTCTGGTTGGCTCAATTCCATATAAGTAGCAGACTGGGCCATGTGCTTTATCCTTATAGGCATGTTCTAATAACTCATTGGACTGTTCGTAATTTAGTTGCAACACTTTCTGAGTCAGTACATGTTCAAAAGTATCAATCAGTCTTGCTTACCTTATAGCTTTATGGTTATCTGTCTAATTGACCATATTATACTTTTCAGATACAGCCCAAGGTTCCCCCTTGCATATTCTATGAACCACCTTTGTTGGACAGATGGTGATGATGCATAAGATATTATAAAGCATGCTTCATATTAACCACTTTATAGTAATATAATGCAGAAGTCTGGTGATACTATTCTGCTATGTAGGCCCAACAGTAGAGCTGGATGGGGGATGTTGACTATGAAAGTTTTATAGTTTATAGGAGGTTTGTGCATGGTAGAGTTCTGTGTATCATATGTGTAACAATTTGGTTACTATTTCAAACCAGCAAGAAGCATGTGTTTATGACTTACTTACTTTCCTGTCTTTCAGTTCATGAATCATTTCCACTAAGGTAATATTGCATTGCATAGAGTCTATACTCCTTTCTTCAGCTTCTCTTATCAAACATGCCATTTTTGTGGATCACTCTTACTAAGCAAGCTCCCACCTTACTACTTCTTCTGCCACCTGTATCTAATAGCTTTCTAATTTCTTTTGGGTAAGTGCCAGTGAGTTACCTGCCACAGTCACTGGCGATGTGGTAGCTGCTGCTTGGCATGTGGTGTTATGAACTATTCCCCTTGGTCTCTTGGTCCACTATGTCTTTCATACCGAATAGCTTATTGGCAACCTTTATTCCTCCCTCAGTCAAAGCTATATAAACTATATATTACTTATTCCATATTTGAGTAATGTCATAGTTGAGCTGCTGAGTAACCCTTCCAATCAAGCCTGCAAATCAATTGAGTCTATCTGATTCTGGGGCTAGGCTTTCTTGACAGGATCTGGGTTTTTTTTAGGAATTTTACTAGTCGTAGAAGTCCTCCTCCTCCCAATACCAAAAAGTTCCCTGGATCCCTGGAACTGGTGAAAAGTAGAGATTCCATCATCTGTATATCAGCTGACTTCATACTCTGTGTAATCAGCAGTGGTTGGTTTACTATTGTATCTCTTACTATTTTCCCATAGGAAGTATAGGTCTTATATGCAAGCCTAAGGGGCTATTAAATCTTCATTTTCTTCCTTATTGGTTTGGAAGAAATAGGTTTTAATGTTATATATTGTATTGCACATAGGTTTCTTATAAAATTCCTAGTCAGAGTTATTAAAGGGAGTTAAAGTAGTCAGGTTCCAACTACTCTTGGGTATAAGTAAACTACCAGGGTTTGTCTACTTTAAATAAGGTAATATCTAGTATATCTGTTTTTCAGAGGATGAATTCAAAGAAGTCATAAGGTGACTTCTATCATGGTTCAAAGAATGTAGTTGAATATCTTTCACCGTCTACAATTTGAAGTTGTTGTCTCATTAGGATCATTCGTAGAGCCTTGGTAACCAGAGGTTATCAAATAGTATCAAAGAGTAGGTAACTCTAAAGTCAAGCAAGTATATACTAGGTCCTGTAATCTTTAGTCTGTAAGATAGTCAAGACGACCTATAAGCTAGAAGTACAAAGTAGAAAAAATATTCTAATAAGATCTCTTCTCCAGAGTAATGGACAGGGTCCGAGTGGGTAGTCACAGACACACCATGCTCAGGCTCTGGAGATATGAACATGTTTGGTATCCTACCAAGGGTCTTAGCATCAGAAATCCGGCATCCTACTGGAGGTCTAAACAGAGGTTCTTAGTATCTAGGATGAATCTGACTTATTGGTATACAGTTGAAGAGCAAGGTCTAAGATGGTCTAGTGTCCCACTGGAGGTTTAAGTATCAGACCAGAATTCCCATGCCTGAGGTCTAGACAGGGGTCAGGTATTCCACCTCCGAGATCTAAACAGATGTCTGGTATCCCACCAGAGGTCTAAGCATCAGGACAGGTTTCCCACCTATGAGGTCTAGATAAGGGTCAGGTATTCCACCTCAGAGGTTCAAACAGATGTCCTGTATCCCACCGGAGGTCTAACCATCAAGGGGCCTCGTTGTCCAATGTTTCTCGATCTAACGTGTATGTAGTAGAGGAGTGAGGTGCATGGAGAGTTTTCAACATCAAGCCGGAGTCCACCCGCAAGGTGCATAACCAACTAAGGTCCAGCTAAGAAGCAAGCATCACGAGCCAAGGTAATTGTCTAGTGTCCTACTAGAGGTCTAGACAAGCGGGCCTCGTGGGCTTAAGCATCTTCTATCTCACTAGGAGATGGCCGAAAGGTAAGGTTCAAAGAGGGTTGTCAATATCAAGTTGACTGAGGTAATCGTCTGGTGTCCCACCAGAGGTCTAGGCATCAAAAGGCCTCGTTATCCAAGGTTGATCCATCTGATTATTATGCGGCTGAAGAGTGAGGTTCAAGGAGGGTTTCTGACATCAAGTCGGAGTCTACCCACAAGGAGTATAACCAACTAAGGTGCAATTAAGGAGTATCTATCGCGGGCCAAGGTAATTGTCTAGTGTCCCATGGGAGGACTAGGTCAAGGGGTCTCGTGGGCTTAAAGGTCTTCCATCTCACTAGGAGATGCCTGAAAGGCGGGGTTCAAGGAGGGTTGGTAGGTAAACAGGAAGGTTCTAAGATTCCTTGCATAATGCAATATTGTTAAGAGATTCATAAGGGTCGGAGACCTCAAGGTCCTAAAGTCTACCAATGTTCAGGCAGGAGTACTATCATCTAGATAGTCAACTGGGGACAGGCGGAGACAAGGGAAGGCCATGGGCACAAAGGGTTCTGGTGGAATATCTATTGTCAAGATAGTTAACCGAGAATGGGTAGACATGAAGGAAGGTCATGGGTGCAAAGGGTTCAGGTGGGCGAACTATCATCAAAATAGTTAACTAAGGATAGACAGATACGAGGAAAGGCCACAAGTGTAAAGGGTTCAGGTGCAAGAACTATCATCGAGATAGTTAACCAAGAATGGGCAGACATGAGGGAAGGCCATGGGTGCAAAGGGTTCCGGTAGGAGAACTATTATCGAGATAGTTAACTGAGAACAGGCTGACACGAAGGAAAAGTTAAAGGTATATTCATGTTAATCAAACTCATGAGCCATCCAGCAGGCTTACAATTAGTGGTCAGGCTAAGACTAGCAAAGCTTGAGCAAGAAAGGACCAAGGCCCTGTTCGGTTGCACTGGGTCCATTTTGGACCGTTCCAGTGTGAAATGGACGGACCTGTGGGAACGGTTGCCAGTTGGACACCACCATTCACTAGTGGCAAACATGAAAAATTTTCACTTTAGGGCTTTGTGAAATTTTTTTACTAGTGCCTTCAATCCTTTTGAAATTTAAGCTTTTAACACTCAACCAACAACCTTGTGAAAATAGCTAGATAATAGATTAAACATTAGATACACTATAATAATAGCTACTTATAATAAAACAAAACAATTTTTCACCATGAAATAGTGTTTCCACTATGCTGAAACTGCTCCTGTACCTCTCTGCTTGATGTCCTGTGCCCAACAGTCCACAAAAATATAACTAGTTACTCTTCAACACTTATATACCAAGATGGTAAGAGTAGACTATGCTCAGTTATCCAGTCCTGAAAATCCAAGAAAGTGGTTGTTGGCATGCATATAAGCTCCATCACATGAGATGGATGTGCTCTTAGAATTTCTTTAGTATATTGGTGACCAGTATGACTGGAAGTAGGTACATACTTGGTAGGCAGAAAGAGGTTAATGTAAATTGCTGTATTGATTGCAATTTGTATTCATTGATGAAGGATTGTGGCATGGATGTGATTATTATCTGCTGGAGTACTCATTATTGAATTGTTTCAAATTGGAATTCAAATTAAAGATGTCTTATAGATAATGATATTTATACTATAGACAACATATTCTATTGATAATAATATTATTATTATTAAAACTATTTACATGTGATGTTGCTATATAGCAACTGTTGTGTTAGGGCTGTATCTGAAATGGAAGGTCAATGCCTTTTACTGTTACCGAACAGCCATTTGGTTCCTCCATTTTGAAATGGAAGGGAAACGGTCGCTTGTATGTAAAAATGAAATGGGCCCAGCGCAACCGAACAGGGCCCAAGAGTAATGAGGTATCAAGTTCATTCTCGGCAGGTTCCAGAATGTGGAGTGGTAACAATCTGAAGGTTACTTTACAATAAACATGAGAGCAAGGAGCAGATGTAATTCTGAAGTATATCCAAAGATAGGAGATTACTAGATTGCATAAAGAAAGTAAAATATCAAGGGGCATACCCCATAGATAGACTCAAAGAAATCCCTCAGTCTAACAGCACTCCTCTCAGTGCAAGACATATTCTAACCAAAAAAAATCATCTGATCTATAACATATGTCCTTCCTGTACGTTCTAAAATACTAAGGAGATACTTTGCTATATCTGACCAGGCACAGCTCTTATTCTTTTGCTATGTGGGTTCACCCCGCACTATTTCAGTCCTGCCATGCAAGATCAATCCAATCCGTCATGCCACACCTATCCCTTCAAGAACACAAATCCTGAGAACTGCAGAGAGCTCCTCCAGGTACGAAATGCATGATAAGAGTGAAGAAAATTTGGTGGCTGTGACATCCGGTTGCTGATAACCTGAAGCTAGAAATATTCCTTTATATTTATGTTTTACATCAGGGTGATCACAGACTATATCCAATCCTTTACTGACTATGTATCTACTATACTAACAGTTCCATATCTTAGAACTACGAACTCTATTCATCTCTAAAAACTAACTACTCTACTCTTATTCTAGATAGAGTGATTAGCTCTATTAAAGAACTTATCAATGCCTTCTCATATGTATAGCTTAGAGTGTATAATGAGAATAACTATTGGAATCAACTAAAGGTTTATTTGTTATCATTAACCAATTGTAAACCATCCTCCAGATGACTCTGGTTCCTGTAAGCTTAAGGGATCAGTGTATTACTTCTCATATCTCTGAGAATAATGGTACTTAGAGTTGCAGATATTATAGTACCATAACTCACTGACCACTCTGATTGAGCTAAGTCCTATCTTGTAGAGCGGAGCTCCTCCTATATTATTCAGGTAAAAATTCCTTGATTGCATGTCATAATTCTTTATTAAGAGGGCTGTATAAATATCTTATTGTTCTGTATAATAATATCTTATTGTTATGATAACTATGGCAGAGCCTAAAGCCAAACATGCTAGTATAATCTTATACATTTAGTCATATGCCATACCAACTATTCTTCTATGTATCATATTAGCATGCTGATCCTTTAATTTATGCTGTTTCTACGTTAACTACTTGTGTACATTTGTCTTACAAACAACTCTATTGATTGTTCTAATAAAGATATATAGTATATACTAGTTATGTAACTCCAAACAGGTCATGCCATAATTCTTAGTGGTACATATTATCATATGTGTTTTTTTAGAAAGTGAGGAGCTGGGGTCATTTAGATCAAGGCACATTCTCTATTGATTCTTATTTACATCCTCTGACTAGAAAATTCTGAATGGTAGCCTAGAAGTACCTAACTACATATGTGATAGTGGATATAGTTTGAACAGGATAGGATGAGCCAATAATCATGCCTGTTTCAATATTTATAAGCTCTCAGTATAGTGTTTTAAACTTATACCATGATGGATTTACTCTTTTAGGAGGTATTTTGAGCTTTATTTTGAGGGTAGTGTAACACAACTAATAATGTATAGGTGATACTCCCAACAAATCGTAGTTGTTATCCTTACTTAGCATGGCTGACTGAGCTCTCACTAAGACTTATGTCTAGAGACTGTATAGCTTCTATCATACAAAATTGCAAGTATTATTTCCTGAACACAGAACCACCTTAGAGATATACCAATATTATTCCAATTGACAATTCATTTCACAATTCTATTCTCCTCTCCTATGGTGAGTTTTTATTGATCTTGATATGTGGTTTATATTGCCTTAGTTCAGTTTCAGTTGTAAGCTATGAAAATACCCTTTAGTGAGAACATGAGTGCAGCAGCCTAATAGCTGCTCTCCGGATACTCATACGTACCTGATTTCTTTACCAGAGCATCTTCTCTGTTTTGGGTTGCTGACATAGAAATTGCTTAGATTAGGTATGATAGGATGGGCACTGAGGATTGAGAGGGTTACCGGAGTTGAGGGATTACTGAAGGGTAGCCAACTACTACAGGTTTGCCGAGAACCCCATCTAGGACGTTAGGTCTAGTAGGACAAACTTCTAGTATGTACAAAATTCATATAAGATGTGTATGATTTCAAAATTGTACTTGAGCACTGCACCGCGTCACCTTTGCTTGTATCGCCACTCTTATAAGAGTCGGGGGAATGTCCTGCACGGGGCAATACCTTTCACTCCACCCGCATACCCCCGAGCTTCCCCGAGTAGATTAAGGTTTGCGGGGTCACCTATTATGATACGAGCGACCGCATTTTAGGCTTCGAATCACAAATACTATACTCGCATCATCGCCATCCCTAAATGTCCCGTAGCCGGTTAGAGATTCTCTAGCTCGTATTTTTAAGCTTCTGCATGATCGAAGACGCAGTCTGCTGCACACTCTTTACAAGTACTTGGGTAGAGTACTCGAGTACCAGTGCGGTACAACAGCACTCAACCATAATATATCCTGAAACCCAGAATCACCGCGGGACAACACTTCTTCATTCGCACCTGAACTCCCCGGTAGTCGAAATTTTACCCTCATGTTTTATCTATAACTTTAGAAGAAGCAAGTACTGGTATCAACGAACGGCATCAGAAAAAGAAAGTTCGACAAAAAAACCAAGCCTTTTTTTCATTACTCGTGTATGTGATGCCGCTGCAGGTAAGTCAGGTTTGAATTTTCAGGGTTTCATGTGGATGGCTGGTTACCAATCAGGGACACCCTCATCGCCAAGATAGTGGATGGAGGTCGAGGTGGGGGGCAAACCGTGGGGTTGAGTAACTTTGGTTGTCGAAACAAGCGCATGAAGGCTAGAGATAAGTCGAAATCTTGGCGAGCCTTAAACTTTTTTCTTTATCGACTGCTGTATCGTGCCATTTTTACATTTTTTCTTTCTTCATTAATCTTTCTCTATGGTGTGCGAAGGGATCGAGCTGCCAACGCACTTTCCTCCTAGTGTCTTTGCTTTGCCTCCTCCCTTGATTTCCACTTCTATTCTTTTGCTTCCAGCGCAGTTGCGAGGAAAGGCTACCGTATTCTATTCGTGCAGGTGTAGTGGGAAGAAAAGAGAAAAAAAAGAACGTGGGCGGTAGACTCCGGCGGGGGGGATCTCGGGGATAGGATCAGAGTTTGAGTGTGATACTTGTAATGGGAGGGGGAGGCAAGGGAAGGAAAGGAAAGAAAGGGTTTAAACTGCTAAGAATAAAGGTGGCGTTTTGTCTGAGTTAAAAGTGACATCGCTTGTTGATATGTATGAATCACTCGGTGTTGTGGCTATTGGCAGTTCTTTCGGGTGAAGGGGAATTTTCCGAAGTTGTGTCCATGTGGCTTAATACTGGCGGATTGGAGAAAAAAGGCTTTGCTTTTTGAGGGATATCATATCCTTTTTCTCCTCTTAGTTATTCCCTGCTTTTCCTCTTCCTTCCTTCTTCATGTTACAGATTCTCGACTCTCATGGGGCTTTCTCGGCTCGAGTGGAGAGTATCATACCTTGTGAGGGTTTATGATATGAGCCAAGTTTTACTGGTATCATAACCCTTCAAAAAGGGCCTCGTGTCCATGTCCGGTCTTGGCCATGTCTCACCCATGACCCCACAAACCACCCCACTCCAATCGTTCACTCACACTCCACTTGACCGATGAACATCTCCTGTCTTCGCACAAATCATGCAAACTTCTTTCCTGCAAAGAAGGAAAGAAACTCAAGCCAATACAAGTCTGTGCGGTCGCACATGCGTCGACTTGCTTCTTGCCTTGCTTTGCCTTCACTTTTGCCTCGCATCATTTCCGCCTCCCTGAATATCCGCCCCATCAGGTATCACTCATCCTCATTGGGTCGAACCTCATAATGTGGAGAGTTGACCTTGCATATCATCACCATCCTCGCCTGAGCGCAATTCCGTATCGTGATGACCGGTTTAGCCGGCGTAACATGTGTGCCGGCACCGACTCAAGTCGCCGGGTTGGAGTTGTGCTTTTGGTAGTGCAGCTCGGATCTGGCGGGCGACTTGGGTACAATACCGAGTGTGTGTTCTCAAGCTTGCAAGCTCTTGCTGTGAATGGGAACGCCAGTCGCTTCCTGAACATTAACGCCTTCTCTACTTGACCTGATATATCCTAAGCGCGTGGTCTGGCCCGCATACCCCCCCCGCTCTTCCAAAGAAATGGGTTGTCAAGCATAACTATCTTTTCCCTTTGTAGCAGACAATTGTTATTGTAGCAGCTATTGCTTATAGTGTTGTAAGGGTATATTGCCAATGGTGCACTAGAACTTCTATTTGTTGGTTGTGCATTCACGGAAATCACGGAGGTGCGGCGATCCGGGAGGATGGGGAGAGGGGGTGGTGGGTGGATCGATGTCTACACTAGGACCCAACAATCCTTCGTGAGTAATCGATATCGCCAACTCGTTTAACCTTTTCTATTCACCTAACTTATCATACAATACTGCCTCAGGGGATGCAGGCCCAGCCAGCCATCCAGTGAGAATTGTTGCATTATAACGTAAATAAAAAATTGCTGTTCGCGAGAGCAAACCTTTACTCATTGTATTACTGGAAAGTGCGCGCGGCGCCGGACGGCACTCTGTTCTTCCCCGCCGGATGTTTATAGTTTCCGTCCTTTGTTCTTGCCATGGCGGTGGCGATATCCCCTCGAGATCGAACGGAAAAGGCCTTCGCAGCTACCTGTAGTAGCGTCACACCTGCTGTATCATACATACCATAGATAACGGAGCCCCAGGAAGGCAGGAAGTACAAAGACTAGTATCAATACACATCAGGTACATGGTATTATCAAACACCGGTTTCTCCACGGGCTAGAAGGGGGTCTCCGCTTTGGTATACCTGTCGGGACATCTCCCTGGGTCTCCGGAACGTGAGTTATGCCTTCGTGGCCCGGGTTGAGGCGGTTCTCCTGGAAGCTGGCGCGGCGAAGCCATTAGTTGTACCACGGAGGGGTCTCTTGATCTTGTCCCATTTCCTGGGACTCTGGTGAAATGTCCGGTGTGAGATTCGTGCGGGTATTCCTCTCGGTCTCGTACGCCGGATACCCCGCATCTAACACCAAGCTCGCACTTTATTCCCACGTCCGTGTCTACCGATGAATATGCTATCACGTCCATACGGCCACCCTAGTGTACTAGTATTGTACTCTTACGAGTTTGGCCTTTCTTTGCTTGTTGTATGGTATAATAAAGACCGGAACGGAGCGGAGACGGATCCGTCCTCGAAATCAGGAGAGAGGAAAAAGAAAAGAAAAGAGGAAGGGGAAAATGCTGGGCGTTGGAGCGGAAGAAGGAAGCAAGCGGCAATGACGGACTTGATGCCATGGATATAAAGACCCCTCCCCCATCGGCCAATGACGGTGGTGATGATGAAATTTTCTCAGAGCCTCATGGGGGGCTCAGGGGGTTGATTAGGGGTGTTGTCTCGTCTTGACGGCCAGTAGCGGCGCACTTCAATATTGCTGGCCGAGCTACAGAATCAATTTCCCTCAGCTAGCCATCCATCCAACCGAGCGGTTCCTCAATAGATGGATTGCAAATCAAGGTGTTCGAGGTTGAGATAGGGGCCAGGGTCAATGAAAGAGCTTTGAATTTGATTGTAACAGTAATTCACTCACTGTAATCGTAGTCTAATATGTAATGTAAACCGAATGACCAGTATGATCTGATAAAAATGCATGATTTGATGGCAGTGGTTGATCTGATAAACCGACCGGTTCCTACATTGTTGCATCTTTGAATACTCAAGCATGCTGCCAGGATTTTCAAGACCCAGAACCTCAATTCCTGCTTTGTTTAAATTTCTTGCTCTGCTTCTACATTTGCATACTATACTAATTCATCTGAAATCTTTGGACACTAATTCTCTGAACAAATATTATTGCAGTCAGAAGTCTGTGCTCTGATATAAATAAATAAATAAAAACATCAGGAATATCAAAAGAAATCAGAGAAGATAGTATGAATAAATAAAAAGCTATCAAAACCAGTAAAAGTAATCAGAAAAGATAAAAAAAATCCTATCAAAACCATCAATAGAAATCAGAGAGGGTAGTACAAGACCCTCTATCAAGAGCATCAAAAGTAAGCAAAAAAGATAATAAAAAAAGTACAACTCTTTTCATCTCCCATTTTATCTATAGTTTTTAGAGTAGGATTATTCACTAATTTTACAAGTTTTAGGTAAACTATAGATCAAAACACAGTACTGTTCAACTTGCAAGCAGGAAAAATCTATAGTGGATTTTAATTAAAATAAGTAAGGCCATCAGTAGTACAAGTACTGTAATGGCTTGGTTACTAATGATTTTCTCCTTTAATAGTCAACTAATAGTAGTATTTCAACTAACTAAATACATATTACTCACAGGCTCACTACCATGCTTTGTAAAAGAAGTAAGTATTTGTTAGAAAGTAGGTAACTCTAAGAAGAAGCAAGTATATACTAGGCCTAGTAATCTTCTGTCTAGGAGATAGTTGTAACGGGTAGGGTCTAAGAGTTGGGTAGCCTAAGGCACACTACAATTGGAGCAGGTAGGAGTTCAAAGGCGAGTTCTGGGTACAGGTATACAACTGAGCCGAGTGGTATGAGATTCGGGGTTCAGGGATTCAGGGTTCTGGGGTTCAGGGTCAGGGTTCACAGGTTCAAGAGGATGTGAAGCAGAAGAAACTAGTATCTTTAGCCAATAGTATCGTCAGTTGATAAATTCGGTAGTTTTGGCCATTCCCCCATGTGCTGCATGTGGATGGTCTTGATGATGTCGTATGATTTCTGTCCTTAATTCTTCTTCATCTGGTATCCAGATTTTGCTATTATACCATAAGTATTCATCTTTCTAGTAACACAGTCCTAAGGCTATGTCCCTGGTTTCCTTCACTCCTTCTTCCAGTTGGGTTCTTATCTTCTTGATTTTTTCATCGTGTAAACCTTTTCTCTGAATATCTTGTTCCATTGTCGTCCTTGTCTTGATTTCATTAAGGGATTCATACCCGCTATCGGTGTCTTCTTGTTAAAAATATTTTTCTCTTGGTAACAGTATTTGTTGTTTCTGTTTGATCCTTTCATCCCCAGGGTCTCCTGGTTTGTCATTTGACCTTCAAGTTAAGGCATTGTAACAGGGGCTCCCTCAGGTAGATGGTTCCTAAGGATGCGACCGCACTAAACTTCAAATCTCTCGAACACAGCTCTTGCAAAAGTGTGAAGAATAAAAGGAAACAGTAAAACTTAATATCATTAAGCTCAGGCTTATCTCAATTAAAGTCTCTTGAGAGGATGTTGATTGTGGCGGGGTAGGAGAGTTCTCGTATAATCTTTAAGTAGTCAAACTTATACCAAAAACTCCTCCATCAGGTTACCCCGACCAAGATGAGTATGTCCTTCTCCGTAAGGGTTACCTCGGCACCATTACCGTGTCCCCGAAGGGCCTAAGGTGTCAGCGCACTCTAGCAGACTTCTCCTATATGCACATCAGTTCCTGCGAGGTGTTTACCAATACACCTGCTGGAGTGAAAACCTCTGCGCATCGCTGTCTCGTCAGTGTCTAACTGTCGAGACGCCTAGGAAAGCTAACTAAATGACTCTCTTCCCATATGCATTTATCTATACAAGCACCCATAGACATCAGGTGTTCTCCGATTAAGTTCTATCTTCCTTGATTGCGAACTTACGGGGTCTACAACGCTCTCACGTAGAGCTGTGTCAGTGGCAGGACCCGTGGGTGCTACCCATGGTCCCTTACCCCCAGTACACCACTCAGCGTGATAAGTATCATGCTATTAGAGTCTTCTAACAACCCATAAAGAGCCTACGGCAAAAGGGCACATGTAGGCTTGATTGGCGTAAAACCTTCCCTGATGTCTCCGGCACTACCTGGGACTACTCTGGGGACCCTTCCGGATAGCTCACGCTAACTCTGTCAGTTTTGGTCCATTTTACTCTATTCCTTTTGGAGAAGGTACTTGACCTTCTCACCTTCACCCCCTTATATATCCTGCGAACAGCTTCCGGTCGGACGGACGGCAGCGACGTATACAGTGTTATGGACATGTCTTCATAGATTTCATTTAACTAGTAAGACGGCAACTCCGCCTATTTAGACCCATGATGCCCAGGGCGAACCCTGGGGCCGCAGGTACCTGTTAGGAATAATTCTACCAAGTTACAGCTGGTTTGGAGCACTATAGCTCCTCCCGTAGTCTTCCGATCAAAGTGCAAACAAGTGCCCATCGATCGTTATTGCGTAACTAACAATCCTAACATTTCCCGGAATTCCTCTGGAAACATTTCCGACGGAAGGTAGGGTTATAGTGTCCCTAAGGTAGGGTAAGTATGCCCATGGTGATACGAAACTGGTCTCTATGGTAGGGTAATGTGACTCTCCAGGGCAGGGTAAACTTATCCGGCCTTCCGTCCTAACCTTAGGCCGGAGCAAACATAGTCACTTTACTTCCACTACTTAGGTACACCTATTCCTTAAGCACCTTCTGTTCTTTAGGATACCCGGACCAACGGATATCCCTTGCACATGCCCCCGCCTGCCCACCTTCTCTATTGTATTACCTCTTGGTCTTACATATGGGTATAGACTTAGGTTGCCGTAGTTCTATAACGTAGGATTGTTACATCACTCCCCTCTTCTCTAAGGACCAACCCGGTCCCCTAATGTGGTATTTTATTTCCCCGATTCAGTTCACCTTCAACCCCATGGTCTCTGGGTTTATGGGGATACCGATGGTGGAAATCTGTTATGGCTTTTAAGCCAGTGCCCTCTAGCATCTCATATGGCTCCCAAGAGTTCTCCTCTGCGCCATAGCCTTCCCATGAAACTAGGTACTGTACGAAGCGATTTGCAAATTTCGCTTTCCTATTACCATACTATTGACTGTCTACAACTGCCTCAATAACATAGCTAGCCTCATTGTCTACTATCTCGGGGACTGGGACTTCTTTAGTCCTTTTACCACTTGTGTCCTCTCGATACGGTTCTAAGAGTCCGATATTGAATACCGGATGGATTGACCAACGAGCAGGCAATTGGAGTTCATAAGCTTGCTTACCAACCTTACGCTTGACCACGAAGGGTCCAAACATTTGGTGGTCCAGCCTTTCCATAGGTCGCTTACCACGGATGTTCTTTCGATTTAGCATCACGCGATCAGCCTTCCTTGCCCTGCCATTCGTGACATCTTCTATCATACTGTATTCCGCTGATGGCAATCGTTTTTGGTCATGCCACTTCCGTTGCCTTTCTTGAGCTCGCTTAAGTATATCTCGGACTTCTTGCCAGACACCTTCCCAATTCTTTACCAATACCTCGCTACTGGGATGAACCGCTTGTTGCTCCGAGACTGTACCCGACCAGTTGGTCTGTTGGTTAAAGCCACAGTTGATCTCAATCACAGATAACTTAGTTGACTCGGAGGTGGATGTATTGTATGCATACTTCGCCAAAGGTAATAGCGATGCCCAATCATCCTGCCAGTATGAACAGTAATTTTGTAAGTATTGTTCCAAGGTCTGGTTCACCCGCTCAGTCTGCCCATCAGTCTCGGAGTGGAAAGCGGTTGATAACCGTAGTTTCAATTGCAACTGTTGCATCAGGCTCATCCAAAACTTGGATGCGAATCGGCTATCTCTGTCCGAGATAATGGATGCTGGGAGCCCATGGAGCCGCCAAATTTCGTTCAGGAACATTAAGGCCAAATCCTTTATCGGAACTTCTATGGCCATAGGCATAAAGTATGCCATCTTTGAGGATCTATCCACAATTACCCAAATTTTGGTATACTCTTCTGATTCCAGTAGTGCTACTATGAAGGCCATTGAGATGTCGGTCCACAACCCCAATGGCACTCCGACAGGTTCCACCAAGCCGAACTTCTTGTGCGTAATGGATTTGTTCCGTTGACAGACATCACATATACGAACATAGTCCGAAATGCTCTCATCCATCTTAGGCCAAAAGAAGTTAGCCCTAACCCTGCCTACCGTTTTGTATGTCCCAAAGTATCCCGCAATACAGAAGTCATGTTTGGCCTCCATGATCCTATCCTTCAGCTCTTGTGAGTCCGGAATATACCACCTATTCTTATATAGGAAAAGGTCTCTCTCTATAGTAAGATTCTTGTATAGGAGGGTATCTCTTTCTATCGTCAAGTTGCGGTCAACATCTTTGTCTCCTGCTAACACTGCCTTTAAGTCCCTCATATAGACGGGATCCTGTTTCACAGCAGTACGCAATGCATCCAAGAATGCTGACTGCAACCAATAGCCTTGACAGGCTGCCAATGAATGAGGACTTAAGAGGTCTCGCTCTTCTTCTACAATCTATTGCCCAGGGCAAAAAAATGGCTTTGGTCGTTCTGACAGAGAATTACTCCCCCCTTCAGGGCGGTGGTCTCCACACCTTGACAGTGCATCTGCCTTGGTATTCAGCCTTCCTTCACGGTAAACTAGCTTGATATTGAACGGCTGCAGAAATTCTGCCCAGCGATGTTGTCAGCAGTTGAGGGTCTTAGTACTATTGAAATACTCCACATTCTTGTGATCGGTGTAAACCGAGATTTCACCCTCTACCGACCTAAACAGATGTTCCCATTTCTTAAAAGCCGCCACTATGGCAGTCATTTCCTTGTCATGTACATCATAATTTATCTCAGCTGAGTGGAACTTCCTAGTATAAAAGGCCACCGGGTGCCACTTCTCATCTTCACAGAATTGAGAAAGTACAGCACCTAATGCAAAGTCACCTGCGTCTGTCTCCAGTTTAGTCTGGTGGGCAGGATCGAAGTGTGCTAGGATTGGTCCCGAGGTAAAGGCTTTCTTCAACTCATTGAAAGCCTTATCACAAGCTGGAGTCCAATCAAATTTGACATCCTTCTTAGTGAGGTCAGTCAAAGGTTTCGCTATCTTGCTAAACCCTTTTATAAACCTTCTATAGAAATTGGCGAAGCCAATAAAACTTTGGACTGCTACAATGCTAGTCAGTGGTTTCCATTCCAGGACAGAATCCACCTTCTTGGTCATCATAGATATTCCCTTCTCGGATATCCGATAACCTAAGAACTCAATTTTACTCTTATGGAAGAACGACTGCTTTATGTTTAGACATAGTCAATGGTTCCTCAACCTCTCCATGACTCATCTTACTAGAGAGACATGTTCTTCAATTGTCTCAGTGTAAATCAGGATATCGTCCATGTAAGCAACGACTCCTTCACCCAGCATATCTCGAAATATATCATTTATCATACTTTGGAAGGTGGCGGGAGCGGTAAATAGCCCAAAGGGCATCACTTTAAATTGATGTAATCCCAATTCACTGCAAAAGGCTGTGAGTTCCTCATGCGAGTGAGTATCTCCTATGGCTTTCTTGGCCATTCGGATTCCCCAATACCCATTCTTCAAGTCCATCAAGCTATACACCATAGCTTTTGACATCCTGCCTCACAACTCATTCATCAGCAGGAGAGGATATCTATTCTTTACCGTGATTTTATTTAGTCCTCGATAATCTATTACTAATCTTAGAGTACTATCTGGTTTTGGTACAAAAAGTATAGGGGCCGAGGACGAGGAAGTAGACCTTTCTATCTTCCCTGTTTGTAACATCTTGTTTATGAACTCCTTAAGAGCTTGTCGCTCTTTTACTGATATCGGGTAGATAGGCCCGAAGGGAGGTGTACTTCCGGGAACTAAATCAATTCTATGATCATACTTCGTATGTTCCGGTAGTGCTTCTATCCTTTCTTGACTGAAGATGTCTCCAAAGTCCTTATACTCCGATAAGAGTTGGACCGTCACATCTTCACCGCTCTCATCCGAGAACTGTACTGTCCCTAGAAAATATATGTTTTCAGGATCTTCGGCCAACAGTTCTTCATCAGTCATGTATACTAACCGCCTGTGCTCTGTTAGGCAGGTAGCCTTACAGAAATCTGAGCGCCATGTCAGTGATCCTTCTTTCCAATCTATGTCGAGGTTATGTGTTAGGCAGCAGCCAATTCTAAGTCACGTGAATTGTAACTGGGGCCAATTAAGTTTCTCGGAGAGTGGTCAAGAAAGCTTGTAACAAAAGTAGGTATCAAAGTATAACGAATATATTGATAAGATCTCTTCTCCGTTCGCTGATGATTCTGAAAGCTTAAGGTATTTTTTTTTTTTTTTTTTGTTAACTCATATATTCTTTGTTAAGGTACAAGAACCTGCATGGAGCGCTAGCTATGGCAAAAACAAAACCTTAATGTCAAAAACAACAAACGGTAACGAAATATCTCTCCGCCAGTAACTCCCCACCTGTGAGTAATGCAA
>LN891027.1:231851-245632 GCA_900010015.1 Tuber aestivum | reverse complement strand
TTACTGACTATGTACCTGCCATACTAACGCTTCAGTGTCCTTGGAGTGCGAACTCCGTTTGACCCTGAAAACTAACTTCCCCGCTCTCTTCCTGAGTGGAGTGATCAGCTCCTTCAAAGGACTTATCAATGACTCTTCTATGTGCATAGCTTAGAGTGCATGACGAAGATAACTAACTCGACCAGTGAGTTGTTATAAACCAATCGTAACTAGGTCTTCCGGATGACTCTAGCTTACGCGAGCTGAAGGGACATGCATATTCCTTCTTGTAATTGCATATAGACTTGCAGAGGTCGTAGCCCGTTAACTAACCGACCAATCTGAACCAGCTAAGTCTTATCTTGTAGAGCGGAGCTCCTTCTATGTTATCCAGCGAAAACCCCTCGGTCGCATGCCTCGTATCTCCACAGAGCGGGCTGCATAAATGCCTTATCGTTCCGTGCGATAATATGATATCGTCACGATAACTACGGCGGGGCCCGGAGTCGAACACGTGACCTTATGCATTTAGTCATGTGCCGTACCGATTACGCTATTATGTGTAACAGACTCATAGGAGTCGTGTGATGGATTTCATATGACTCATGGTTATGAGTCACAGGGTTTGCGTGACACGAGGTGTGAGTCACGCCAGGTGAAGAGCGACTATATAAAGGGTCACTAGGACCCCGAGTATGAGCTCTTCACACATTCTTCTAGTTTATTTCCTACCTTTAAGTTATTATCAATAAAACCTACCTTTACGCTCTTTAAGATTTATATTAAGAACCCGAGAAGTGTCTTTCCTCTCACGAGAAGAAATTAAAGTCCTAGGCGAGGACTGAAGAGAAGAATAAGGAGATAGGCGCGAGTACGATAGTAGTCAAAGGACTAGACTATCAGGACCGCGTAGGCATAGGCCTAAGAGCTATCACCTTACAGAGAAGTATAGTTACCTGTCGCTAGGTCCTACCCGGTAGGATTCTTAACAATATTACAAAGTACGAGCTTGGCGATAAAATTCGTGGACCCCCGAGCTAGTTGCCAAGCATCACACCTCATACCTACCATGACTGAACCTCCTACAACACCCACCAAAACATGTCCTATGGGAGAGTGGACTATGCTGGTCTGCAGCCAAGTACTTACTCTCTTAGATTCTGGAGCTACAAAGTATGAAATTGAGTGAGGAACTGGTATGCCATGATCAACAATTACAAGGTAGGAAAAAGCACTGCATCAATGATGACCCTATAATTGCTCTGGCTGCCCATCCCTCCTCATGCTACATGATATCTATCATTTGATATATATTCTGCGATGCAATAGGGAGGGTTGAAGACTTTACTGGTCCAAGATAGAACAGAGAGAGGATTTGCTATTTCACGAAGGACAATTCAGTGTGCACTGGAGGCTGAAGGTTACACTGGCACTTGCTGCAAGGCTTGCAAGAAGCCTTTCATCAATCATGATACCTAAAAAGTATAACTTCAGTACTTAATTGATCATGCTGATAAATCAAAGAGTTGGTGGCAGCAACATATATCTATTCTGATGAGTCTACCTTCAATATCTCTCAGTGAGGCTCAAGTTGGATAAGAAGACTCTCAACTGAGTGCTATTATAAAGACTGTATTTAATTTACTTTCAATAGTGGCTGAGCATCTGTAGCTATATGGAGTGCTATAAGCCATAATTGGAAATCAGTATTAGTCTTTCTCCATGGTATGGGAAAGTGGGGTATCATGATAAAATACTTCCTCCAACAAACCTTATAGCCCCTTATCACTCCTGTATTTGGTGGCTCTCTGACTGTCTTTACAGTATCACTAAAGGCTGAGTTTGTTGAGGGTTAGGCCTTATGACATGGGACCAAACAGGGCCTAGTAGAGGCAAAAAAGGAATTAGGTATTGTAGTTCATGATTGACCTACTTGTTCTCTGGATCTTAATTTGATTGAAAATATTTGGTAGATTATGAAGCAGTAGATCAAAGCATACAGCCACTTCTGTGGAATCTATGCTGAGATAAGCAAGGCAATTCAGGAAGTGTCAGATTGGCTAAAGTCCTTGGATTAGAACCCATTGATAGATACTATGTCTGAGAGATTGAAGCAATGCAGGGAGTGGAAGGGCATGCAGACATAATGGTAATTAACTCTACTATGTATAGTATTATATTTTAAGTTGTGGAATCAAAGTATTGTATTTTGGTGTTGTAATATGGTAATAGTTGTCATGACTCCAGTTTGAAGGTCTATGAATTTTGTTGCCAAGCTCATAGAAGAGAGTTGAATAACAGCAAAAAAAGAAAAAACAAAAAGGGATAAAATCAGAGTAGAGTGCAACTACAAAAAACTACAAATATCCTCTAAAACAAAAGCAATGACAAATAGCATTTCAGTTTATTTGTGAATCCAAAAATCCAGGTTCTGCCTAGGCACTACTAAATACTATTATTTCAGGAGGTAGAAGTAAACTGTGAAATATGGAAAGAGGTTGTAGAGAAATATGTTTAAAGGTAAAAGGTTAAAAGCTTAGAAGTTTTCCTTATATTCTTACCAAAATAAAATACTAGTATTGCCAGTATAAAACCAAAGAAAAATATAATATTATAGTTATGAAATGATAATAATAAGAAGTAGGAAGAGGTTTACCAAGCAAGATATATTTAGAATTCAGATATAGTACTATCAATAAGGTTAAGTAGAATAGGTTGTGAAGTAGGTTGTGAAGAATAGAAAGAGTTATTAACAGAATAATAGGTATAGTTCTTATAGGGAGATGATTTGACCTGTTAAAGTAGTTGATTAGATAATAATATTATAGAAAAAATTGATAGTATAAGCCTAATAGGAATGGCAGGATATAGGAAAGAATATATATATCTTTGTCACAAACTGTGACTAAGCAAGGCAGATTTTACATAGTTCAGAATTTGAGCTATAGGTATGTGAGGATTTCACATGATACACAATAGTACACCATAGATTATTATGTTTACCAGTTCGTGACTCACAGTTGTGAGTCACACCATGTTATGACTTTTGCACATGATTCAATTTATGAGTCATGAGTTTCACACAGGTAACGTGAGTTGCAGACCTGAATTGGTTATTATGTTTTGATTGGTTTTAGGTACTTTGCCCAGCAACTCATAGGAGTCAGCTGATAGATTTTGCATGACTCATAGTTATGAGTTACAGGGTTCATGTGATGAGAGATATGAGTCATGCCAGGTGAAGAGCGACTATATAAAGAGTTACTAGGATGCTGAGTATGAGCTCTTCACATGTTCTTCTCGTTTATTTCCAACCTTTACATTTTACAAATAAAACCTACCCTAATGCTTTTTAAGATTTATCTTCAGAAACTCAAGAATTGTCTTTCCTCCCACGACAAGGAAGAGTAAGTCCTAATTGAGAACTTAAGAAGATTATGGAATAGGGGCAATAAGATAGAAGTCAAAGGACTTGGCTATCTATATCAGGTAGGCAAAGGCCTAAGAACTATTCCCTTACTCAAGTCAGAATCGTTACATGTCACACCCCCACCATCAGGAGGATTCTTAACATTAGAACGTATCTACAATGAGATACCTAACGATTAGAACATGGCTTCGTTCAACCCAGATCACGAAGAAGACTTTGACCTCCAAGACGACGGCTTAGGTCTGGAAGAGCTAGAACAAGCATTAAGGAAAGCATGTCGACACTCGGCAGGAACTGCAAGTCCAGTCAAACCCGAACGAGTCACTTCTTTGAACGAGGAAGAAACACCAGAAACCCCAAAACCTGGAAGAACATCAGGACCAGTACTACTATCAGTTCCACCACCCGCAGGACCAGCAATGTATCCCTGCAAAGAAGGGGAACAAATGATTCGAAAAGTACTTCGGGGAGGAGGTCAGAAGCTGAAAGTCAAAACACTAGTAAGATATGATGGCAAAAGAAGCCAACTACGAGGGTTCATAGTCCAACTCCTTACCTACTTTGATGGAGTAGGATGGACACAAGAAAATGACAAAGAAAAGATATGATATACCCTAACACTACTAGAACAAGCGGCCCTACATTAGGTAACTCCTATAGTAGTATAATGACCCTACATTATAGAGCTATGGTAACCTAAGTCTACACCCATACATAAGACCAGGAGGTCAGATGGTAGACTAGGTGGGCATGTTGGCGCATGTTCAAGGGATATCTGATAGTGCAGATGTCCCAAAGAACAGAAGGTACTTAAGGGATAGGTGTACCTAAGTAGTGGAAGTAATGTGACTATGTCCGTTCCGACCTAAGGATAGGTCAGAAGGCTGGGTAAGTTTATCCTGTCTAGGAGAGTCACAGTAACGACCCTAGGTTATAGAACTACGGCAACCTAAGTCTATACCCATACGTAAGACCAAGAGGTAATATGATAGAGCAGGCGGGCATGCAGGCGCATGTCCAAGGGATATCCGTTGGTCCGGATATCCTAAAGAACAGAAGGTACTTAAGGAATAGGTGTACCTAAGTAGTGGAAGTAAAGTGACTATGTTTGCTCCGGCCTAAGGTTAGGACGGAAGGCCAGGTAAGTTTACCCTGCCCAGGAGAGTCACGTTACCCTACCATAGAGACCAGTTTCGTGTCACCATGGGCATACTTACCCTACCTTAGGGACACTATCACCCTACCTTCCATCGGAAATGTCCTCAGAGGAATTCTGGGAAATGTTAGGATTGTTTGTTATGCAATGACGATCGACGGTGTTAAGAATCCTACTGGGTAGGACCTAGCGACAGGTAACTATACTTCTCTGTAAGGTGATAGCTCTTAGGCCTATGCCTACGCGGTCCTGATAGTCTAGTCCTTTGACTACTATCGTACTCGCGCCTATCTCCGCGGTCCTGATACTAGTCTAGTCCTTTGACTACTATCGTACTCGCGCCTATCTTCTTATTCTTCTCTTCAGTCCTCGCCTAGGACTTTAACTTCTTCTCGTGAGAGGAAAGACACTTCTCGGGTTCTTTAATATAAATCTTAAAGAGCGTAAAGGTAGGTTTTATTGATAATAACTTAAAGGTATGAAATAAACTAGAAGAATGTGTGAAGAGCTCATACTCGGGGTCCTAGTGACCCTTTATATAGTCGCTCTTCACCTGGCGTGACTCACACCTCGTGTCACGCAAACCCTGTGACTCATAACCATGAGTCATATGAAATCCATCAGACGACTCCTATGAGTCGCTGTGCAACATGCCTAAACCAATCAAAACATAATAACCAAGTTAGATGCGCAACTTGCGTCACCTGAGTGAAACCCATGACTCATAAGTATGAGTCATGTGCGAAAATCATAACATCGTGTGACTCACAACTGTGAGTCACGAACAGGTAAACATAATAACCTATGGCGCACTAGTGTGTGTCATGTGAAATCCCAACATGCCTATAACTCGGAAATCCAAGTTATGTGAAATCTGCCTTGCTTAGTCACAGTTTGTGATATTAGCTCCCCTCTCCCTCAGCCCGAGTCCCATCGGGCTCCAGTCTCTATTCCCCATCTTCTTCCTTCGGGTAGCGGATAGTACCTATTTGCTCCCGTGTTCACCTTGACCACCCTGGCCAGAGTTCTTCTTGCCTCCTTCTCTTCTTTTCTCCAGTCGTTCTGGAGAGCCCTCCTCATGTTCCTTTCTCCTTGCAACTCCTTCGTCAAATGGTCGTTGCTCCGCCTCATCCTCTCCAACTCCCTCTTGAGCTCCTCTATCTTTTCTGCCTGGTATTCCAGCAACTTGCTGGTTTCGACCTTCTCGGCTAACCACTTCATTTTGACCCCTTTCGAGGTCTCGGACTCCGTCTCTTCTTCCATCTCTTGTTGCCAGGAAACCTGTTTCGGTTTCTTGGGCTTTGCCCATTGTTTTTGTTTTTTCGCCCCCCTCCTCCTCGACTCCATCCTCGGAGTCGGTTCGATGTATTAGACCAGAGCCACTGGCTCTGGTGTGGGGGATCTCGTCGGTGTCGGGGATCTCGCTGGTGATCCCAGAGGTGAAGTCCTAGGTGGCCATCAGTTCTCCTTCCGAGGCCAATATCCTGTTCCTTCTTTCTCGTTTTTGTGCACTTGGCACTCGTCGTCGTAGCAACCTGTCCATGACAGATTCGCGTGCTCCCTTTGGGTAGTGAGAGTCTTGGGTATCGGTAGGTCTTTCAAACTTATCCAGTCCACGGGGTTGTATTCCATCTCGTCTTTCTTTGGTTCGGGGCTCGGGGTGCGGTATCCCAGGCTGGTTGGGGTGATGTGTTTGAACGCGTCGCGTTCTGGGCCGGTCTGGAGTGACGCCCTCAACGGTATCGTTTTCATTTTTATCTGAGGCTGATGCCACTCGTAGGTGTCTGTTCTGCGTAATGGCGGGGCCACATATTCGGATTCGGGTGCATCTTCTACTGTTGCTTGATGGCTTGCTGGGGTATCGTTGATGGAATTGGTTGACTGCATTTTGCGCGTGATCGAAGTTCTCGGCTGAGTACCAAGTCTTATCGTGTTCTGGAGAGTATCCAGTCCCCTTTGCTCGATACTGTAAGCGACCGTAGTGTAATCGAGAGTCGATTATTTCTTCGAGTTCGTATTCTGATTCACCGTCTATTTCGATAGGCGGTGGTGGGGGTTTCTTTTGATGTGGTAGAGGATTGTCTTGATAGGGTTCGAGGAGGGTGATATGGAAGGTGTTGTGTATTTTCATTGACGGTGGGAGGTCGAGCTTATAAGCACGGCTTCCTATTTTTGCCAATATCTTGAATGGTCCTATTTTCTTGTAATCCAGTTTCTTTGTCGGTCGCGTGGTTCGGATGTTGCATGGTAGTAACCAAACCATATCTCCTGATTTTGGGTTTGGATCGGGTTTTCTGTGGCGATCGTAATCTTCTTTTTGTCGTAATTGAGCTGTGACCATTTCGTTTCGTAATGTGTCGTGTAGTTAACTCATATCTTTTTTATCCGGTAACTTTCCTTGGAGCATATGACCTATGCTTTCGTATTCAGGGTGTATGCCGTAATTTGCGAAGAAAGGAGTTGTTATGATTGTTTCTTGTTTTCCGTTGTTGTAGGCGAACTCGGCTAGTGATAGCCAGTCGTACCAATCGTCTTGTTGGTAGTTGACATATGCGCGGAGATATTGTTCCAATATGCCGTTAATTCTTTCCGTTTGCCCATCCGTCTGAGGGTGGAAGGCTGTGCTCATTCGTCGTTCGATTCCTAGTTTTTCCGTTGTTTCTTTCCATACTTCAGAAGTAAATAGGGATCCCCTATCACTAATGATGTCTTTGGGTAATCCGTGTAGGCGGTATATCTCTTTTAGAAATATTGCTGCAAACTGCCGTGCCGTCATATCCGTTTTGCACGGTATGAAGTGACTCATTTTGGTCAGGCGATCTACTACCACTAGTGTGGCATCATGATCGTCTGACTTGGGTAGTTCGGTTATAAAGTCCAATGATATAGACTTCCATGGTTTTTCCGGGGCCTCATTTGATTTGAGTAATCCATAAGGGGCATGTCGTACCACTTTGGTTCTTTGGCATGTGTCGCAATTCTTGACATATCGTGTGATGTCTTCTCTTATCTTGGGCTAGTAATATCTTCTGTTGATGAATTCGGTAGTTTTGGCGGTTCCTCCATGCCCGGCATATGGGGGGTCGTGATAGTGTCGTATGATTTCCGTGCGTAATTCTTCTTTGTTTGGTATCCATATTTTCCCGTCGTACCATAGGTAGTCGTCTTTCCATTAGCATAATCCTAAGGCTACCCCCTTGGCTTCCTTGATTTCTTGTGCCAGTTTTTTCTTGATAGCTTGGATTTCCACGTCTTGCGAACTTTCTCTCCTGATATCTTCTTCCAATGTTGTCCGTGTGTTGATTTCGTTTAGAGACTCATTTCCGCTGTCTTCCTCTTCCGTTTGGAAATATTTTTCCTTTGGTAATAGTATTTGTTGTTTCTGTTTGATCCTCTCATCTTCCGAATCTTTTGGTTTGTCTGCTGATCGTCTTGTTAAGGCATCTGGCTTTCCTCCTTCTTTTCCGGGGCGGTATTCGATCTTGAAGTTGTAGGTACTGAGTTTCTCCATCCACCTTATTTGCCGTCCATTCAGCTCCTTCGTTGTCATGAAGGGTACCAAGTTCTTGTGGTCCGTGAGTATTTTGACCGGTGCCTGATTGTTTTGCGTATATCTTCTCCATTCCTTCAGTGCTTGAACTATCGCTAATAGTTCTTTGTCGTGGACGTCGTAGTTGCATTCCGCTGGGGTCATCGTTTTGGATCTGAAAGCCACTGGTCTCCATTTGCTGTCCTCGCATTTTTGAGAGAGTATGCCAGAGCATACATATTTCGAAGCGTCTGTTTCGATCATTGTTTCCTTTGTTGGGTCGAAATGTACTAGTATTGGTCCTTTGGTGATCTTGGTCCTTAGTTCATCGAATGCTTCTCTTTCTTTGGTGCCCCATTCCCATCTGACATCCTTTTTCATTAGGTTGTATAATGGCTTAGCTGTTCGGCTAAAGCCTTCTATCAACCTTCGATAGAAGTTGCAGAATCCCATGAAGCATTGGATATCCGTCTTGTTCTTTGGATATTCCCATTCCCATATGGCTTTTGTTTTAACTGGGTCCATCTGTACCCCTTCTCTATTGATGATTAATCCCAGATATTCAGTTTCGTTTTTGTGGAATTCGCATTTGCTGGGTTTGCATCTCATTCCTGACTCTTTGATGTCGGCCATTATGTTACTGACGTCCTTTTGATGTTGTTCCATATCTTTGGAGTATATTAGTACATCGTCTAGGTATACGATGCAATATATGTCCAAGTACTTGTGGAGTACTTTGTTGATCCATCGTTGAAATGAGGCGGGTGCATTAGTTAGCCCGAATGGCAAAACCAAGTATTGGTAGGTTCCATATTTCGTCGCGAAGGTTGTTTTCCATTCATCTCCTTTCTTGATTCTGACATTGTGATAGGCATCCCGAATGTCCAATTTGGTGAAGTATTTGGCTGACGCTAGTCGATCCAATGCTTCTCCTATTAGAGGTAGGGGATATCTATCCTTTTTTGTTATGTGATTAAGTGCTCGGTAATCAATGCATAACCTTAGTTTCCCATCCTTCTTTTTGATAAACAGGATGAGTGATCCTCCGTTGGCGTAGGATGGCTGAATCCATCCTCTTTCCAGGTTCTGTTGTATGTATTTTCTTAGTTCCTCGAGTTCGGTTTCTCCTAGCGGGTATATTCTCTTCTGAGGTAGTCCTTTGCTAGCTTCCTCGAAATTGATTTCCAAATCGACGTCTGGTCTGTGGGGAGGCAACTTGGTTGATTCTTTTTCTTGGAACAAGTCTAGATGTTGATGGTATTCCTTGGGTACCAATCGGTCTAGTTTTTCGTCCTTTGCCTGCGGTCGACTTCTTATGGCTAGCTCTGTACTGATATTGATCTTTGCTAGGCTTGTTCCTGGATTTTGATAATCCCATTTGAGAATTCCTGCCGTTTCTCCCTTGCGATAGAATTTCCCAAATGCTTGCGCCGATATCCTGTTGATTTCGATCCTTGGTGCTTTTTCTTACGTCTGGTCTGTGCTGCCGAATCCTTGGGTTCCTCTAGTTGTTTTGGTCAGGTTTTCCACTTCTTGGAGTTCCTCCTCATTGATTGTTTCGATAATCAGTTGCGCGATCTTATCGCCTCTTTTCACCATATAGTCTTTGTTGTCCTGGTTGACCATGACCACCTTCAATTCACCTGTATAGTCGGCGTCTATTACTCCAGCATTGGTAGTGAGTCGATATTTGACTGCGAGACCGCTGCGTGGTGCTATACTCCCATAGGTGCCTTGTGGTAATTCAATGGATATGCCCGTTGGAATAATTACCTGCCCATTGGCCGGTATCTTGACTTCTTTGTTGGCATACAGGTCATGTCCTGCTGCCCTCTCGGATCCTCTTGTGGGTATCTTTGCTTCTTGGCTTAGCTTCTTGACTTGGATCCTTGGGTTCTTCCTTGGTTGAACTTGGTTGAACCTCACGTCTAGGTTCTCTTGGATTGCTTCTTCTTCTGGTGTTGCGTATATTACCGGCGAGCTGTTGAGACACCATGTCGTACATTGTTCGCTAGTAAACGCAACCTTTCCTTCTTCCCAACTGATGGTAGGGTTGTGTTGTCGTAACCATGGCATTCCTAGGATTATCTCATGGTGTTGCAGATTTGCCACTTGGAAGGTCGCCACTTCCCTATGATTCCCAATGTTTATAGGTACTTGCGTCGTATGGGTGATTGGCTCCATATCGCTGGGTTTTCCGTCTGCGAGGTAAATCTGCCTTTCTTTCTTCGTTTTCTTGGTCCTTAACTGGTATTTCTTGCAGACTTCTTTGTCTATGAAGTCTTCTGTTGCTCCTGAGTCGAGCATCGCATGTATCCTGATTGCTTGTTTTTTGTTGTTGTATATTGTGGTTTCGATCATGATATGATCATCGTCGTTATTGTTTTTCTGACTTAAAAGAGTGTAGTAGTTGGCCTTCGAGATGGGTTTGTCTTTCGGAGGGTCCCGCAGACCATCTATTGCTGGGGACCTTCGTCTTTTGCCACCATTTCGTATTCGTCTTCAATATCGATTTCCCTGAGATTGCTGCGGGGTTGGAACCTAGTGTTTGGCTTGGTATTCTGTTGACTTCTTCCTTGATTTGGGTTGGCCGGCCGTCTGCAATCTTTTATCATGTGTCCTGCTATTCCGCATCTTAGGCACAAGTTGTTGTTTCGTCTCCGAAGGTATTCGTCTCTTCCGAGGTTGAGCGATGGTCTTTTCCTTGTTGCGTCCAAGTCCATTGCATCTCCTCCTTGCGTGGTGGTCCTATAGGTCCCATGCTGGTTCCTGGGGGCATTTTGGTTTTTCTGGTATGTTTGGTTAGACTGGGTTGAGGCTGGCTGGTTCTTTTGTATCCAGTCTAGTTGTCCGAATTGAATTTCTTTTCGTATGGCCCAACTGGCCATGGCTTCCATTGTTGTGAATTTTTCTTCGCTGTATCTCCAGGCTTCTTGGTAGGTCCTCTTTAGACCTTTCATGAACCACCTCATTGCTGTTGCTTCGTCGCATTCGGCATCGTATTGCAGAAGTCTGAATTCGTACCAATAATCGGTAACGTTTTTTGTCCCTTGTCTGATGTCTTCCAATTTGTTCTGCGCCAATTGGCTCAGTTCCATATTCATGAACTGGGCTTCAAATATGATTTTGAAGCTGTCCCAGGTTGTCCATAGTACTGGTGTCTGACTGAGTACTATAGGAGTAACCCACTGCAGGGCCGCTCCTTCGAGTAGCGTTAAGGTGTAACGTATCTTGTCGTCGTCGTGTTCTTGGTTCCATCCTACTGCATTGAAGTATGTGAGGAGTTGGACCATGAATCCTCGTAGTTTGCTTCTTTCCCTATCGTATCTTGGAGGCGTTTTGACTTTTGGCTTCTGGTCTTTGTTTCTGAATTCCTCTCGTATCATCTGTTGTACTTCTTCTCGAGTGAACAGGGCTGGTCCCGCTGGGGGCGGTCCAGGTGGTGGTGCTGGTCCTGACATTCTTTCAGGTCTTGGTGTGTCTGGAGTTTCTTCCGGTAAAGGTGGAGTGATTGGTTCTGGGGTGACAGGACTTGTTGCTCTCGCTGAGTGTCGGCTTGCTTCGCTAATCGCTTCTTCCAATCCTCCTAGTCCTAGACTGTCGTCTTGGACGTCTATATCTCCCTCGTGATCTCTGTTGAAAGGATCCGTGTTGTGATTGTTAAGTGTCGCGTTGTAGACACGTTCTAATGTTAAGAATCCTACCGGGTAGGACCTAGCGACAGGTAACTATACTTCTCTGTAAGGTGATCGCTCTTAGGCCTATGCCTACGCGGTCCTGATAGTCTAGTCCTTTGACTACTATCATACTCACGCCTATCTCCTTATTCTTCTCTTCAGTCCT
Organism: Tuber aestivum; assembly: GCA_900010015.1. NCBI lineage: Eukaryota > Fungi > Ascomycota > Pezizomycetes > Pezizales > Tuberaceae > Tuber > Tuber aestivum. The sequence goes on along the minus strand of LN891027.1, from coordinate 233,695 downwards.
CGCCTAGGACTTTAATTTCTTCTCGTGAGAGGAAAGACACTTCTCGGGTTCTTAATATAAATCTTAAAGAGCGTAAAGGTAGGTTTTATTGATAATAACTTAAAGGTAGGAAATAAACTAGAAGAATGTGTGAAGAGCTCATACTCGGGGTCCTAGTGACCCTTTATATAGTCGCTCTTCACCTGGCGTGACTCACACCTCGTGTCACGCAAACCCTGTGACTCATAACCATGAGTCATATGAAATCCATCAGACGACTCCTATGAGTCGCTGCGCAACATGCCTAAACCAATCAAAACATAATAACCAAGTTAGATGCGCAACTTGCGTCACCTGAGTGAAACCCATGACTCATAAGTATGAGTCATGTGCGAAAATCATAACATCGTGTGACTCACAACTGTGAGTCACGAACAGGTAAACATAATAACCTATGGCGCACTAGTGTGCGTCATGTGAAATCCCAACATGCCTATAACTCGGAAATCCAAGTTATGTGAAATCTGCCTTGCTTAGTCACAGTTTGTGACAGATATAGTGCAAATGGAGTCAAACTGGGTCCTCTAAATAGGCCAAATGCAATTCCAAACTAGTCAACCACAACAAGGAATTTTGTAAAAAAAAACCGCTACGCTGAAGCTACTCCACTGGAGAACAAGGTAGCAGTTTTTGTTTTTTAATTAAAGGCTGTAGGAAAAAGTAGTTAAAGATTAAAAAGTGAAAATTTTGGTGAGAGCGGAACAAGTGATAGAATCTACTCAGTGCCATGCTAATAAATACTGTGGATTACTAAGAGAGAGTGATACTTGATGAATGAAATATTAGAGGTAGTTTATAAAAGTCACCGTCATGTATCTCTAGCTCAAACTCCTTGTTAGATTTTCTTTTAAATATCCTATCATATTATATTAAGTACATGATTCTATTTAATTCTGCCCATTCACTATTTTACTTATTTCCTAGTAGTGTATCATTTCCTCTTACTCATCAAGTCTTGGCAATTCTTGGCTCAATTCCGATCGGTTGCCACGGAATTGCTGTTTCACCGGAGGACCCACCTTTAGGCACTTTCCACCGTATTTAGGATTCTGTCTGATCTCGGTGTCATATTAACCAGCGCATCTCGGCTCTTGGCAAAAAGAAAAAACAGTATAACTCGAGATACTACGGTACGCATGCCTTCCCGTACCGCCTAGAAGTAATGTTAAAATTTCTATCTGCAAGTGTTGTCGCAAGTCTATATACGGGTAGTTGAGTCTGGCGATCGGGGAAGCTAGGTGTCATGCAGGTGGATTCCAAGGTGCCCGCAACATAAGTGCGTCGCAGGGAGATAACCGTGCCAAGGTTGTGACTCCGCCACAACCCACAGTCGCTCGTAAATCGCAACCATGGGCACTCACAAGTGAGTGCCCGACAGCTCAACGTCAGATTCGGCTCAACGTCAGATTTCTCAACCACCCATTGCCGAGTGCGAATAAGCAACAAAAAAATCCACTAAAATGCCGGAGGAATATGTTGAGATTGAAGTCAGGATCGAGCAAGCATGTTGCAAGTTGCAGGAATGCGAAAAACCGAACGTTGCTGCCACTGCACGTGAATTTGATGTTCCTGAGGGCCGCCTCCGTGGACGATGGAAAGGACGTCAAACCCGTGGACAGAGACCAGCTGTAAATAGAAAACTTAACGAAGCTGAAGAGCTTGGAGTATGTTTGTATCTAAAACGTCTTGATACAATTGGAACTTCTGCTCGGCTTCCTATGGTGACAAGCTGCGCGAACAATATTCTGAAACGAAATCATTCGGAGAACAACAAAGATGACCCGCCTCCTACCGTGAGTGAGGCC
>LN891027.1:148984-229938 GCA_900010015.1 Tuber aestivum | reverse complement strand
TGACGGGTCCCACCACCCATCACCAGCACACGGAGGAAAACCTCTCCGAAATTAATCAACCTCCCCCCGACAGCACTACTCGAGTAGTAAGGCTCACACAAGATCACACCACACCAAAAATCAAATGCCTTACCCGTAGCCCATACCAGGATCGGCGGAAGGACAGTCCCCTCCGGCTTCAACGAGAAAGGACAACACAATACCACGCACCCTATTCAAGTATATATTCTGCAGATCCCGGGGTCAGAACCGTTTATTGGCAGGTGCTACGATCAGAAGGCCTCGGCCATCCTCCTTCAAGCCACCCCTTGCCCGAGAACCGGCGCGATTATCCGGTGAGATTCGGGAAACACCAAAGGTAGATTCCGGTAGACTAGAGAATCCCCAACACCGTAATCCCCCTGAAGACAGAACTGGTGAAAAAAAGGGAGGACATTTGAATGACTCAGATTTCACCAAGACGGAGAATCCGGAAGGGCTGTTGAATTCACCGCCTTCCCCTCGAGCAACTATATCGGTGCTGCTAAGCTTTCTGACGTGACTTACCCCACACCGGAGCTCAGCCGCACAGCCTGATTAAAAACACATTAAGGCACACGGACCATTGAAACTGACCATTACGACACCTTACGCGGACAGATATTCCGACTTGGACCATCAGCACCTACAAAAACAGTATTCAAGAATCCATTACAGCACGTTCCTAACCGGGCCACCGGAGCGTACCCACAGAGCCACCACACCCCCAGTTCCCTGGCTGGTTCTGGACTCGAGCACGGTAGATGCCTTTGAAGTTTGTTTAGAAACGGGGGCGGTGGGACTTGAATATGGAAAAAGGCGTGTACTGTACCGAATCACCCTTCAAGAGACTTGGCCTACGCCAATGTCTGGACCAGGGTTTTAAATCCACGGCGAGGATGAGCGCGGGTTCTAGGGTGCCAGAATCACACCGGTACTGCAGGTATGATACAGGTAAGCCAAGGGCATCATAGACCAGGAGGTGCGCTCCCAGGTCCTCGAGTGATGATTCATGAGCAACCATCCCCGTTCTCGCCACGTTTCCAGTATCCCATCAAATTGAGCGCCTCTACGTAGTGCTCTAATCTCCGTTTCAACGCAGATGGCCCCTATAAAGCCTAATATCAGACAGGGAACAAGATGGTCCTAATTCCTGATAGCCATGCTCAGCCCGTTGATAATTTACCCTCTGATCGGCTTGCTTGTCTCGGAGCAACCCAACCCTGACAAGCCGCTACCCTGTTCTACGTGATAATAACATTCAGCCATCAAAGAGGCACGAGGGAACCGGCTGATGATGAATAATTATCGGTAAGAGGCATCCTTAGTTTCACGAGCGGCTAAAGCTTCTTATAAACATACATGAAAGTCGATAGCATTAGATGGAGAGGTCGCGGAAGTATGTATCCCAGTACCCATTTAACCCCCTTAGGACTGCGGGAACCCAAGAAATATATAATTGACTGTTACATACTCACTTTTCTGGTCTCCAGCAAGTCATCTATAGTTGCTGTGGGGCCTGCTGGAAATTACCATCTGTAGACTACAAACTGCTGTGCAAATAATACATGATTTCTACATTGCGACCATGTTGGGTAACTTCATTTCCCTACCACCCGTACGAGGTAGAATGGAAAAAATTGGGCAATTTAATAGGTTAAATTCCTCGTGATTCCCTTCAATCCGATCGCCGGCTGAAGCAGAAAATTTACGGTTTTGCAATGGTTGGTTAAACTTGTGCATTTTGTACAAATAGTCACCTAGGGGTTATCCATTTCCCCCGTCGCCAAGCTCATACCGGTACTTGTGCTTAGCCACTCTGGGCTTCCGTATGACAAGTATTACATAAGTGGGGACAAATGATCATAAAACCCTTGGTGGAGTGGCTGAAGCCAACGCCCCTCTTCCTGGATGCGACCGGGGGAATTTCGGGGGAACTCGCCCTCCATACCCGGTATCATATCATGCCGCTGCACTTGGTGTCAATCCCCCCGTATCATACTTGTACTCGTACTGTACAGTACAAGTAAGGTTAAGAAGAGAAAAAGTAAAAATAAAAAAAAGGGTAAGGCTGATTGTGCCATAGCCTGCATTCCTTTCCTGCTTCCTGCCACGCTGGGCAGGCCGAATGGGTCTGGATAATGGGGATAAATACCGGTCTGGAGAAATGAGCTGTTGCGAATAGTAATCCTCACCCGTGGGGAACTGGGGGGGGGGGGGGGGAGGGGGTGGGGGGCTTATGTTAAGGTTTTGCATGGATTGTTAAGCTTAGATTTGTGTTTCAGGGTGTGAGTGAGTGTGGGAAGCCTTGCCTGCTTGGTGAAGAGCTGGGTTCTCACTACTGTTTTCGGAAACCCCCGTCGCCGCAGGATGGGTGGTTGTCATATACCGGGAGAATGGAAAAAAAGGCCATGCGTTGTTGTGCGATGCCGTACGGTAGCTTATTGGGGATGACCTGTCCGGCTTTGCGCTTTTGGGCTGGAGGATGTTGTGGGGTTGGTTATCATACTTGTCGGAGTTGTCACCTTGACTACGCTGCATGTCCTCTTGTATTATAAACGTGTGGGTCGTACTCATACCCGGGGTTTGCCATACAGCGGTGTCGGGCATTATGGTAACGAGAAAAAAAATGGCATGTTCCGATGTGGATGCGTTTCCCATGTGTGCTTAAACTTTGTTTCGGTGGTGGTGGAAGTCTGCCTTCTCTGAATTTGCACCTCTTAACCACTTTTACGCTACCTATATCCCAGAAGCTAACTGAACAACTCGTGCTTCGCTCGTTCTAAACTACACCAGTTTCAGCTCTCACTTTTTGAGCGGAAAGAGTTATTTGAAATCTTTACCAGTATCCCTATTCCCTCCTTCGTGTCATATGTGCGGTGCGCATTAATTCGCTACCAAAGCACGGCCGTAGCAGTCGGAAGCCATGTGGGATGTGGTGCGAATTTCTACCTTGCATTACCTTACACTACCCCTGTAGACGAGAAAATCACTAGTAGAAGCTTGTGCATCCCAATACCGGTACTGTACCCTAGCTTGGCCAGCTCTTTTATCCGTCACTCCCGGCCTCTACATGGCGCTGCTTTATCGTGCTGTATGGTGTGAGGGGGAGAGAATGGTATGATCAATACCCCCACTCATATCATGAGCCACCCGGTAACCATGAATGTCAGAACCGCTATTACCGGTTTCTGCCATAGAAGCCACAGAGATTTGGAGATTATGGATTTCAGCTGTGGCATACATGCGAAAGATGAGTTTCAACCATGGTGTGAAAAGGGTGACGAGCTTACTCGTACACTCCTCTCACTCGGCCCCATACTTGTTTGAGTTGTGTCATGCTTCGAGGTGAGAGCTTCCGTTTCTCCCTATGATACTCCGGGTTTCGCCCCTCAGACTACTGAAGAGGGCTGGGGTATGCCTGAACGAATGCGGTATGGTAAGTGCACAGAAATAGCGAAAGGTTGAAATCCCACGAGTAGGGCTTCGCCAGTACCACCCCCACGAGGCAGGCCGGCCGTCAGCCAATCTCTCCGGAAAATGTAGGCCGATAAACTGAAAATTGAATTCTTGCCGGAGCTCAAATCTATTTAACCAAAGAGTAGAATGGAAGGGCTATTCTGACCACCGCAATGAAATAAACAAGTCTATTGCATGTATGATGCCTAAGAGTTGAGCTATTATCAAAAAGGAGGATATCAAACCGTTTCCATTTGCAAAAATAGAGGAAAGGTCCCGACGGTGCCAGCAAAGGCCTTGTTGTAAATAGTTTTCTTCATACTCTTTTTGTTGTCAGAACCTTCACAATAGTTGTTTGGCACCTACCAGTAGATTTTTTTACTGGAAACGGAATTTCTAAATTGGAAATCCCACCCCCGATGTGCACCCACATAACTTGGGGCCTTTCGAGCGGAACAGAAAGAAGAAAAAGTAACGCTCAAAAGACTCGAATACAACGGATCTTCGAGGCGTACTGTACAATGTAGTACGTAACATCTGATGGCTACCCATTTCCAATGACGAGGCCCTCTCCCCTCTCACCCTCCTCCTCGGCGCATATACGTCACTGACGGAACAGAGATAACCACAGGGGGAGGTGTGCGCAGTGCCGAAATAAGCTTTGGGGATTTGCAAGTGGGCTGAAGCACGTGAACGTGCCTGTCAACCTGGTGGCGGTTGATTGGATTGGACGATTGACCCGTCAACGCCCGGTCTCGGGACATCACTCGTGATGCATGAAGATATTCTGGGCGGATGCGCAAAACTATGGTACAATACGCTCCTCCTTTCACAGGCATCCGGGCAAAAATTGCTCAAATTTCCTTAGTTGCTGTTGGAGATAGTTAGTCGGAGGATCGTTGTCATCATAAGATATCACCCAACAGGGCTCTTGGTTGTAGGGTGTGGATGCGTGTATGGTGATTTGTTTGGTTAATCCTGTCTCGTTGTCCATATTCCCCCCCCCCCCCCTCCATGTGAACCTAGAAGCTCGGGGAGCCTAAGCATGGACTATGGGGAGAAATTGCCGTGCAGTGGTTGCAGGGTCCTTCCGTTTGCCATTTCCACATGCTTAGACTACCCAGTTTTTTTCGGAGGGGGGATGTGGGCGATAAGATGGGCAATTAGGTAGACAGGGAGGTTTACGTACAGTACGGTGCACAATTCCTTCAACTACCGGTATCGTGCTGCGAAGAGGTTTGCATGGAGTAGTCACTCCCCACATCAGTCTCGTGAGATGTTCGCCAGGTCATGTGACTTTTAAAATTCCATAACCCCCTTCGAGCCCGAAGATTGGAACCATCCGATTCAGCGGTGAGATAGCCGGCTTGGGGGCGGTCCCTTCACATGCTCGCACGGCTTTGCAGCCTAGCACTAGCGTCTTATGTGAATATGCTTCCTACAACTTCAGCCTCTCGGTGCTCGGCGAGAAGTCCGCAGTGCCCGTTCATGAAGGTACAGGAAGACTTGAGGGAGTAACCAGGGATAGCGGTATCCCAAGATTCAAAAGTGGGGTTTTCTTAGAGAGGCCGTATGTATTTCGTGGAATCTTGCATGTTTTTAATACAATCTGCAGCAGGAGCCTGAAGTACTGGACACCTTCGAAATATGCCCTCTGCAAAAGAAGTAGGTTTTGTCCATCTATCTATCTCTACGAGGGGTTCAAGGGTTATTGGTGACCACAGATCTCGGATGATTTCGATTATGCTGTTGATCTTCTTGATGTAGGGTGTTTTGGTAATCTCTCCGCGACAGAAATTAAGTAAGGACTATCTTCTCAGGCTGGCATAGTTCCTTTTCAAACTACCGCAAGTACCCGGATAAAAGAGAGTGACGCAATTCTTGTTGAAACTGCCCGTCCCAGTCACTCAGTAAGCTAGTGAGCACTTTCCCTTTCGGCCTTCTTTAGCTGAGGGTAGAGCTCCCTGCGATTTTCCTCCCGCATCTTAGAGCGAGAGATCTAGCCGCCTTGCCGCAATACTCTCTTGTATTTGAGCACGGTATTGAATAATGCCTCTATTCCCGCTTCCCCCGCTAGTGGTTTGATATAATGGCGGGTCGTGTTCGGCTTACGTGGCAAAGCTTCAAGTTGGTTCGAAAAGTGTACTTAATCAGGGTATTCTGCACTTTCTCGCGTTCTCTGTCTCAAACGCAAAGAGTTTCCAACCTGCTTAAGGGGCGTGATTTTCTACACTTTCGAGCGTAGAACCCTGACGCGACAAAACCGGGCCAATGGTTCGCCCCAGGCACTTACATTGGGAGTTCTATCTTACTACCTGCCTTCCCTATCAAACGGAGTGATTACCTAGAGCATCTGCCGCAGTTTCCTCGGATGGCTGGATCACCCGTTCCTATCCCTCGGGACATGGTACCTGTAGTGTATAGGTTTTTTATTGCAATCATGGATGATCACTCGGTCACGGACCATTGCCGGCTAGACGGAATAACCAGATATGTGAGACCAGTCGGAATGGACATCCCGGAAGTGGGCGGGATACAATATTAAGCTGGGGGGCATGGGTGAAGTGAGGCTTGTTTTATTCGCCAGGAGTTGCCCTGACAAACTGCGCAGAGTGCGAGTATTGAAGCAGCGTTGGCAATCTCTTATGAAGGCTGACGGGGAAATCATCCGGACAGGGCTGAGCATTCTTTAAGTTAACCTTTCCCCCTCGCATGTACTGCAAGCATATGAGCCTATAATTGGCAGCGTGGATTATTATCACGAAGCCGCACCATCGAAACCCCCTCGCGGCACGCACTCACCACTACCGTAGCACTCCATATGAATGCCGCCTCCAAAAGCACTGTACAAGAGCCCAGCCAATGGCCCGGAAAACGCAATCGAGCGCGCGGTTCACGCAACCGGCTCGAACCCCCCACGCGGGAACCTCATCCGCAAACCATCGAAATCTCACCGCTGGTAATCCTCTGAACACTCTTTACCCGCTGAAACACCCGATCGCCAATTCCCTCCCCCAAAGCAAAGCAAAGTACGGTGGTCAGTTTAAACTAGTTACTAATGAGTCCGCTCGACAACCACGTACTCTGCCCACCAAAAGCCAAAGATCCGGAAACTCCCCCTTCACCCCCTACCTGCTCTCACGGCCGCTACAGGCCCCATTGCCCCGAGACCCCCAAAACCCGCGTAAATCAAGTAGCAGCATCACCCAATCACCAGCCGTATTCTAGATCCCGGGGTACCAGTGGGAGGAAAATAACCTTAATAATATCCCGCTACCCCTACCGATCGAGACACCCATACAATTTGTACCGCTTTTTCTGTATGCACGTCTTGCTAGCTTTTTTTTTTTTTAACTTTCGGTTTCTAAAATTATCCACTCACGGATCCGGCTCCGCGAGACGCGTAACAGGGTTTTTTTTTTTCACCTTCTTTTTCTTTTTTTGGGGTATGTGTGGAGATAGATAGGATTGGATAGGGCAAAGACGGAATGTGGGGGAGGTAGGTCGAGCGGTCCAGTTGGGGTTATGGAGGTCTGCTGTCTGCTCGATTTTTTTTCGCCCTCTTTCTAGATTTGTGGGTGGGTGGTATGTAGCGGCCATACCGGTATGCCTACGGTGTTCGAGTTTGGAGGCGGATTTATGGATTCCTGTGGTTGTTGTTGGATGGGTAGGATCCGGTGAGGGGTGGTGGTGTACTGTATTGTACTATACTCGTACTGGGCGAGTGCAAGTCTCGTACCCTATGTCCCAACCGGAGTGGCGGAGTGGAAGGTAGGGAAGCCGCAGTTGGTCCTGTGTGTGCCGGAACCCGAGCGAGAACGAGATGTGAGGTGGTACCGGGCCCGTGCGATGTGATAACAGTGCTACCGTACGAGTACTCGAGTACCTTTTGGCGTGGGACAGTTGGTTAATTAGAATTTCCCAGCGCACAGTTGTCCATGGCCAAGAAGAAGGTATCATACAGGTACATTACTGTACTCGTGGCTAATATATTTTAACGAATCCCTAGCCTCGGGTACTTGCCTACTATACCCTACTCGGGGAGGTAGAACGGAAGAATAAATTAAAATGATAGAGTGCCGGTATAACCACTTAAACTTTACCATGGTCTTGACGTTCCCAAGTCCTGCATTGATTAGTTTTGTCCGTGTTTAACTTTATCGACCCGGGTGGGGGCCCGGAGGGCATGATAAAATAACTAATCCCTGCGCAATTTATACAACGTGCGTGGAATGGCCCCCTTCAGAAACCATATCACAATGGAGCCCCGGAAGCCAAATCCCCTCCTCCGTCCCCTGGGCCGGAGAGTGGCGGTGCCGGTCCACCGAGTGGCCGGCATGCACCGTAACTTATTTGCGCACTTCTCACTTTCACGGGCCACGATATTTCCGGAGTTTGGTCGGTGCCGTAGTATGGCAGCACCACGCACAAGGGATTAAGGATGGTAATTTACACACCGTATCCCTATGCGCTATCCGCGCTACCGGCACAGTGGTTGGCGTGCCACACGACAGGTGGTGGAGGCCATGCCGAGCTTAATTAGCAAGGGGAAATTTGCACCGTACCATCGGAAGTGGGGGAGTGAGTGGGATTGGGTGGAGAACTGGGAGGTTCTCTGTATTCCTGCATCAAGTCATCGTTCTGCCAAGTTATGCAATGCTCATGATGTAGGGGAGCCGATAGTTGGGGGCGCTTCCCTTCCGAGTTACTCCCATCCCAGTGCTGTATTGTATTGAGAGGATTGAGGGATATACCTGCGAGGGTGTTGGCATTGCGACAGGGCCTGCGCCGGGCTTTGAATTTGTAAGCTCGGTGTTGATTAATTGCGAAGTGGAGTAGATACGTGTCATAAGAGAAGTAATCACCTTTCCAGCTTCTGCACTTTGATATTTAGGATTTGGATTAGAGTACTACGAGCAGATCTATAGCAGCTATAGCGATCGAGCAAGCGGCGAAGATTTTCCAGAGTATAAGGTCGCGAGGAACACTCTTTACCAATGTAACTTAAAAGTTTGCCGAAACCTCGATATAGAGAGGAAACCCTGAGGGGCCTATCTGCAACGCCTAGAAATATAGCCCCCTAGTAGATGAAAACAGCAAGTGTAGAGGCCCAGAATATTGGACATAGCATGATACATCTAAAGGTTTGGGAAAAACGAAAATAGAAAGGGTTCCATCAAACCCTTTACCATTAAGGAAAGGAAAGAAGAGAAAAGCAGCATTTTCCAAAGATCCCAATTCTCCAGGAATTTCCAGAATCCCCCGAAGTCGAGGAAGAAAGAACATATCATACAGAATATCCCATAATAATCACCAATTACCACCCCACAACACTCCTCCCGCCATCTAACACCTCTCCCATGTTCCTCGGGAATCCAATCCTAAACCCCCTCCCCAGATTCATCGAGAATCTCATATTAACCATAACACCCTCATCATCAATATTCTCTGAGAATAAAATTTCTGGATGGTTTTAATAAAGGTACAACTTCCCCCGGGAAGCACCATATTCTACTCAGCACAAACCCTAGACATAGCAGTGAAGAGTTCAACCCCTAAGCGTAGTTTCTTCCCCCTCGCCACCTCTCGGGACGGAGCTCGAAGAAATTGTAGATACTTTCCTGGGGCTGGAATGAAGACACCTGATTATCAGGCCGGGTCGCCGTCAGATGGGAAGGAGATGTTAGCGTAGGCATCCCGTAAGCACAGGGGGACGATTGGGGAAAGTCTCGGGGCTGGAGGAGGATGGGGGGGTTCCTCTCCCTATTTTATAGTTGAAGGTGAGAGTTGGGAATTTGCGATACCCTCTTTGAGAGCGCACCTAGGATACTTCACGTCATTGGCCCTGTTAGCGCCCGGACTCCCATATCTCCCAAGTGACTACAGGAATTCTTGCTGGAGTTTCTCCCAAACACGATTATTCCTGGCCTTAAGGTAGAATATCCATTTGAGCAGGGTGGCCCTAACCTTGGTCATCAGTTATCACTCAGGAATCACACCATATCACTCGGTCTCTCTCTGCCCCCCTACTTGTCCCTGTGTCCCTCCTCACAATCAACTTGCCCAAGGCCTGCCCTTTCAGCCAAGACTTGTTCTTGGTTTCTCCGGGGAGCATGGAATTCAAACTCATGCGTAGCATTCACCAAATAAATCTTAAATTGCTCTCTAACCCTTCCAGATCCTACCAATAGCCGCGAAAACCCCACCTCTAGGTGAGGGCGACAAGAGAGCATGCCCATGGCCCTGGGAGCCGAGTTATTCAGCATGAGTTTGCAGTATCGCCTTAACATTCTAAGGGGAGCTCGTGTATAAGCCGCTTGACCACAAATAGAGATGTCGAAGCTTTCTCGGCGGATTGGGGGTTCCCGGCGGAATTGATCGTTGGTCTTTTCGCTTCACGAGGCCTTGTAGAGACCCCGGAGAAGCGGAGTATTGAAAGAGTACCTTCAGGGCGGAGAGTTGGCCTGCTAGTGCCCGGGGGGCCCATGGGGCCGGCGCCGCAGGGGAAACATAGGGGGCAGACGATAGGTTAACACGAAATGCAGAAAATTACACTTATAGGGCGGACCGCTCGGTAGAATAGTGTAATGTTGTCAATTCTGTCTGAAAGAATGTTTATGCTTTCCAAGGCTTTCGGAAGTCCCGCTTTTGCTACTGGATTTTCTACTGAGTTTTTGATACTCCACACACCGCACTTAACTTCACTTATGAGACCTCTCTCCTCACGTCCCTGAGTAGAACCTATTCCATCGGGATCCGTCATGCATAGCTGCATTCTACTAATTCCCTGGCCTATCTGTCATCCTGCGACTAGTAGAGACCTCCAGGCAAACTTGGCCATAGCAACGCAATGTCCTTTACGAGCCGAAGCATCCCCTGGGGAGAGCTAACTCGAGCCTTTTCCAATGATTTTATTTTTCTTCACAAATAGGTAAGAAAATGACGGGAAGAGAGCGCAGGATACCGGTACCCCTGAGAACACCTTATATGGGTCGTAGAGCTCCCAGTAGGTACAGGTACAGGAAATTTAATAACTCCAAATTTCCTCATGCCCAGGAAGCAGTTTAGACACGCCTTTGGTGGCCTAACCGGCGGCGGGGAGCCTACCTAGTTCAGATCCCACTTCACTACTAACGAGTTGGCTAAGTTTATGAGAGGTTGGAGATCAGGAAATAAGTTAGATGCCGATCAGAAATCTCAAGTGGAGAAAGCCTATTAGATATTCTATAAACATACATCAGCAAAAAAAAGAATTTCCCCTGATGCTCCTTGTGCCCCCTTAGATTGAGTTTTTGTCACAGCCACCCGGCCACGAGGGAGGAATGGGCATTGGGGTTTTTGGTTGCATTTATCGGTTGTGGTTTACTCAGTTGCATTGTAGGATTTTCTTTGTATGGTTCCGGAAGACTAGTCTCTATCCCAAATTTCCAACAAAAAGTGTGACAATTTTTCATGCAACGGCAACCATAACGCCTGACTCATCCTTAATGTTTTGTCTTAGGTCCTTAAACCCAAATACCTATTATTTTAAAACTCTCAATTTTATCATAGTATTTTACTTGTTTCTTGTAAATTAATATATATTAAAATAACTACAAAATTGACTTTCCTATTACATCAGTTGTAACCACTGCTACAGAAACAATAATATATTTATAATTTCCCTATACGTTTGGTTTTCCTTCCTAGTACTTAATACGAAGCCAAAATGAGAGATATTAATTTGAACTGTCTGCTATGCTAGCATTGAAGATAGGAGAATCCTCAAATAGCTAATAACGAGACCATGGACTCAGATACATTATGACAAAAGAAAAAACAATGGATTGCTACTTGTAATCATGTTTACAAGCACCATGCTACCCATAAGTCAATTACTGAATCTATCATTCCTCAGTCTTTACCTATGACAAGTGCTGAGAGATCATGGAAATGTTAGCAGTATAAGAAGCAGCTTGTGTTTCTTCCCTTATCTGCCAGTAATTTTGAAGGTAGTAGTGGACCAAGCAGTACTGGAGTTACCACATCAGTAAAGGAATACCCTTCAGCTGAATGGACAAGAAGATATCACAAGAGAAGAAGAGTTCAAACTGGTTACAGTAAACCTACTCCTCTCACATGTAGTGAAAGATATTGAAGATGTTATGCCAAGAAAAAGCAATTGAGATTACAGAATCTGGAAGCTAGCTTGCAAGAAGAAAGTCAGGAGGTAAGATAGCTTAATTTAATAAAGTTAAATAAATACAAAGTATTAACTAAATTTAAAAAATAACGAATTATGGCAACAAGCCTATCATAGCTGGCCGCATCTCCCAGATCACTTAAGAGTAATGAAGGTTGAGATTCTTGAATCAGTATTGCAAAGACTTGGAAAACAAGTCTGTGTATGTACAGGTCATAAGATTAGTCCTAACATGTCACAAACTGTGACTAAGCAAGACCGATTTTACATAGCTAGGAATTCTGAGCTATAGGTATGTTGGGATTTCACATGACACACAATAGTGCACCATAGGTTATTATGTTTACCTGTTCGTGACTCACAGTTGTGAGTCATAAAATATTATGATTTTTGCACATGACTCAATTTAGGAGTCATGGGTTTCACTCAGGTGATGCGAGTTGTGCACCTGACTTTGTTATTATGTTTTGATTGCTTTTAGGTATGTTGCGCACCGACTCATAAGAGTCGGCTGATGGATTTTACATGACTCATAGTTATGAGTCACAGGGTTCGTGTGACGTAAAGTATGAGTCACGCCAGGTGAAGAGCTACAATATAAAGGGTCAATAGGATCCCGAGTATTAGCTCTTCACATGTGCTTCTTGTTTATTTCCTACCCTTAAGTTATTACAATAAAACCTACCTTTACGCTCCTTAAGATTTATCTTGAGAAACCCAAGAATTGTCTTTCCTCCCCAAGTGGGAAAACTATTTCTCATCCTGTGTCGGATGATTAGGTCCTGGGCGGAGACTTGGGAAGATTGGAGAAATAGGCGCAATAAGGTAGAAGTCAAAAGGACTTGACTGTCAGCATCACGTAGACATTGGCCTAAGAACAATCACCTCACTACAAATTAAGAATCATTACCTGTCACACCTCAGTACCCGGTAGGATTCTTAACATTAGAACGTGTTAACAATGTGACACTTAACGATTACACCATGACTTCGTTCAACCCAGATCAGGAAGGAGATTTGGACCTCCAAGACGGCGGCTTTAGACTGGAAGAATTAGAACAAGCAATAAGCAAAGCAAGTCAACACTCGGCAGGAACTGCAAGTCCAGTTACACCCAAACGAGTTACCTTTCCAGAGGAGGAAGAAGTACTGGAAACACCGAAACCTAAGAGAATGTCAGGACCAGCACTACCCCTAGGCCCACCTCCAGCAGGGCCAGCACCTCCCCAGATGATTCCAGGAAACGAAGTAGAACAGGTGATATGAGAAGCTATAAGGGGAACAGGACAACAATCCAAAGTCAAGAGTGCACCACGATATGATGGAGAGAGAAGCAAGTTACGAGGATTCATAGTATAACTCTTGACCCACTTTGATGCAGTAGGATGGATGCAAGGAAACGACCAGGACAAAATATGATATACTCTCACCCTACTCGAAGGAACAGCCCTAAAATAGATAACACCTATCATGGTCAATAACAATACACCATGGAAGGACTGGGCCAGCTTCAAGGTGGTATTTGAAGCCCAATTCATGGATATCGAATTAAGCCAATCAGCAGGAAACAAATTGGAAGAAATTGGCCAAGGAACAAAGAATGTCACCGATTACTGGTATGAGTTCCGACTACTCCAGTATGATGCAGAGTGCGACAAAGCCTCTGCTATGAGATGGTTCATGAAAGGTTTAAGAAGAACCTATCAAGAAGCATGGAGGTACAGCGAGGAAAAATTCACTTCAACCGAAGAAATGGCCCACTGGGCCATTCGAAAAGAAATCCAGTTTAGACAACTAGATTGGATCCAAAGGAACCAGTCAAATAGAATACAAAGCAACAACATGGATACAAGGAACCAAAATACAACTAGGAACTAGAATGGAACCTTCAGGACCTATCCCATAAGTACCTTCTGTTCTTTGGAATATCTAGACCATCAGATATCCCTTGGACATATGCCACCATGCCCGCCTAGTCTACCATCCGACCTTGTGGTCTTATATATGGGCGTAGACTTAGGTTGCCATAGCTCTATAACTTAGGGTCGTTACAGTATTGTAAGTACATTAACTATCTTAAAGTCCTTAGTTCTCTCTGGACAAGATGAACCTGATTATCTACTATCAGTAGTAGATCAACAATAGTACCAGTCACTTATAGGTAGTATAATATCCATCATACTTGGCTTTTGCCCAGATCTCTATTATGCTATATCGCATCTCAGTCAGTTCAACTCATCTGCAAACAATAGCCACCTTTCTGCCATAAAGAGACTGCTACGCTACATTCAAAGAATATCTTCTTACAAGCTACACTACTAGTATAAATTGTCTAATGCTAATTACTATTCATCAATCAAACTTTACAGTTAGTCTAATTCTGACAAGGCTGGAGATAGAGAACAATGTTGCTCAACTGGCAGATATCTCTTCATGCTCGCTGGAGCAGCTGTTTCCTGAAAATCACAAAAACAGCGTTTAGTAATTCTGTCATCTACAGAGGCTGAATATGTTGCTACTTCAGAGGTTACAAAGAAGGCAAAGTGGCTGCAATATCTAATATGTGAAATCTCTACCTCCTTGAACTTGGATCTAATAGCCTTATCACCTTCCTCACTTCTTAGTCTACCTCTCAATATTGGTCACTATAGTAACCTGGAGCCAAATGAGAAGGAACTACTGCAGCTGCCACTAATTTCAACTCTTTTTAGACAACCAGAGTGCACTGCATCTAGCAAAAAATCCAAGTTCCATAATTGGTCAAAACATATTAGTTAAATATCACTTTATTCATAATTATATTGATAAAGAACTTGTCATACTATCTTATATACTAACAAATAACATGCTTGCAGACAGGGTTACCAAGGCACTTCCAATATTGATACATTTGAGACACATGCTACTGATCGGTCTGAGTACCTAGATGACTACCAATCATGATTGCTTAGTTTCTAAGTACCATGAGCCTTTTTTACTTGAGTGAGAGTCTAAGGATTGATTTCTCTCCTCTGTTCCTTTTTTCTTTTTTCTTTTTCTTTCTCTGTTCTATATTGGTGATACTCTTTTCCTTCTCTCAGGTCCTTTTTCCCTCAATGAGATTTTTTCCTACAGGGATAGGTTTTTAATGAGGTCACCATGCTATGTACTATTGTTTCTATGATTTTTCCTTTTTCATTATCTCACTTATCTTTTACATTGACTTCCATATTCTAGTTCTTTGGTTATATGGAAGAGTGGGAGTGTTGCAATGTGTCCTGTTATCCAAAATTGTTAGAGTTCCGACTGAGAGGACACTAGAAAAACTCTTCTCCCTCATGTTTAGTATATAGGGGGACTGGTTTCTCCCCCTCCTGTATAAACGATTAACTATTCTTTTCACCTCTGAATCTGCGCCGTTGCTACAGTGAGCAACTTTGGCCGCGAGTGATAGGTTATGAAATGCTATTCATGCCAAATACTAGTTGTAGAGTGTTCTTGGGCTAGCGGGCACAATGGGTTGGATGCAGTGAGCAAGAAAACAGATCGAATGAGCGCATAACACAGGTCACAGTACGATACCGGGCTTCAGAGGACTCGCAACTCCACATGTTTCTATTAAGTGCGGCACCTAGAGTCACTAAATTCTAGTGTAGGGATATCAAAGCATTCAGAGCGTGCGATTATACTTTCGTATATCCACACTCAAGCGACGATGCAGCACTCTAAGACAGTACCCAGCATCCGACCGTGCTTGCCCTCCTTCCTCCCTTATCGCACAAACTTCTCCCTGACTAACAATCACATCTACCATACCACCTTGGGAAAGCCACAGCTTCCCGAATATTCTCCACACCAGCCAAATAGCACACTAACCGGTCAAACCCCAATCCGAACCCACCATGCTTAACACTCCCCCACTTTCGAAGTTCCAAATACCATCTTAAGCTCTCTGCTTCCTCGTCCTCGTCCCGTACCGTTATGCCCTGTCTCCGCATCTCCGCCAGCAGCTCGTCGTATCGGTGCTCCCTTAGTGAACCTCCAACAAGTTCACCAACAGTCGGGACGAGTAGATCAAAGCAAGCTACCGTTTCGCCTCCCTCCGGTGCGGGGGGAGTACTAACAGAGGGGAGCATATAGAAAGGTTTCAGGCCCTTCGGGTAATCCGTCACGAAAACTGGACCATTGAATACAGTCTGTGCAAGAAAGCGCTCGTGCTCGGCTTGTAATGCCGCACCCCAGACTGGGGGGGAAACAAACTGTACGTCACCCTGCTCTACCGCCGAGCCCAGTCTTGATATCGCCTCAGTGTAGGTTATCCTAGACCAAGAACGTTCTAGTAAACCCCTCCAGCGCTCCTCGAGTTCTTTCGCTTTATCTCCACCGCCTGCTGCAGATAAAGTTTCCCTACCCAGACGAGAAGTGCTAATGCTTCGAATAAGCGTCTTTACCATGTCCTCTATTAGCGCTATCAACGGGTCTAAAGTGTCGATGAACGCGATTTCGACTTCCAGCATGTAGAACTCGCTAAGGTGTCTAGCTGTGTCACTCTTGTCCGCGCGGAAGGTCGGGCCCAAAGCCCACACCCTAGGGACCGCCGCTACGAGCGTTTCAAGGTGTAATTGGCCAGAGACGGTGAGGTACTTGGGTGTCTTGAAGAAGTCCTTCGGACGAGTGATTGTGAAGACTTCTCCACCACCTTCGCAGTCTGAGGAAGTAATTACTGGTGTGTGGCATTGGATGAATGAGTTTTCCGCGAAAAAGGCCGTTAGTGTCGAGATCAGACCAGATCTCAAGTGTAGTAAGTTCGTATTCGCCGGTATTCTTGATCGGAGATGTAACAGCGTTCTCAAGAACTCCGGAGTCTGATACTTTTTTTGAAGAGGATACGTCTTTCACCAATCCGCAGAAAGGAAACAAAAGAGACATTAGGTTTTAAAAATTATGAGAAATTCAAAGAGAATAAGAAGGGAAACGATACCAGAGGATCCGCCTCCCCAAAAACCTCCACCTTCTCCGCCAACAGCTCCCGGCTCTGCTGCCCTTTCCCCCTAACAGACTCCTTCCACTCCCCCGTTATCTTAACACTAGCTCCCATGGACAAATTCTCCGATTGCTCTTTCGTCAACACAGCCTGCAGCGGATGTATTGTCGAGCCATCTGAGACATGAGCGAACGAAACATTCTTCATTCGCCGGACCGAACGGACCCAACCAGTAATGGTGACAGTCTCACTCGCTTTTTCATCGGAGAGAGGGGTATGTAGGAGAGAGGATATCGTCCGAGGGAAACTTGAGATCGAGGAGGAACAGCGGGAAGCTCGGAAGGATGGTGAGAGGATGCGCCTAGCTATGGCACGGAGTGGGAGCATGGTGGAGGGCTGCTGGTGGGAATATTTTAAGGATTCGCTTATCAGAATCGAAAGAAGGAAATATTGTGGCTGAAATATGATACCAAGGATTGGGAATGCGACCGAAAAGTCTACGAGTATTGTGCGTGTGGCTGTTTGTCTGTGGCGTTGGCATACCCACTTTGCGTTTGTTGGAGCACAGCATAATATAACCTGAGTATGCAACAATGATGATTTACGGCTATAGCTACCCTGTTTTACAAAAGGAAGTGTTCTTTATTACAATCCCATGACTTGTAGGCGAAAAAAAATAAGAAGGCACGCAGGTGCTAAACCTCGATAGTAAATTAAGTTATCAACAGAGACCTGTTGCCACACCACCCCCTACTCAAGTAACCCACCTTGGCACTATAAATGCCAAAGAAAAGTGCCCGTATTGTGGTATGCATGTATGGAAAGAAATTTTGACCGCTAGCAAAAACCCCACATACCATCCCCATCAGCTATCATATGTCAGGAATTCGGGGTTAATGAGCAAGAGGCACTAGCTTATCTGGACAGCAGGCCCGACAACGTGGAGAGGAAAATCTGGAGGACTATTCATACTCATGCAGTTGGAGCTGCAGGGAAAAGGGCAAGTCAAATACCGGTATTCTCTCTTGTTATCGTCCGAGTCTACTAGTATATATATATAGCATGGGGAAGGTATGCCTTCGTGCCTCATTTCAGGTACTTCATTCCTGTTTATCTTTCTGTGATCGCCATTCAATACCATACTCCCCTCTACTCTTTAATTCATATAATAGTTTCCCTAGTACTAACTGGTATCTTCAGTACTGCTCTGAAAAGTCTGATAATATGGTTCAAGAACTTGAGACCCCCGGAATGAGT
The DNA here is from genome assembly GCA_900010015.1 of Tuber aestivum. NCBI lineage: Eukaryota > Fungi > Ascomycota > Pezizomycetes > Pezizales > Tuberaceae > Tuber > Tuber aestivum. The sequence continues at coordinate 212,059 of LN891027.1, read as the reverse complement.
CCCGCTTGATGGACATTTGAATCATAGCATTACGATTAACGGTTCCGTGGCCTTGAGGTAAGATACTAGTCAATATGTGTTTAAGAATCCGTCATCGGGAGAAGAGCATAAGTTACTGGTATAGAGTTGGGTAAAGATGTGGATAACCGTGCGGGTGAGAATATGATCATTGGCGCCACATACGGTACTTGCATGTACGGTATCATGGAGCATCCCACCCTCTGTACTCGTACGAGTATGGCCACAGAAACTGCTGGAAATGGCTGCCTCTCAAGATTGCTCTAGTTCTCACTTCTAGCAAGAATGGAGATGAGATCTTCACCAGCAAGTCCAACTGGGGCTCTGACCTCCCTGGCATTGGACAGATCATCGGGAATGGGCGCTATGTTTGGGTGGTATTAGTCTTATGGCCCGCTGAGGTTGAAGAGTAAGTATTCGGTTTTTCTTGCCCCCCCACCACCATATCTTACAGCAGAATCTTAGATACTTATGCTCAACCGATTTTGCCACCCCCAACTGAAGCGAGGCACTTGGGCGTGTTAGACTAGTGTCAATCCGACCTTCATGAGATGAGATGAGATGGCATTTATTGTTATGGATAGTCTAAATCAAAGCCGCCACCGTTACCACAGTACTGCCGCTAGACTAAATCAATACTAGACCTCACGACATGCAACATGATAACCCCACGAACAAGCCAAGCAACTTGCAGCCAAACATTTATTCACAAAATCATAAATGGGATAAGCCATTAAAATTCATATCCACTATTAAGCTGCGGCGCAAAACAGGTATACCCCCGAACAAGCATGCCCATTTCCTCAGGTCTTTCTCTCCTCTTGGCTCGAAAGAAAAATAAAAGTCCGATTCTAGGAAAGTAAAAGCGAGTACCACTCAATCCACCCTCGGCCGATCAAACTCCGTCCTAAAAAAATAAGCAAAGGAACGTGCCCAGCACGCATGCTACGGTATGTATTAAGTTGGCACCGCTGGACCAACGCCCCTCCCTTCATACCTACCCCGTAATTCATCTACCTCTCTTTGCAACTTTTCCAGATCAATCAAGATATCTGTTTCAGTTCCTTGAACTATTGGTATTTCTGGCTCTGCAGGTAGGGGTAAAGGTTCTGCTGGGGGAATAGTTAGAAGTTCCTCCGAACTTTCATATGAATTTGCTGTGGAGCTTCTGTTCCGTCTTGGCGGAGGCGGCGGGGGTGGCGGAGGGACAGATAGGGCAGATAAAGGAAGTGTAGAAGCCCGGGAATTTGTGCTCTTGCGCCGGCGGATCGGGGGTGGAGGTGGCTTCATTTTAGAGCCATTGGCGCTTCCCACCGGTGTGCTCGGATGAATGGGGTTAGTATTTGATTGAACCGAGTGACGACGAGAAAGTGGTGGTGAAGGGGCTATTTTCTTTGAGATGATGGATGGCGCAGGAGATGGCGGTGACACAGCCCCGTTTAAAATGGGATTGGTTGAGCCAACTGGTGGTGGTGGTGGCGGTGGTGGTAGTGATCTCTCCGATGATACAGAGTGTATTGACGGAGGTCGAGGTGGGGTCAGGCCGGAGATATCAGCCGTTGAAGAGGGCGGGGAACCTGGAGATCCTCCGCCGCTCCTATTCCGCGCCCTCGGGGGTGGAGGCTTCGGTTTAGGAGTCCGTTCCTTGGGTCGACGCCGTTCCCCCTCCTCGTCTAATTCATTGCTGGTCCTGGGTGTCTCATCCGGAACTCCATCTGCTGCCTCCGGTATTGGATCGAAGATAGACTGTCGAGAAATACTACTTGAGTCTGTAGAGCTATCCGGTGCAACAGCTGGAGGAGCTAACCCCGCCTCCGATGTCGGGGGCGCAGAGAGCGAACTTTGGCCCGTGAGCATTAGTCGTTTGAAGGCATCTGCGTCCAGCGATTGTCGTCCAGACCTGGCCACTGAGGACCCTCCATCGTTTCCAGCACTAGGAAAGCTGGTTGTTCCCGGGCGGCCAAGCTCGGTTGGCTCTATAGAAACATCAGCGCTAAACGGAGTTGAGGATAAGCGGCAGGCCTACCCTGAGTAAGTATATCGTCATCATTACCTTCGAAGTCCGAAGACACCGGAGATTCAGTAGTAGGATTGAACGGGTCCGTTATGGTCTCAGGCGGAGGGAGGTAGGATCTTCTGTTTCTCGAAAGTGGTCGTGGGGGAGGACTACGCTTCTGGAGAGCCGGTGAAGGGGGTGGTATGTCGACGGCTACGTACAAACACGCCCAGTTAGCTGGAGCCTTCTTCCTCCCATAGGCCAGAGGAAGCGGGAAGGTCCTAGATATGTTATACCTTCCCATGAGCTCGCTCTACTACGATTCGGCGATGTCGAGAGCACTTGTGATTCCTGTCCCGAAGCCGGATCAAGCTGCGATGATCGGGGGTGTTCGGCCGGAGCCTCCTTCCTGAACGGATTCGAACCCATACGAGCTCAACGAACTTCCCCGGTCGGTGAATATCTCGATGATTTTCGGCGATGAGAAAAACTCTGTAAGATTGGAGAAGTTGCCCTTCTCCGGCCCGCCAAGCACGATTGCTGTGTTGTTCTTGCGTTATGCGAGCGATTCCCCCCACAAGCGGAAAACAAATTCTTCCGAGAACCGACGCAGCTCAAAAAGCTAGTCAGCGGCGGAGTTGGGTTTGATCGAGTTTGATGGTAAAGGAAACTCAGTCCGCTGCTTCTCAATAGGTCTGCCGATACCGTTCCGGAGCCTGTTAGTATTGTATTGGTTCGATCCGCGGAGCCTCATCACAAGTCAGTTTTTGTTGCCAGCGGGGGGGGGGGAGGAGGGCGGTTGTGGGGCTTTGTACAAGTATCCTATCTCTTGAGTGCGGAAACGCCGAGGCAGGCATTCGACCATCCGTCCCCATATGTTGCGGTTGTCGCGAAGATTCTGCATTAGGCATATTACAGCACGATGCCGTACTCGAGTATAGTATCTCTGATCTCTAGGATTCAGCCTTATTTGTAACCTTCGCTATCATAAGTATGGAAAATTCTACAAAAGTTCTACTCTGCAATTCCTAGCTCTCCCCGTTATTCCAACGGGGTCCGGGCTCGGGGATGAGCCAAAGCTCGTCACTTGAGATCACTCGGTTACTGCACCTGTTGCCAGATTCTGAATCCCGACTCTAACACTCCTGAAACGCTCCTGAAACAATATAGCAGGCCTTCTCATATTATACAAGGCATAGGGATAAAGTATCCGAACAGTTAATTTAGGTTAACCCGCAAAATAAACCCTGTCCCGTACGAAAACTTTATCCCTGGCACTTGTACCGGTATTGTTTCCAGGAAAGCAAAACATTGAACTACCGTACGAGTACTCGAGCACCAGTACCTTCCTATGTCACTGGTCTGGGGATTCCTAATACGGTGGTGTGGTGATCATGATACATGGCTTGGAGCCCCATAGGGAGAATCTGCAGTAGCTATCGACTCTGAGGTTTCGGAAAAGCGATAGCACACTGATTGAAGGATCTTCCCAGAATATAAGATCCCAGTATCATGAGAACTGTGCGGGTGCCCGGACATGCTATTTTGCCGCACAGCAACATAGCGTTATTCTCGCGCGCCTAAGGCTTACCGTGCGCTTTAGACCAAGAACAGGTACTGTACCGCACCGGGGCGAGGGACACGAAATTTGCTGAAGAGTTGAAAGTGATATGAAGGTTACATAAGATCCATCCATAATGCCAGCTCTCCATGACTATTAGAGACGCAGTGATCGCACCTATGATATGGCCTACTGGCTACCGGTATCATACAGTGACTCTACTGTAGCTGCCCTGCTCGTTTTCTCCTTTCAACAGAGGGATACGGTGTGCATCCCGTGCCCTACGGTCATAAATGTTTTGTTTTTCGAGGGGAATTGAGGTGTGGGTAACGGGTTAGGGTTACTACGGCCCACCTTTGGTGTGAAAAAATCTTTTTTGGAGCAACGATGTGTCATATCTTGCCGTATCATATCATACTTACGAGTATGGTGCCTGCCATCCAAAACGTGCACCAAAGTTGAACTTTTCAAATTAGATGGGCTTCACAACTAGTAGCATTATGGGAGAAAAAACCCCTCAGGATTAAAGAGAAAGTAAAGGGAAATAAGCGTGTGGTTTTTTTTTTCTATAATGCTACTAGTTGTGAAGCCTATCCGATTTGAAAATGTCAACTTTGGTGCATGTTTTGGATGCCAGGCTCCATAAATTGACTCGTGACTTTCGCCACTAGACTCCGCGCTAGACTCGGTCACAACGCGTCTCCCCCCCCCCCCTCGCCCACGCCTTAACATTCAGTGACCCCTCCCTTAACGCGTTCACACCCTCAACGACTCAAAAAAACGCGAGACCTGCTACCCAACTAACAGACTGACACACAGTGCACACATTCTCTCGCGAGAAACGATGCATCGTCCAAAGAAGGCCGCGGCTGTTCTCGCCGACGAAAATACTGTGACCCCTAAACGAACCCTACCCGGCAGACTCTATAGCAGTGCTGGCCCTGATACACTCTCGAAGCTTGTCAAGCCCTTTAAAACACCTGGATCTGCCCCATCGATACGGAAGACAGTGCTGCCTCCTCGCAAACGACGCAAAGTTGGCTCTTACGCTGGCGCTGATGGCGGCGAGGATGACGGGGAGTTTGTCAAGGATGAGGAGAAGAGAATTGTTTTGGGCAATTTGGATGTGATGAAGAATTTCCCCGTGTTTAAAGCAAGAGACAAGGACGCTGTGTTCAGACAGCGATTTGCCGTGCCGCTCGTTAACAAGAATGCTGGTACATGGAATCCGTTTAGACCCGCTCCGGCGTTGGGGATGAGGAAGAGCGTCAATTTTATCGCCAAACCGCTACATGACCCTAGCGGCGAGTTTGCGATCGTCCTTTATGACCCCACGATCGATGACAAGAAGGTTGAGATCACTGAAGAGAATGGTGAGGTGAAGATTGAGGAGAAGCCTGTTCCGGGTATGCACAAGAGCTTGGCCGAGATACTGGGTTTGAACAAGGGGGATAAGGATCAGGTTCCCAAAGTTCCGGTGGTCATTGATCCAAGGTTGTCAAAGGTTTTGAGGCCTCATCAGGTTGAGGGTGTCAAGGTATGCTTGGGGCTGTTGTGCTGCGCCCCTCGAGCGGATGCTGACATTTTTACTTCCATAGTTCATGTATAGATGCGTTACAGGTATGACGGACGCTGCAGCAAGTGGGTGTATTATGGCGGACGAGATGGGCCTGGGCAAGACGGTAAGATATTAGAGATTAGAGGTGCGGCTTTGTGCTAATTCATTCGATAGCTCCAATGTATCGCCTTGATGTGGACTCTACTTAAGCAATCACCCGAACCCGGGAAACCCACAATACAGAAATGCGTAGTTGTCTGTCCGTCATCATTGGTCGGCAATTGGGAGAGTGAGCTGGTGAAGTGGCTCGGTAAGGATGCGATCAATCCCTTTGCGATTGACGGTAAGGTTTCAAAGGCGGAACTTAAAGCTCAGCTCAAACAATGGGCTATATCCAGCGGCAGAAGCGTTGTTCGACCCGTACTGATCGTCAGTTATGAATCCCTACGTCTACACGTTTCTGATCTCGCCAGCATACCGATTGGGCTTTTACTCGCCGATGAGGGGCACAGATTGAAAAATCGAGACAATCAAACATATAAAGCATTGATGACTTTGAATGTTGATCGACGAGTGATCTTGTCTGGAACTCCTATCCAGGTTAGTCACGTCTATTATTTCGGCGACCGAGTATAATAAACTGAAGGTGTTCTGCAGAATGATCTTTCGGAATACTTTTCCCTTCTAAACTTCGCAAACCCTAATTTCTTGGGCACGCACAATGAATTCAGGAAGCAATATGAAATTCCTATTCTTCGTGGTCGTGATGCAGATGGTTCCGAAGAAGATCGTAAGAAAGGAGACGAACGACTTGCAGAGCTTCTCCAGTTGGTGACTAAGTTCATCATTCGGCGTACCAATGATCTCCTGTCGAAGTACCTGCCCGTCAAGTACGAGCACGTCGTATTCTGCAAGTTATCACCCTTCCAGACGGATCTTTACAATTATTTTATCACGTCTCCGGATATTAAATCCATCTTGAGGGGCAAAGGATCCCAGCCTCTGAAAGCTATCGGGCTGCTCAAAAAATTATGCAATCACCCCGATTTGCTCAACCTCTCAGAGGACTTGCCTGGATGCGAGGATCTGTACCCTGATGATTACGTTCCGAAAGACGCCCGAGGAAGAGACAGGGAAGTCAAAGTTTGGTATTCCGGCAAGATGATGGTACTGGACAGGATGTTGGCAAGAATCCAGCGGGAGACAAAGGATAAGATCGTTCTCATCAGTAATTACACGCAAACCCTAGATGTATTTGAAAAACTCTGTCGGTCAAGAGGGTGGGTCACCATTCATGCCACATCTTTCTGCCAAATAGTTACTAACACCTCCCACAGCTACGGTGCCCTAAGACTCGATGGCACAATGAACGTCTCCAAGCGTACGAAGCTAGTGGCCAAGTTTAACGACCCCGAAGGCGAAGAGTTTGTCTTCCTTCTTAGTAGTAAAGCCGGCGGCTGTGGCATCAATCTCATCGGTGCGAACCGGCTTGTCCTCTTCGATCCGGACTGGAACCCAGCCGCGGACCAGCAAGCCTTAGCGCGAGTCTGGCGTGATGGACAGAAAAAGGACTGTTTCGTCTACCGCTTCATTGCCACAGGAACAATCGAGGAGAAAATCTTTCAGCGCCAATCACACAAGCAGTCGCTCTCCACGTCCGTCGTTGACGGCGTCGAAGACGTGGAAAGACATTTCGGCCTGGACGGGTTAAAGCAGTTGTTCCGGTTCCAGCCAAACACTAATAGCGATACGCATGACACTTTCAAGTGCAAGAGGTGTAAAGATTGGAGACAAGTCGTGAAAGCGCCCGCTATGCTGTATGGCGATACGAGCACTTGGAATCATATGTCCGATGAGCCGAATGGGGGGCTGGATAAGATTCAGGATTTGTTGCTCAGACAGGAGAGTGAGCAGGGGGTTGTTACTTGCTGCTTTCAATATATTTCACATGTGAGTTTTCTCCCTCTCCCACTCGTGGCCCCGAGAATACTAACGAGCCCCGTAGTAATTTGGTTTACGAATCGGGGGTTTTGTTTTGTATTATGGTTGGCTGCTTGCTTGGCTTGGTAGAAAGTTGTTGTTTTATACGGGCGCAGGTTTGGGTGGTGCATTGTTTTTATTATTATTTGTTAGAGCTAGATTACATTGGGTAATGAATGATTCCTTATTACTTTCTACTAGTTTTATGGAGTAACGATAGTTACAGTAGGCTATAACGAGTTTCCGAGTTGTTCATCCCCGTCAAGACTTTCCAGGTACCTGCTCCTGCCAATGCTTTGTGACTTTTAAGTTGCCTAACCACCATAACCAAACATACCCGCTCACCCACCCAATCACCCAAAAATAATAAGGGCTCCCAAACCCTCCAAAAGCCAGATATCTTACCAGCCCGGAAACCGCAATCAGGAGCCCCCCGGGGGCAGACAGGGAACATGGAAAAAGTAAAATGTCCTCAGCGAGAGTCGAACTCGCGACCTTCGGATATCCCAACTCTGAGAGAGGGTCATGCTATGAGACCGACGCTTTAACCAACTAAGCCATGAAGACGATTGATGTTTCCACGCATCCGACGCTCGAGGACGCGAAATCGCCGGACTGTGTGATTGGTACGGTGTGGTGCGGCATAACGAATGAACGAGATATTGCATGGGTGACGCTTGACGGCGGATTCAAGTAGGGAATGAACCTCCATAGGGTCGCATCCCCACAACATCTCGCACCTTGCCGATTATCCATTTCTGGGGATTTGTGTGGCCTTCCTGTTGGTTGACTAACCGTGTGATGTGCGGGTTTCTGGACTTTTGGGCCTTTCAATGCTGAGCTACAGTAGATGTTGGGGGTGTGCGGGGGAGGGGGGTGGTTTGAAGTGTTGTGGGATATTTACTGCATGTGATTACTTTTGCTTGCTTGCTTGCGATCTTAGTTTGGTTAGTGGTGGATGGCATCTGGATCGAGTTGTAAGCTTAATATCTCTGGTCATGTTGGGAGTCTCTGGGGGTGATGGGTATGTTGGATTTGGTGCCTTGTATCGAATTGTTTTTCACTAACTGGGATCTGGTAAGGAGTCCTGGCTGGCTCTGTGGATTGAGTGTTTACTGGTGGCGGCAGTAAAAGGATGGCCCCTTTCCCGAAGGACTGTATCCGTTTAAGGTGCCGAGCCAATTGAGTTGGATTTGGTTTCACGGCGAGTGCCTCGATATCTTAGATAGTTGGAGTTCACATGAGAGCTCAGGATACAGCAAACTTGTGGCCATTTGGATATAGATTGAATTGAATATACGATAGACCTCGTGTGCCTACACTGAGGTGTGATATAAAGCTAGAGAGCATCAGCGGGATACGCCCCCTGTTAGGAAGCGGTACTGTTTTCCAGGGCACTGCCAGCCCTTCACGATTATACTATATGTTCCCCAGAAGATCCCTCTAGGACGGGCGCCACGAAAAAAACAAAAAAAACAGAAAGACCTGTGACAGTGCCGACAATACATCCTCTGCAGTGTTTGGTGCCTAATACAGTACCAAATACCATTGGCTAGTTATATAAATCAATGTTGAAGGGACCAGACACTACTGGTATCTAGAGGGGTTCTAGGGGTTACAACCTCCATCCGGGCATATGGGTAGCAAGGAATGAGTGTTCGTAGTAGTAGTACTAAGCAGGAGGGGGCAAGAACTCTGCCGTGGATCGAGAGGCATAAGGCAGATATTTTGCTGCACTTAGAATATCGTGCCAGAATCGTGCTGGAACCATCGCAAGACCCCCCCACTGGAGGCGCATACCCGAACATAGCTGACCTGTAGAGCATATTACTAGAGCTCTTTAACACACAGATGTATATATTCTGACCCAAATAGACTTCTCTCCGAATGGAAGGGCAGAACGATGGCAGTTCCAGGTGCCAAGCTCCTAGATGCTGCTACTCACCCAAAGAGCATTTACTAAAAGAGCGCAGAACAAAGTACTTTGCCTGGTAGACATCTGAAAAACATTCGCAACTCCTCAGGCACCTCTGGCTACACTTGTACAAAGCTGCAGTAAGACATCTCCACCGAGTGACACTCTGTGAGATACGATAACGTGCACCCATCGTGTACCATCATGTGATCTCGTGCTATACAAGATGGGCCCGGGCAAACAGCCAATCAGAAACACAGGTAAGCAAGTAATTACTTGCGAATTCCAGTCAACACGAAACGAGAACAGCGAGTTGAAGCCGGTTAGCAAAAGGTGGGAACCGGTCTGCCATATGTGGCTTTCATTCAAAATTCAGCAACGGCATTCAAACCCGGGGTCGAAAAAGCTTTTTTCGAGTGCCAAGTTCCAAGTGAATCTACCAGATTTGGTGGAAAAGGCGTGCAAGCACCAAAGTCCTTCAACTCGAGAGACTTGCACAAACGCTTTTCAACCCCGAGGCTGAAGGCTCTAATTCAAAGAGTTAGTGACAGGATACAGTGACAGAAAGTGGAAGGACATAGCCTAATCTCATTCTGAGTCTGGGCCTGCTTCATGCGTGCGGGTTAAGCGCGTTGCCGCCAACCCCTTCCTCACTCGAATACCGTGCGGCCACGAAACATTTCCCTGCCGCACTCATTCATACCGGCACCGGTGCTCCCGTCCAAAACGCCACAATCTCGCTTGCGATAGGAGAAAGGAAAATAAATTCTCCGTCACAAATGGGGGGGAGTGAAAGAAAAAGAAAGGAAAGGGACCACCGAGGAGCCATAGACAATCGTGGCGTATCGTATCGTAGCTCGCAAGTACCCTCTCTTATCATGACACCGTTGTGCTGTTGTGTGTTGTCATTGCTGCTTCATGTCACGCCTACCCTGCGGCTGCTCTCCGACTGGGGAAAACCGGAGGTGGATAGATGATGCGAAAAATTTCTCACTCCCACAAATTCGCTGCAGGAAAATAGAAACTGGTAGAAATTTCGGTAACACAAAAGCTGATACGGGTTTCTATTTGTTTCACCCTCTCGAGTGCAATCGATCTGCGGAACACGAATTCCGAGCAAAAAAAAAAAGAGAAAACTTAATTTCGTAGACCCATGAACCTTTGGTAAATACAAGTGGGTAAGGGGAAAAAGTGTAAGAAACCGTAGGAAGGAAACCTTGAAGGAAAAGGAAAACCTGATGTAATGAAAAATAAAGCACGCTACTTTTCTGCCCCTATCTTAAACCCCAGGATGACATTATTGGAAGAAAGAGAACAGGAGAGGGAAACTGCGCATACAAGACTTCTATGTATTTTTGCGGTTTATTCGGCTTCCATTTAGTCCACCTCTTCAACCTGAGGGCCATCATCACCACCACCAGATGGGGGAGCTCCACCGGCACCAGGGAAACCTCCAGCGCCCGGCATGCCCCCAGGAGGAGCACCACCTTGGCTCTGGTAGAATTTCATCATGATGGGGTTAGCAACCCCTTCCAACTCCTTCTGCTGAGATTCGAACTCATCCTGTAATAATTGTTAGAATGTATCCTTTATCCTGAACTGAAATGAATAGAACTTACCTTAGTAGCGGTGGTATTGTTGTCTAACCATTCCACAGTTTCATCAATGGCCTTCTTGAGCTTCTCCTTGTCACCAGCGTCAAGCTTCTCCTCAACCTTCTCGTCGCCCAGGGTGTTACGGAGAGAGTAAGCATAAGATTCAAGCCCGTTCTTGGCCTGGATTCTTGCCGCCTCCGCATCATCCTCCTCCTTGTATTTCTCGGCCTCCGCAAGCATACGCTCGATCTCCTCCTTGCTGAGACGACCCTTGTCGTTGGTGATAGTAATACTAGAACCCAATCAGTATAACGCAAGAATATGTTGTGGAAGCTTGAAGACACATACCGGTTGGTCTTCCCGGTACCCTTCTCAACAGCAGAGACGTTCAGGATACCATTAGCATCAATATCGAAGGTGACCTCGATTTGAGGTACACCACGGGGGGCGGGGGGGATTCCGGTAAGCTCGAACTTCCCGAGCAAGTTATTGTCCTTAGTGCGAGCGCGCTCGCCCTCGAATACCTGGATCAACACACCAGGTTGGTTGTCCGAGAAAGTCGAGAAAACCTCGCTCTTCTTGGTCGGAACGGTGGTATTGCGCTTGATCAAAGGAGTCATGACACCACCAGCAGTCTCGATGCCGAGGGAAAGGGGGGCAACGTCAAGCAACAAGATCTCCTGGGTCTTAGAAGAGGTATCGCCGGAAAGAATGGCAGCCTGGACAGCAGCGCCGTAGGCGACAGCTTCATCGGGGTTGATGGACTTGTTGGGTTCCTTCCCGTTGAAAAAGTCGGACACCAGCTTCTGGACCTTGGGGATACGGGTAGAACCACCAACCAAGACGATCTCATGGACGGAGCTCTTATCGAGCTTAGAGTCACGAAGGACGCGCTCGACAGGCTCCATGGTAGAGCGGAAGAGATCCTGGCACAACTCTTCGAAACGAGCACGAGTGATCGAGGTATAGAAATCAATACCCTCGTAGAGTGAATCGATTTCGATCGAGGTCTGAGCAGAGGAGGAGAGGGTACGCTTAGCACGTTCGCAAGCGGTACGAAGGCGGCGAAGGGCACGGGCATTGGAAGTGAGATCCTTCTTGTGCTTGCGCTTGAATTCTTGGACGAAGTGGTTGACGAGACGGTTGTCAAAGTCCTCACCACCCAAGTGAGTGTCACCAGCAGTCGCCTTGACCTCGAAAATACCCTCCTCAATAGTCAAGAGGGACACATCGAAAGTACCACCACCCAGATCGAAGATAAGAACATTACGCTCTCCCTGGCCCTTTTTGTCGAGACCGTAAGCGATGGCAGCCGCGGTAGGCTCGTTAATGATACGGAGGACGTTAAGGCCAGCAATCAGACCAGAGTCCTTAGTGGCTTGACGTTGCGAATCGTTGAAATATGCGGGAACAGTAATAACCGCATTGTTGACAGTTCCACCAAGGTATGACTCGGCAGTCTCCCTCATCTTGGTAAGGACCATAGATGATATTTCCTCGGGAGTAAACACCTTGGTCTCGCCCTTGAACTCAACCTGGATGAACGGCTTTCCGCCCTTATCGATGATCTTAAAGGGGAAATGCTTCATATCTGCCTGCACCTCTGGTTCGACGAACTTGCGTCCAATCAAACGCTTTGCGTCAAAGACGGTGTTATGGCTAAGCAAACGTCAGTAGAGTTCTCTAGGCAACAGATGAGCAATGATCAACTTACGGGTTCATGGCGACTTGATTCTTTGCGGAGTCACCAATCAAACGTTCGGTATCAGTAAAGGCAACCTATGCCGGGGAAAAAGTATTAGCAGCCACTCAAGGATAAAGAGAAAACCAGTATCATTTTCCAAGATAAACTCACAAAAGAGGGAGTTGTTCGGTTGCCCTGGTCATTGGCAATAATTTCAATTCTGTCATCTCTGAACACACCGACACAAGAGTAGGTGGTTCCAAGATCGATACCAACAGCGGGTGCCATGGCTAGAGAGAGTTATGCGGATGTTTGGTTGATGTAGGAGAAATTAGGTAGCGTAGAGGATAAAGAGATTCGTGAAAAGAGTCTTAACGGACAAAGGACTCGGAGTCTCCTGGGTAGCGTTGAATGATGGGAGGGAAGGAGGGGAAGGAAGGGCGGGGGAGAGAAGGAAATGGTCTTTATACAGAGTGGGCGGCGGGGGATGGACAGAGACTGAATCCGAGAGTCGAAGTGTGAAGAAGGACATGGACTGCGCTAGAAACTACTTGAGAATCCATAGAAATCCACGGCCTTCCACAAGCCCCAAACCCCTCCCCGGCCACACCTCTTCCCAAAAATGTACAGCATTTCCCCTTTCAACCATTACTGTGCTTGTCGCTCCTTATTTTGCTTTGATTTTCCCCCGTCTCCTTTCCCTTCGAGCTGTTCGAACAGTTTCAAGGAGACTCCGCGGGAAACTCGACAGTTTTCTCTTGTTTCGATTACCTTCTGTGGATGACGTACGGTACAGCCGCGCCAACTTCTCCATCCAGCTCTTCTGTTGGCGCGGCAACCTAATCTAATCTCCTCTTGCGGCTCTACCGATCTCCCTCTATGACAGGCCCCTACCGGTAGGGCAATTATGTTTCCTCTCTACTTTCCTCTCCTTTTCCGAGACCATTTCTGGTATTACACCAACGAACTCCCCAAGACCGTACAGAAAGGAGCGGTCCTTGCTAGAATTCCGATTTTGGTTTGTTCACGCAGAGGGGGGGGCACTCATTTGAGCACTTTAGCGGACGGAAGAATGCTACCGAGAGCGGCTTCCTTGCCCGGCTCTAATTCGGGCCCATCTGGGATCACTAGGGGGCCTTTCTGAGAATTCCCCCCTTGCGCAAACAAGTTAAGCATCGTATGAAAAGCCTGTCATGGGGGGCTTTCGGCATCATGCCATCGCGCATCACCAGCGTCCACCCGGGGCTCTACCATGGTTGACAAACAATCCAGGTCTTTCAAATCTTCCAACAACCGGAAATAAGCGCCTTCTCTAGCAAGGGGGCCACCGTATCGTAACTTATCTGACCCTCAACCCACAGTGCCAGTACTGTGCCGCTATGGTCGCTGCCGACCCATTTGAGAACTCGTTTCAAACTTATTCCGCCGTACTTTACGAGTACTCACGAGTGCCCCACTGTGCACTGCAGTTAAGAATCCTGGGGTAGGGCAGTACCGACAACCGTTTGTTTATCCCTACAATACCGGGAACCTCCTAACATCGAATAGATCACTATTAAAGCACCGTGGAAATAGACCCAGGCACTTGACCGACCGTGCCCCCCGATCAAACCGACACCTAGCACAACTGCTCGGTGCACAGTAAAGTGCTCGCACTTACGCGGTAGATATCTAATAGCAATACTGGTGTTTAGGATATGTTTGTGAAGATACGTCAGAATCCACTTCGAGTGCCTATCCGGGGAGAACCGATAGTCTCCAGGCAATCTTGAGGCCAAAATGATTGTGCTATCGTCAAATACGCTATATTACACTGTAGACAGCTGATAAACTATTCCCGAGTTCTAAAATCTGCTGTAGGTTTGGACCCGAATCTACTCGTATTGTGCTCGAGCGGTGGGATCCCCCGATCTACTTTTTCCATACCCAGGATACTCAGTCGCCTGCGTTCGGGACAGGAGTCGCTTCCAGTCATTTTTACGGCCCAGCAAACAGTGCATCGACCACGATAATCCGTAATATGGGCACACCCTAGCTATCCCTAAACTTGCCGTCATCAATTGCTTAGCTGCAGTAAATTCCAGTTAGGCGGCGAAACCACCAAAATTGCCCCCGCCCCCCCTACAACTCTCGCCACTCCCCCATATAGCCCAACCATGTTTAGGCATCCAAGCTCTCACCGAATAGCCGCTAGGAACTGCTAGAGGCCTGGCGCAAGCTGATGAGAGATAAAAGCTTGGGTATATATAGAGAGAGAGGTATAGGGAGAGAGAGCGCCAGAACATAAACGATCTGGGTACTGTACAGTACCTTACAACACTACGGCTGCAGTGAACAGACCAGTATTAAATCACCAGCAATCGAGTATCCAGCGCAGTATCGTCGATTTTCCCAGATACCAGTTGATTTAGCCCAGAGGAGCAAAATACAAGCGTACCAATCACTAAATTCCCTCTTTTCTCTATTCGGGCGCTATGTTCGCGCAAACTAGTAGCACACCAAAAGTGGAAAGTCAAATCCTTCATCCTCGATATGCTCGGGGGCGTCCATACGAGCAGAAATCGGGAGATATAGCCCTTGTCCCCCATACTCGTAGAGATGATGGCATCAGGAAAAATAAGTCATCTGATTGCTGACACACCCGAGCAAATAAACCATATCCCAACATGGCAGTAATCCCGAGGGAACAACGGGCTCCCCCGCTAATACCGATCATTGGGGAATTTCCCGAGAGCAGCGGTACCGTACCAAACAAAAGTACTCGAGTATTGGAGCACGGCACGACATGATAACCATC
This sequence comes from Tuber aestivum, assembly GCA_900010015.1. NCBI lineage: Eukaryota > Fungi > Ascomycota > Pezizomycetes > Pezizales > Tuberaceae > Tuber > Tuber aestivum. Next base: position 196,955 of record LN891027.1, on the reverse strand, counting down.
CAATCCAAGCAATGCCACACCACTGCAACAGCACGCGGATCCGGCAGAAAAGAAGGTTTGCTCTCCTGCAGAGGAGGCTCAAGTCCAGGTTAGGGTTCGGCCGGTCCCGCAGAGCCCCTCCATCAAGAGGCCATGCCAAAAGCCGGAGGAGGGGAAGCGTCGTATCCCCGCAGCATTATGTGCGGTTGGCGGAAAAATCATGTCCAGGGCGGATTTCCATTGATTTTTCCTCGAGGATACCGGTAGAGTCCGTAAATCTCTTGAGAGAGCGCTCATATTTTTGTGTGGGTATCGCTGAAATGGGCAAGGCGCTTGTACTGTACATGTACTTGTACTGTGCCCAACTTAAGAACCTCCTCCAAACAACTCAAACGGGCCTCCAGAAACGCCCCGGACCCCTGTGTATGGGGAAACCGTGACTCTTGGTTTGCCCCAGGCTCATGGCAGGTTTCCCGGCTCCAGGCTGCAGTGTTTTCTGCAGCCCACAGTCTACCGGCGCTGCGGCTTGCTGAGATTTATTATAGCGTAGTGATAACTAAAAGTGACCGTTGCCCCATCCAAGACTCTAGCAGCAGTCTACTGAAAAGGAGCGACACCCATTCTGTACCAATTATAATGGTGAAAAATCGTTTACGTATCGAGAGCAATACAAAAGATGAAGAGAACCGCAGATCCTTAAGCGCCTAACATCCATGATACGGTACGAAAGGACGGAATGGTAAATTTTACCACCGTAAAATCGCCAAGACAAGCAACTCTTGTCATGGTTGAGCTCCCCAACACACGGGAGACATTTGGGCCTGTTAACTAAGTTACCCACATATCGAGTGCCTCCAGGCGGCTTCCCATGTTCAAGGTCAGCTCTTGTATACGTAATCGGGGGTTGCTTCTTGGTGCTTACAAATTACGTATAAAGCAAACGCCTCAATATCGACTCCTCCAGCCCACCCTCTTGCTAAGACCTCTTGTTCGGAACTCCGTTTTTGTGCGGATGTTAAGCCTCCATGGACATGCGTTGTTTGCGCTAGGCAACGAACAAGAGGGAAGCCTTTCCAGGCACAAGGGGGGGGGGAAAGGTTAGCTTCGCCCGTGATGCTATTTGATCAGTGGTAGGCTTACTTCTAAGCTCTTTTAACTCTACAGGGCTGACTTCTGGGCACTCTCCCGCCGCACTGCCGAACTTCCGCAAGGTCGACACCATCCTAGCTCGATCGAAGAAACCAGGGCAAATTGCTATCGTGTTTACGGGCCGCCATTCATTCTCCCTTGTTCGGTGCCCACGCCAAAGAGAGGCATGTTCCTTTCCACTGTTCCAATGATGGCAATATCAGCACAATGCAACAAACACGCAAAAGAACCATCCGATACCCCGCCCACACATATAAACTGGGAGCTTTTCCCGTTCAAGTGATGTGGCTTTTGTCATGGGACTCGTAACCACTCCTACCTGCCACAAGTGCTGCTCCAAAGAGCGCTCCCGTCTCCCTTCGGTCCAATGAAGCCAAGGCCGTGGTATAATATGGAGGAGAATTGGACAAGTGCGGTTTGTACAGAGCTCCAGCCCTCTCCCCCTATTCCATCTAATACTTTACTGCGGACAAAACGTATCAGCCTGCAGCTAAAGCTTGAGAGCGGGGGAAGCGCTCGCTTACAATGGATCCTGCATCTTAATGGCAAGTGCCAAGGCCGCAGGAACCGCATTCGTCAAAACCTCCCAGGATTCCTCTTCCATCTCTGCCCTTTCGCTCTCGCTGAAAAACTCATAGGAAGTGCCGGAGGAGAAACTTGCGCCCCCCTCCTCCATAACCGCACAGCTTCCCGGGAAGAAGACAGTGCTTCCTACGCCCAAGAAGTGGAATAAACTCCCAATACCCATGAGCCGGCGAACAATCGACCGCATTTCGAAGTTTTGAAGAGGCTGATTGTTATTCTGAAGCTTAACGAAGGCACAGTATCCCAGTGGGTTGTCGCAGGCTGGCAGTGGAGGAAGGTACCGATATCGGTACGACCTGGTAGAGGGGATATGGTCGAGTTTTAATATTAATCCTGGAAGCCACAAAAGCCCCATCATCCATGGCTTAACGCAGAAACTCAAAGATCGCCCACGCCCCCCCCCCCCATGTTATTAACGAGACCGGACAATGGGCCAATCCGGGGCCCCCCTCTCGCACACGGGTGCAAGCGCTAATCACTCCTTGCTCGAGTGCCGGCATACCGGTACCTGAGTATCCGAGCATCCAGTTAATTGTTTTCCTGATCTCTTCTCTTCTATAAGGCTGAAGCTTACGGAGGCGCCTCCGCAAAATGGGCTCTACCGGTATGTTCCCACTACCGATGCAGTTCTACGAACATCGTATCACACTTGCGCCGCGGCTTGCTAAAGACCACACAATTTCTCCCGGGAGAATCGTTGATATACCTGGCTTTGGCCCAATACCTCTGGAGTGTAAATTGAGTTCACGTCAAGCCATTGAAATTTAAACGGGAAGCCCTCGAGTGGATTACACCTCATGGATCATTCTCGGGTACCGTCCCTCCTACCAGAGCCCCTTGGCAAATCAGTCTCATACTTTCGAACTATCACACTCCCAGGTTGGATTTCTACACACAATCATGATGCCGGTGAGAATCTCAATTTCCGAGTGTTCCAGCTAAGGTATGCAGAAAGAGCATACATTCAAGTACAAGTACAAGTCTAAGTCATACGGCCTCTGGAGAAGAAACAGTCTATTTAGACACTATTAGACAGGCGCTTAGATAAGCAGGCATCTTTAAACAATCATGCTCGCAAAGGGAAGGATTCGCAAGTTACTTAAATCAGTATGAGCAGTACGGTAGTATGATACTTCACCGGTACGCCGAAACTGATAAACCTTCAAAATAAAATTTCCAAAGGCACAGTTCTGCAAGGCGCCATACACGATCCCTTTTAGGAGAAACATGCTCAACAGTATAATATGTGCCAGCTGGTGGTTTTTAAGGCATAAGAAATTCCCGATTAGCACCTCCCATGCCGAAAAATTTATGGTGCACGAGCTTTCACCTCGTACCTACCGTACAGCACAGGCAGGGCTAGAGGCACGCCGGAAAATATCCATCACGCCTTTTGACAACCTACAATAATGGCGTTCCCGATCTCTCAAAAATCGCAATTTTATCCGGGGGGGTTTTTTTTGCCGTTCGACCGTTGCTATCAGTTTAAGTAGATGTTATATTTATGTAACATGTATTTTACGCAAGGTTCTCTGCTCAAGAAATAGGGCCATCATCCTCAAAGAAACTCCAGAGCAAGTCAAAGACGCCCGGGCAAGCACATCGGTGTCACATTGCGCCCATAAGATTCCTTCTGACACACGCGTGAAAACGGCTCCCTTTGGACTTAAGTTACGCACGATACGAAACCACTGGACTAATTATAGCATGATACTACAGCGCGTGGAGCTAACCCAACTTGACATTAAGTTTAATAAAGTCGTGTCAGGAGATTGTCGTTTCAGCAGGACTGTCGGGAAGTCTAATATACAGCTCGTACTATGAAATATGTCGAGTCTTACCAGGGTTCTTTGCATGTTAAACTTATCATCAGTATTTTCCAGTCAAATAAATCTGGTTAAGAGCTGCGTATTATTAGGACTCTTGTGCGTATCCACGTTCCCGACAAACTCCTCGTGGTGAGACACCTCCCGAAACGACTCTGCCTGTGACAGACTCCGGATCCAACAGGATGTCCAGGCCGGGGGGGGGGGGGGTTATCACAGCACTGCGCACGGAAAATAACCAGCTGCTAGTGCTTTCATCTGCGCAAATCATGAGAGGTTTTTTTTTTCTTTTCCGGAAGATTTGTTATTTTGAGAAAGTATAAGCTTCGATAGGGCAGCTTAAGCTTATTATATCTCTTCCTTTAGGCACTTCTTTCTCCCAATACTGCCGTTTAATCAATTATTTTGAAATGATCCTAAGACGACGCCCATCAGCGTCATCCTACCGAACCATTGTCACAAAAATATGATCTCCGGGCTAGCCCCCAAGCCCTGCACCATACACTTGACTACAGCTCCAGGTTTCGCAGTTCTCAATCCTGTATTCCCCAAAGTATGCATTTCCAATTATCAGATCCTAGGAAACCCATCTCTCAATGCTGACCGCTGATCCACACAAGTAACAGAGCATCCGAAATTCCGTAACCCAGAGGAGCGCCCACCCTTCAATCCGACTGGGAGCCCAGGCCACCGGTAGAAAGGAAGTTCCTAGGCATTCTTAGGAGGAGGAAATTTGCATCATAAGCGGATAGAATGCAGTACCGGTAACTCAGGTGTGAAGACTCATTATACCGGCCGACCCCATTTACATAACAGAACCAGGCATAGTAAAAAAAACCGTCCCGGGCCGCTGCGATCGGGGGGGGTTCCCGAATAGATAATCTTATAATACTCAAACCAACATTCTGCGGCCAAATCACGTACCATCACTCGCTCCTAGATTACCACGCACTCCAACTAATACCCGTATCACACGTGAGACTCAGGATACCATTACCCCCGTGCCCTCCACCTCAAACGGAACCACAAGCGTATGATACCATAAAGATAACTTCCATTACGAAGCCAACGTGTGCTGAACACGGCAGTCTAGCGTGGCACTTACTCGTACCGTCAAAGCACAGTGGCGCACAGCTACGATACAAGTGTGCCAGAGAAACACAAAGGTAGAGAGAGAGAGACTGCATGTGCAGAAAAGCTACCGTGCATGCACCCTACTTCGCCACAGGGAGGTTATATAGTCTCCGACAGAGGAATACCGCTCATCGTCTCATAATATCACAGCAACCGCTCCATCCCCCCCCTCCTTCTACGAAGGCTCAATTCCCAGGAAGGCTTTACCCCCGGTGGTAACGTATTCCGCAACTTCGAGTTGGAGTCTATCGATCGATAAGATCGCTGCCCGACTAACCATGAAGACTGTTGAATGTTATAGTACCGGTATCATATTATCACCCGGAGGCTCGTAACAGTGTGGTGCTGTACTTGTACTTGTACCCGTATTGGTGAGTGAGTGAGCGAGGGAGTCGGGACACGATATCATATAGTAGAGGTACTGTAGAATGGGATGGAATGGAGTAAGGATCGAAAGTTGTTAATTCAATACCCGTGGTATCTGTTCCTTGGTGTGAGCTCTCGGATACAGTACTTGTGCCAATGATTTTACGATCGCGGCTTGAAGGGTGCTGTGGATGGACTTATGCGATTCGGAGCGGACTCGCTGTTGGAGGTTGTTATTACGGCGGTCGGGAAGTTGAAAAGTGGAGGAGGGACATCGTGTCTGGACATGGTCGGAGTATATAATACTGCAAGTTTATCATAGCGCACTGCCTAGTGGACTGAAACAAACGAGTTTCTGGAGAATCCCCCACGGTTCCATACCAGCATAACTCGCTAATAAGATACTGAATAAAAAGAGTATCATAAATAAAGAGAACGTAAAATACAGTATAACATTTTACCTTCCTCCCTTCCTACCTATCAATGGACCGCTAGGCACTTACAGCAAGTACGAACGCAGTAAGCTAGCAAAAAAAAAAAGAAAAAAAAAACCCCCCCAGAACTAGCAAGAGAAGAGGGGGAAAATAGAGGCCAAAAAAGTCTACAACTCATCCCTAACATTCTCCCCAACATTCTCCCCCCCACAAACCGCCGCGGTCCCAACCTCAAACCGATAAACGCACTTCTCCTCCTCCTTAACACTCCTGAGCTCGTCAACGGCGCTGCAATATAGATCCACCTTGACACTCCTCCTTGGTCCATTCCAGCACTGCTGCCCATTCTCGTGAATAAGGCTAACCCCACTAAGCCCCTCATCGTGCGCTTCCTCCCACCCGCTCTCGAAGATGCCGCGGGTGGAGGCATCGTTGACGGACTTGTCCACTTCGATTCGGGAATACTCACCTAGGGAGACGGAAGAGGAGTCCTTTAGGCTCTTTTGATAGGCGGTTCCAAGGAAGCAGTATTCGTAGGTGTATTCCCCGAATTGGGAGGATATACATTCGCCCTTTAGGGGGCGGAAGACGTCGTCTTCGCCATAGGAGTAGGTGAGGTCTGAGAGAAGGGTTTCTAGGCGGGATTTTGCGTCTGACTCTTCGGTTTTGCCGGTTTGGAGGGCTTGGCGGGCCGAGGCCAGGGCTTGCGGGGAAAGAGGTCAGATATGATCGACGACCAAACGGAAGGGGGAGAACCTACCTCTGGACTCCGGTATGCCATCGTCGGATCTGGCGGCTAAGAGGCCGTTCTCTACAAGCATTTGTCTGAAGCCTGTGAACTTACTATGGACCCAGGTGCTTATGCCTTCTGGTGCGTATGCTTTAAATCCATATACCACCAGTGAATCAGTATATGTGTGTAGCGAGAAATTGAAGGGGAAAAGGGGGGGTACATTCGGTAATATTGTCGACTTCAGTGAACCCTTCCCAGTCAATTTCGTCTTCACCAAGAAGGCTATCGAGATCTCGCTCCTCCGCCCTGTTCTCTGAATGCTCCTCCTCTTGGGCAAGGTACTCTTCCCAAGCTCTAACAGCAACCTTAACCCCTTCATCATTAAAGTTAGGATTATACCCCTCCTTGAGTGCCTTTAAGATCCCCTCAGCCTTCTCCAATTTACTTCTAGCAGAGTCTCTATCACCCCGAATCTTCTCTAAAGAGGTCCTAAGGTCCTGCATTCTCTCCCTAGCAAGAGAGACCAAAACACCCAAATTTGATCCCTCCTTCGGCTGCTTAACCATCTTCAACCTCTCCTTCTCCTCCGTCTCCTTAAGTTGAACCTCCAGCCACTTGACCTTCTCCTCCAACTCCTCAATATTTACCCGAGTAGTCTTGACATTATCCTCCAACTCAATCCTCATAGTCTTCGCCCCGTCAAGCAACTCCTTCTTCTTTCTCGCCCCTTCATTCCTCAGCCTCTCCCTCTCAGCCGCCAATTTCCTAGCAGCTTTCCCAATCTCTCCACATTTGTTCTCGCACTTGACTCCTCCCACACCAGCCCATTCATCCGACCCATCGCAGCAGACCTCGTAGTCGCAGATCCCGTCGTTTACTCGCCCGAGCGGCAGGAATGCCGGCGTGTGCTTTTCATTCTTGCAGTAGAATCCGCGGATCGCGAGGGATTTGTGGGGAAGGTGGGAGCACGCGGAGGTTCCGGGTTCGTCGCTGCCGTCGGGGCAATCGCAGTAGTCGTCGTTCACGCTCTTGTAGGGGATGGAAACGTGCGGGTTTGTGAGGCAGGTGAAGGTTTTTTCAGCGGACGGGGCATAGAGCTTTGCATCTGTTCTCTAAATTAGTGCTATCCCTTCCCACACTCCTCATCTCGCTCTCCCCTGAATTGAGAGTTTGGGGATGGGAAGCCCTTAGTACCTTCTGGTGAAACACCCCGAGGCGTTGATGAGGCGGTAGTTATAGACGCGCTGGATAATAACAGGAGAATACTTCCTCTTCGCATTTTTCGAGAAAGAGACTAAGGTAAGACTCGATTGGTGGCGAGTTGTATCTGCTGTGAAGCTGGAGAATATGGCCAGGGTTGTCACAGTACTGGTATCATGCAAAAAAAAAAAGGACACAGTAAAGCTTGAGCCTCTCAGGGGGTTCAACGGCCGAGGTACCCGTGGGTTCCTAACACGTTTCGGGTTCCGGCGCCGGCGTTCAGCCCTTTACCGTGCCGCGTGAATCGGAGTTCTTGAGATCACGAGTTCTTCCCTCAATCCTCGCCTTTCAAGATATACGATATCATAATTGGATTCAGTTCAATTTTCCTAGGACCAGCAGCTAAAATTGTGACATAAAACTGTTTCGTGAGTTCAGAAACCAGTATTCAGTTAAACCCTAACCCTTACTTTATGGGGTAGTGAACGAAATCTCCCCCGCGCACTGGCCGACGAGAGCGAAGTATCATAGTGAGAACACGTCTAACCGAGATGTGCGACCTCAACTCTGCTACATACAGGTACAACGGCCATGTACGGCTGTAGCATCTGTAATGCTTATTAGTGAGGAGGAAGAAGTTGATAGTGCTTTGTACCGTAAGCAAGAAGGTGAATTATTCAGTACTTACTACTTACCGAGTGACTACAGGTGAGTGCAAGTCAGTACCGTAGTCCAATGATCTCGACGGCTGAGGGTGGCATCAACGCTCTCCGACTGACACAAATTCCCCGAGAGCCTGGTGGCAGCAGCAGTGAAGCGGAATCGTCTTGCTTGGAGGGTATGGTGCCGTGCTTGGGCAAGCAGGGGCACCGGCATCGATGAATTAAAGGCTGCATCGGGCCGAAGGAAGGATTCTGGATAGATGGCTCAGGGTCAAGTTGGCAGCGGCCCGGAATTTAATTGAGAGCGATATCGAGTGATGACATTCGTTTAAGATTTCGGAGACTTTTCTTACCTAGGGAGTAGAGTAATCGTGCTGCTGACTGATGAAATTTCGAACAAAAGTGTTAAATTAAACAAACCTCCCTTCTCTCCACCTTGCAGCCATCACCCCGATGGTTTCATCCGTACGCTGGCTACTGTACGGTACCTCCTTCCCAGGTCCAACGGCAAATCATTCACTTATTCCTTCCTCACGGGAGAATCAACCCTTGATTGAACCCCCAACGGACTACGGTACCGTACCGCCTCTCCGGTCTTCGCCCCATACCGGTGGTTACATCCCAACCGTGTCCACCAGCCCCACAATGCGTCTCCCAGTCAATTCCTTCCAATGAGCTTCGCCTTCCACGGGTTCGGCGACAGCCGCATCTCAGCATGTTCGCTGACACAGCATCCCTTCCGTCTTCCTCTTCTCTTTTCCTCAGAGTTCAATTTTTAGCTCCGGGTGAGTTCCTTGGGAAGAGATGGAACCGTTATCTAGGCGGCATACGGATAACACATCGTTTGCGACCAAGTCTTTCGAGGACGGTTTGTAACCCTTGGCTAGGTCTGTTGCCGTGATGGTTATCGACCGAAGCTAACAGGGCTCTTCCACTTCTCACCAGGTCTGTCTACAAATGGGTGTAAACCGCGACTTAGTATGCCCTCCAAAGGTCTGCTGAATTTTCTCTGTGCTGGTACGGTAGGACAATAATGCTCACGAACGGCAGTCGCCGGAAGAGATAGGGGTCCAGGACTTCAGTGGCATAAGGATTATAATGCGGAGACCAAACTGAAGCCGAGGGTTCTGATGATCGATTATGTTCGCAAGGGTTTGTTCGTTCGTTTGCTTGCCCTGTTTATTATTTCGACTTGAGCTTATGCGCCGGAGAAGAAGTCGAAGGATCACATGAAGGACACCGAAGGGTTGTAGCTCAAGAGATCCACGACATAGCCACCTTGAAATCGGTTTATAAAGACGGGAGGGATACGAATTCTGCCCTTAGGGTTTTGTATGCGTCCATATTGATTCGCTTCCATTTACCTAAGCTTATCGTTTCGAACTTAGTCATGTGCAGAATTGCACTTGGGCAACGAAATTCCTGATTCATAAATTTCGTATAAAAGATAATGACGATATCGTCGGTCTCCAGGAATTCGGCGACTGGCTACTGCAAAAGAAGCCGCAGAGGAGGGCCGGAAAGCCATTGCTTGTCGGAAAGAGTTGGAAGACAACCGCCGACCCTTGGAGGCGTGTGGTAAAATGTTCTTTTGGAATGGATTATATGAAGCACTACCCGTGTGTAGATGCGGAGATTGAGGATAAGGAATCGTGTGTGTCTGGACTAATGGGATACGACGATAATGGTGCACACTTTTTCCTCGATCATTGAATGGAGGTTCGGATTGTTGACCAGAGCAGATAATCCGGTCCACCGGTATAATGTTTTTTCTCAGCGACTCTCAGCATATGTTCAGTATGCTGCGCCGGATCTTCCGACTCCTGGACCGGACTTTGAATCACCATATCAAGGCCTGGAGCATGGCTCCAGGCCTTTGCAGGAGCTATACGATAACGGGAGCACGGTTATTCTATTCGACAACTCAGAGACTCGCTCGATTTACGATTCGTTGATTTCTGCGAGAGGTGAATGGGAAAGTCGGTGGAGGAGGTTGCCGTTTTACTTCACCAATGACGATCCGGAGGAGGATGGGCAGATGGCGTTGGAGTGTATGAAGATCATTACTCAAGGTAAGACTTGGTTCTGTGGAGCTGAAGAGTATGCAGTGCTAATGAACACAGATATATTCAAAGCAATAGCCAATTGCTGGGACCAACTTTTAGATGCTAGCTGGGAGCACGTTAGTATCCTAGTATGTCCCCCTGCCCCCGAGCGGAACATGTATTATCGCTGACCGTCCACAGGAAGAGAAAATTTATGAGCAGCCAGCAGACGAGAGTCGAGCACCGGAATTATGGTCTAATTCAGCGCACTGGCTCAAGTATGAGAAGCTTATGTTCTACCACATAGACATAGTAAACGATATGCGAAAGTATCTTGTAGAAATCGATGGAGATCTAACGGACGAAGGGCTCTGGCTGAAAGAGTCCCCTGAAGATTTTGATCGGCTCAGCAACCTCATTCAGGAAGATCTGGTCAAAAGAACGAACAACCTCTCGGAACTCATGTATAAGTCGGTCGGGATTAGAGATTCACGCGAAAGCTTGCAACTGGGAACAAGCATGTGGAGATTGTCCTGGATTACGTTTGTTTTCTTGCCATTGACGTTCATTGTTGGATTTTTTGGTATGAACGTCGATACGTTCGCGGAAAGCCCCTCAGTAAAGTGGTATTTCATTGTTGCTGTGCCATTTGTATGTGTCCCCCCAGTTCGGCTACTTAGGGTAACTATGGTCGGCTGACGATGAGATAGATGGTGGCGGTCGTTATATCCTGGTATTTGCTTAAGCATTGGCTAACCCGCCATCGTCAATCACCGCACCGACGCGGTGTATACGAAGCCCTGTACGCGGATCTCCACAACCGCAGACCAGAGCTCTGGTCCCGTGCAGGTCCTCGTAACTACGTCCAGCCCAAGGGCCGCGCGTCCAAGATAAAGTGGTGGTTGATGCTTCACTGGATGTCACCCAAGCGTCTACTTCCACCCAGACCACCAGCAGGGCAGGCCCTGGACGATGAGCCCATTGGAGCATATAATCGCTTGAAGCGGTATTTGGTCAGAAAGTGGACGCCTGAGATTGAGGTGATCAATGGATCAGCTCATGAGCCAGAGGCGGGACTTGCACTTGTGGACAACGGACTCGTTGGATATGGGAGGATGGCGGACTTGGAGCTGGAAGGGGATAGTAGAATGGCTAGACCTGCGCTTGGACTGAATCCCTCCGAAGAGAGGGATGTGGTGTTGGCGGACGGGGTGGAGGGTGGGAGGAATAGTGGTGTGCTCGTGGAAGAGCAAGTGCAGGGGGGCCTTGAGAGGGAGGGAATGGGACTTCAATTGAAGGTTCCTGACGGTATAGGTGGTAGATGAGTGGTGGGGTCCGAACTTTATTTCTCGCGATGACAGGCTTGTGATATGATATACAGCGGATATAGCAGTGCAAGTGCGTGTCGGTATTGGGGCAACGCGGTGGGGAAGTTACCACCTCAACCAAAGGTCCCGGACCCCTCCCGGCATATGGGCTTTTCATTGCAGCGCGAATTGCTTTTCTCCTACTGCTTTCGGCATTACTATAATATGATACCAATTTGATTATTTTGAAAGAGGAGAGGAAGGAGAGAAAGAATTCAATAACAAGTTTCCCCAGGGAGAATAATAAAGTTGGCCCTTTTTTTTGACTTTCAACCAGCGGCGGATGCACGGTATGGCGTCCACTGGCACGGGTGGTTAACGGTACTGTACTTGATAGAGGTTCCCATCGTAAACACCGCCTTCCTCCGACTCGCGCCCAAATTTCACTCAGCTCCCAGGTGGGACCAACTATTCCCACCCCGGATCGACTCAAATATTTGAGAGTGGCTTCACCCATCCACCGGCCGAGTCTATGCGAAACTCGCTGCGATGTGTCTTCACTGTTGCTACTATGCAGTACATCTCGCGATACTGTAGCCGTATCCGCTCTACTTTGAAAGAACCGTTCGCTCGTCGAGTGGAACGGCACGCAAGTGTGAGAAGGTCATGTTATGCCAACATCTGCCAAAACAGCTTCCAGAAGGGCAATTCCGCGGAAACCTTCTTCTGACTTGACGTTAAACAGGCTCTAACCTAGAAGTGGTGTCGTCCGATACTGGTATGATACTTGTATCCACGATAATACGGGATAGAGGAGGCACCCGATGAGCTCGACAAACTTCCGGTAGGGCTAGCGTATTATACTAGTAGACGTGCACCCAAACTACAGAAAAAATTCCCCCAGGAGCGAAGGTGCCGCAGCCCCACAATCAGGATTCCAGAACTCGAATTCATATCGCGTACGGGACCAGTGAATCTACGGCGCGGTATGATACCAAGTGTTGTGCTCGAGTACTGTAAAGGACTGGTACTCCCGGCCTAACAATGTCAATCACCGTCAATCGATCTCCCTCTCCCTCTCTCTCGCCCAGATATCATCACGCCGCTACCACCAGGACCAAAAAGAAAAGGAAAAAAAAACTTAAACCGCACCAGAACGTTGCAATTGGGTAGTTGTTTCCGTTGCAGCCATTTTCGATCAATGGGCGTGCCCTTTTTTAGGAGTAGTGGTGATGTTAGTAAGCCACCTTATCTTCGTCGCTCTGACAAAGGAGGGGGAGTGGGGGGGGGGAACTTAAATTATCGATTGCCGGGAAGTTGTCGTGGGTGGTAGACTACCGGTGTGCGGGCCGGTCAGTTGATGAGTGGGTTGGGTGGGACCCTGGGAATTTACATTTTTTTTCTGGGGGGGGGGGGGGCGGAGGACAGAGAATACTGGCATGCTTTGGTACGTGAGACTGATATGAGACCTCCAGTGGGAGAATTTCCTCCTCGTTTTTTTTACATTTGGGGAGATGGATTTTGTGCTAAGTTGAGGGTTTTGCACTTGTGCGGTTGAGCACATTTCTTATTTTTTGAGTTTGGACCTGGGGAGGTGTTTAAATGTGGAGGTGATATGGGGGATGTGGGGAATGGAGGAATGAAGGGTGCAGTACGGCATGGGTACTGGCGCTTTATATGCGATTGGGGTGGTGGGCCGCAGGATGGATGGATTGTGCGGGTGGGAGATAGAGAGGGAGCAAGGGGATGGAGCATGGCGCTGCACGGGGCCAGGGACCCTTCTCCGAATCTCACCCGTTATCACAGCGTGCTTGTACGATACCGTGCCTTATCAGCTGGCTCGTGGGTCTGTGAATAGCTTCAATGCGGGACCTTGACTGTGTTAGGCTTCGCCGCGCCGGTTATTCCTTTTCCATTGCGGAGGCTATTAAATTTTCTACTAGCCTTCTTTCTCTTCTCTCTGTTCTTCTTCTTCTTCTTTACCTCCTTCCTCCCTCCCCCCTCCTCTGCGTGTTTGCTAAATCTTTGCCCATTGTCGAGTCTAAGCCTTCTGTTGTCTCATATCCATATCACAACCCCTTATCAAGCGGACCACCCGGCGCGAACGCTCTATTAGGCATGCAATGGCACCACTACTAGCCATTCCGATAGTCCCCACAGCTTCCCTCAACAGTTCCCAGGATGTGGCTGCCCCACCAGAGGCACCGCTAACAGTCCTCTGCTCAACCCGCGTCATTCTCCCAGGTGTGGAGACACCCGCAAGCATACTCATTTCTCCCACCACTGGGAAGATCGTAGATATAATCCGCTCCATCCCTGGCCCTTCCGCATTTCCACCGGATACAATCTATCATGACTACTCCCCCAAGGTGATAATGCCGGGTCTCGTGGACGCACACGTCCACCTGAACGAACCCGGCAGGACCGAGTGGGAGGGATTTGAGACGGGAACGAGGGCTGCAGCGTTTGGCGGTGTTACCACTGTTATCGATATGCCGCTGAACGCTATCCCACCAACTACTACCGTCGAAAATCTTGAGCTTAAGATCAAGGCCGCTGAGGGGCAGTGTTGGGTCGATGTTGGGTTCTATGGTGGAATCATCCCTGGTAATGAGGAGGACCTTGTGCCGTTGATTGAGGCGGGCGTGAAGGGATTCAAGTGCTTCTTGATCGAGAGTGGGGTGAGTCTGGTTTTCGGTTCGGCTCGCTCTTGGGAATTTGGTTAACGATGGGCGGGTGAATAGGTTGAAGAGTTTCCGGCCGTTAACACAAAAGACCTGGCCAAGGCCATGGAGAAACTGAACGTGAGTGCTAACGCTAGAGAGCTGATTGTTGGGATGGATATTAACTGTTACAGGACTCTCCAACAATCCTCATGTTCCATGCCGAGATGCTTCCCCCACTCTCAATGTCCGTCGGAGACCACGTTCTTCATGGCGATCCTCCTCTTGCGCCCGCTGGACCTCTAGACGCCTATAGCACATTCCTGGCATCCCGCCCTCCGGCGTTCGAGACCTATGCCATTGAAGATATTATTTCTCTTGCGGGTACAGCGCCATCACTACAGCTCCATATCGTCCATCTTTCCGCTAAGGAAGGAATCCCAATTGTTCGTGCGGCTCAGGAGGCGGGTGTCAAGATTTCAGCTGAGACATGCTTTCATTATCTCACACTTGCGGCTGAAGATGTTGAGAATGGTGATACTCGCTATAAATGCTGTCCTCCAATTCGCGAGGGCTCTAACCGTGACGACCTCTGGGACGCTCTCAAGGAAGGTTTGATCGAGACGGTCGTCAGCGATCATTCTCCTTGCACTGCCGGCTTAAAGGCGCTAAGCGCAGACGGCGGAGATGGCGACTTCTTCAAAGCCTGGGGCGGCATCTCCACTGTTGGTTTGGGACTCAGCGTTCTCTGGACCGAGGGTTGTAAGAGAGGTGTTTCGCTTGAGGAAATTGGGCTGTGGACTAGCTACAAGACAGCGAAGCAAGTCGGACTCCTCGGCCGGAAGGGCTGCCTTGAAACCGGATGGGATGCCGATATCCTTGTGTTTGATCCTGAAGCCAAGTTCACTGTTTGTTTTCCTGTCTATTGGTTAGCATTGGGTGAATTGATGCTGACCGCGGTAGGTAACCTCGTCCGATATTCACTTCAAAAATAAGGTCACCCCGTACGAAAATAAGACCCTTACCGGTAAAGTCTGCGAAACTTGGCTGAGGGGCCGTCAGATCTATTCTGTCGATGGTGGCTTCGATGAGAAGATTGGGGCGAGTGGTGTCTTGTTACTGGAGCCGAGAACCCACTCTGATTGGGCGTTGTGATTTTCATTTGCTTCATCCGCTCCTCAGCATTGTGTATACCACTGGGTTTCCGTTTTATTTCATTTTCAGCGGGTGTTGATCAGATGATTGGTTTCTCGGTCGTAGATTAATTGTTGGTTAATGGGATGGCATTATTGAATACTGGCATTCCGTCTGCGTACCCCGTGAGGCCATGGGTTGGTGAGGCTGTAGGCGGTGATGTATTACTAGTAGAATATGTGAGTACCGCAAGTATCGGTATTGTGAGGATCAGGATGGCAAGTTTATTGGGTACGATGCATAAAGGACTGTGAGTTGCGAGGTCAAGTTTTTCTACCATATTACTCGGTAGTGCCCGGAGAATTGGGGATACAGGTGGACTACCGGTATGCCTTGCCGAGCCATTTCCTCTTCTGGAATGGGTCGGTTGGCACTGGGGGGGTTTTTCCCCCGTCGATTACTGCTTTGGTCATGCTGGTGTGGTGGCCAGCAGTGACTGAGTTGGGCAATTGTATTGTGCGGTGGGTTCGTGGAACACGCGAATGCCCTGACACCAAGGTGGGTAGGGTATTTCGTAATCAGTGCCAATGGCTATGTCCGGGTTATTTAATTGTGATGTGGGTGGGTAACCTGCGCTGGCTTTCAGCAAATCAACTGCTCAACCAACACTTTTTCCTCTCTAGTTTGTTCCGGGTCTTGGCGTCCGGGTAGCAGTCCTTCACCCCTATTACCCTCCTGTCGCCTCCGTCTGCTTTCCTCATTCCACTCACCACCACCAAATATCGTGGGTTACCCGGTTCGTCTGTATCATCGGAATAAAAAAATAAAAAAAAACCACCCACCAGTTACCCGACCTAAGAAACGTTACCCGACCGAGCCTTTTTATATGGAATTTACGGAGGAGCTTAGGATGGGGAATTCTACCTCCACATATGTCCAACAGGAGGGGGAGGATGGACAAGTGGAGGAGGATGGAACTGGCCTTGTTCGGCAAACAAGCATGGAGGAGGAATCCGCCCAGGCGCTCCTGGCCCTGAATAAGGGCGTCGCAGCGGCGGATGGCGAGGGGAAGAAAAAGAAGAAGAGGAAGAAGGGGAAGAGGAAGAAGAAGGATAAGAAGTCGGGAGAGGCGGCTGGAGATGAGGATGCACTGGGAGAGGAAGGAGCTCTTGGAGATACGGCTATTGCAGGAGGTGACGACCTTCCCGACTCTCAAAGAATCATCTCCCAACATCTTGCGGCACACATGTCCAAGATTGCGCCCGCTTCCGGTTCGGCCGGGGCAGCTCTGCATGAAGATGATGACCTTTTGATTATAGGGACCGAACTTGGTTACACCGCTGCCTCTTCCCCGCCGCCGTTGGACGCAGATGACGTACTTAGTTCATCGGCCTTTCACACCTCTCCTCCGATAAAGAAGGGAAGAGCGGTCTATGAGAAGAAGAAAAATAAGCGGGAGGATCCGATCGAGGATGCTAATAGGCTAGTTGATCCCGCATTGATGGAATTTGACGAGGCCACCGCGGCAGCCGCGGCCGCCGCTAATATATCCGTCGATATGTTGAGGGATGGAATTGAGGAGCCAAGGAAGCGCAAGAGGAGGTTGCCGACAGAGAAACTCGATGATGGCCCCGAGAAGAAGAAAAAGTCTCATAAGAAGAAGGTCTCTGAGGAAATTGTTGATCCGGCGACGGCAAATCTGGTCCAACCCTCATCCTCGGCCCCACTTCAGCAACTTCCAATTCATGCGTCTCCTGCTTCCGCTCCAGGCCCCGTGTCTGCTACAGCTACTGCCACTCCTTCCGGAGGAAGTGCTGGAGGCACGTTCTCGGTTGAGGAGAAACAGGCAATTGACGTTCATCTCGCTAGATACGCCGAGGACAACGGCCTTACTCATGTGGACCTATGTCGAAGAGTCTGGGCCAACGAACGCCGCAAAGACGACTTCTGGGAGGGGGTCTGCTCCGTCCTCCCACAACGCTCCAGAGCTAGTATTTACAAGCACGTCCGCCGCCAATACCACGTTTTCAATTCCCGCGCAAAGTGGACCGAGAGTGAGGATGAGCACCTCGCGGCGCTTGTGAAGGAAAAAGGAAGTGCTTGGAAGGCCGTCGGTGATGCTATGGGTCGCATGGGCGAAGACTGTCGCGATCGCTGGAGGAACTATGGCAAGTGCGGCAAGGACCGTGGGAAGGACCGTTGGGATGAATCCGAGGAATCTGAGCTGAAGAAGATCATCACTGAAGTCTTGACCGGGATCCGTACGCGCAGGGGCATTGCTGATCCCTTTGACCTTGATGCGAACACGATAGACTATGAGGGTGAGAATGAGATCAATTGGACGGTCATTAGTGATCTGATGGGCAATAAGCGTAGTCGTATCCAGTGTCGGTATAAGTGGAACAAGATGAAACAGCAGAAGGCGAGATCTGGGGGTGTTGCTGTTGTCAAAAGTCCTGGCACTTGGAAGAAGAAAAAGACAAAGGCTTTCGTTGAGGATATGCTCGTTGGGGACCATATTTGGTTGTTGAAGCAGTATGCTCTTAAAAATTTCAAGCTATCCTTGCGGGGGCCTTGCTGACTTTATTAGGATTCAGGATTCGGGTGTCAAAACAGAGAAGACAATCCCGTGGGAAAATATTGCCCTCAGTGATAAGATTTGGTATGTTTTACGGCGTGCGAAACTTGTTGATTAAATCCTAACTGAGTCTAGGTCTGCGAAGGAGCTTGAACGCGCGTATAAGAAGCTGCGTCAAACAGTGCCGCATAAACGCCTCCCTCTACCCGAAATCGTCAATAAGGTCCTCAAAGACCTTGAAGACCTTTCAGAAGACGTCAAGGGCCAGCGATACCTTCCAGATTCCAACGGCACACCGGCCGCTGACGGCCTACAATCCGTAGCTGAGGACGAACTTTCCCAATCTTCTGCAGCCCCCCATATCCCGGAACAATTCGACGCATCCGACTACACTTACGAGCAACAACCCATGATCCAGAACGTTGCCCCGGTCGCAAGTATGAGCATCGCCGACGGGGAGTACGACCCCAACCGCGCTGCGGAGGACATGGCACTTGTTGACCCGGAGCTAATCGGTCAGGGAATCGAGCATGGAGTCCAGCAGGACCTTGAAAAGACTGCCGGTGAGGCGATCCTGATTGCTGAGGCGGCCAGGGAGCGTGAGAGATCTGGCGAGGATGAGGCTGAGCGTGAGCTCCGTAGGAGGCTTGGTGTGGAAGTTTGAAATTTTTTTTAAAAAAAAAGGAAAAAAGGAAAAGGAGAGGGGATAGGAGAGGGCTTCAATTTCTGATTGTTTTTTTTACTTTCTTCTGATTCTTTCTTTTGTTTTCCTTTCTCCTCTTTTCTACTCTTAAAATGCTGCTATCATTGTTGGGGGGCTTGCTTAGTAAATTTAGGTTAGTTAAGGGATGGAATGGTGTGATGTTGTTTTGGTGGGTAGACTTTGACGGTTAAATGCCGCCCTATGATACTTGGCTCTGCATGTATCAACGAAAAGCTCTTTGCATTCTAGAAGTTGTGGTGTTGTGCAAAGTGTATAGTAGTTTATCGGGCTGCCTAACTATAATAGCTACTGGCGGCCAAATAGCAAGTGTGTGCGAGTACTTGTACTATGTAGTAACCTATAGTGCAAGACACCTGAAACCGACCCTCTTGTTTCCCTACCGCAAAATTCTCACCTCACTCATTACTGTTCTCAACCAACACTCACTCGATAGAGGATTGGAGCCACTGAGGTTGAAGAGGGGCGGAGCCGATTCCGAGTACGAGTAATTTTATGCTTCAATTCTTTTCTCAGGGTGAGACCGGGGAACTTTGCTACTGCACCGTCGTTAAGGAGCGTTCATAGCCGACTTTCCCCCGCTCTGGGGAGGGGCCGATTTCCAGACGACTGGTGCTGTGTGAATACTCTAACTTTGATGGAGTGATCGGGCCCCCGTGCCCTGTGCGAGTTACTTCCCCTGCTGTAGTATCATACATATCATAAGGTTTTCTGCACATGATGCCGGTTTTTACGGTACCGTATGGTGATGATGATGATGGCGGATGCTATGGTACGGTTGCTCGTCATCCTATGCACCGTGTCTGCCGGGTTTTCCGTTACGGCGTGGTTCAAGTTACAGTATGTTAATTTGAGTTACTCGCAATCATGGCACTAGCAATCCGAACGAGTCTCCTCAACAAACAAACACTCTATCATATCATACGGACAGCATCGCCATCATCCTCAATCGCTCCGAGGTGCAACCAATTCGCTCCCCAGATAAGGACGAGTTGAGGGGGGAAAAAGGAAAAAGAAAAAAAAACATGCCTGAAATCCCCATCGCTCCATACCCACCTCCGGAAATCCAATCCTTGATCCCCCCAGACAAATGGACAAAGTACCAAGACTCTTGCGTAACGGCGCTAACCCACCACTTGCTCCTCCCCGCCCCCTCGTTCCAGAACTCGCTGAGAGATGCAGACCTCGTGGAATTCCTGACGACCTATGCTTCGAACCGGGCAGCGACGACGGCCCGGAACACTCCGTTGAGACAGAAGGTCGTGCAGATACTGCATAGGATATACGCTACCGCCTCGCCGAAGCACGTCCCCGGCCAGCTCGTCACGGCAACCTTCCTGACGGAGCTCTCCAGGGAGTTTGGCAAGAACCGTGTCGTACGCGAGTTACTGGACAGAGAGGAGGTGTGGGGGCTTTTCGAGAAGGATGTGCTAAAGTGCGGGCTCGAGGATGCCATCTCGGTGATTAGGTTTCTACCGAGGGTTTCCGAGAGTTTGCTGGCTGGGGATGAGTGGATGGAGGGCGTCATTGTCCGCGGGGAGGTGGCGGCGCTGGCGACGGCGCTGGTTGCTGTCGCGTCGAGGCAGAATTGGGGGTTTCTGGGGGATGTGCTGTATAGGCTTGTCTTGGAGGGCAGGAGGGATAAGAAGGCTGGTGAGTTTGTGAAGAGGCTGATTTGGGAGATGCCGGTTGTTGGGATTCTGGAGCGGGAGGTTGATGGGGCTCCGGAGGAGGGGAGGATCGCTGGGGTGCTTGATGAGGTTAAGAGCTTTGGGCCGGTGAGGAGGAAGGATAAGGGGAAGGGGAGAGAGGTGCTGGATTTGGAGGCTTTGAGTAGAGAGGAGGAGGATAATCTTATGATGAAGGTTGGGAGTGTTCGGGACATATTACCCCACCTTGGGGCGGGTTTTGTGAGGAGATGTTTGCTACAGATGGATGGGGATGTGGAGAGGGTTACCGCCGCGGTATTGGAGGGAAACTTGCCTGGCGATTTGAATTTGGTGGATCAGGAGGAGGAATTGTACTCATTCCCCTCCATCTTGCGTCTACCTTGGTTACTAACAAACCTAAAGCATTCCACCCGAAGCCCAGGGACCACCCTCAGCGTATGCTACTCCCCCCTCCGAACCAGCAGATACGGAATTCCCCGTTTTCCCGGTCCGTCGCAACATATTTGACAACGATGAACTAGACCGTCTGGACCCCTCTGCGATCACCCGTCTCCACCAGGGCAACAAAACCAACAAACTAACCGCAGACAAACTCCTCAACGCCCCCGAGGTCCCTAAGAGCGCCATCTATGCCGCGCTTGAAGCCTTCGACCCGGACGACGACGAGCGTGATGATACCTACGACGCAGCCGACATTGGCGGAACTGTAGACACATCTGCACCACCCGGCGATGACCACTCCGGTGATCGGGAAGGCGATGATGCGGAGAATGCGCTTTGGAACGCGTACAAGTCTTCGCCTGAGGTCTTTAATCGTGATTCGGTGACTAGGCGCGGAAAGGCTAGGAGGGACCTTAAAGACCGGACGAACATGACCGATGAGGCGATTGAGGGGTGGAAGGTTATGCTTGATCGGGAGCCGAACCGCCTACGAGCTATGGAGAGGAGGTTTGCGGATAAGAGTGTTTCGCAGAACCTTCTTACCAAGGGCTCTTGGAGTGCTGGTGGTGATGAGGGGATTGGTGCACGGGGGAGGGGTGGGAGAGTTATGGGTGCGAGAGGCGGAAGAGGTGGCAGTGGCAGTGTAGGCAGGGGAAGGGGGCGTGGAGGCAGTGGGGACGTTGCGGGTCCTACTAATGGGAAAGAGACGCAGCAGGGGAGGGCGAAGAAGGAGGCTAATAAGGGGAGTAGAGCAAACCATAATCGGAGGGACCAGAGGGCGAAGAAGATGGCTAGAGGATTTGCAGGATAGTTTGTGGATCCTACACAGTTTATGTCTCTCTGAAGGGTCAGATGTTTAGCCATCCATTTGATCCATGGAAACTATTAATTTGTCACGCAAATCCCAAATGTCTTTTGCCGGAAAAAAAAGGGGGAACCCCGGTTCGTAAGTATACCGTACCGTACTCGAGTATAGTTGTGAGAAGAGAGTGGCGATGTAGCAGTGACTTTGTTGACACCTGGAGATAGGGAATAAGAGAACCATGATGTAATAAATAATTGAGGACAGTGAAGGCCAAATCGGGAGAGAGGCTGGAACCGAAACCGTATGATACTTGTATTTTCATCGGGTATTTGGAGGCCAGCAATTACCCTAGTCCTGATATACCATTCCAGTAAAAGTATGAAAATAGCTATTATATTTAGGTCAAGATTCAATTATGAGATTGCTTGGTCACTTACTCAAGCATCGTGGCTAGATTGAAGTCACATTTTTTTTTTGTCTGTTGACCCACCAAAAGGAAAAAAAGGCAACTAAAGTCGAGCAACATGAGTACCGGTATACCGTATTACAATGTCACGATGTCGTGATTCTGTTTTAGTACAAGTATCACCTCTACTAGCTTCAAAAGACCCTTTATACAGTACGGTAGTTGTCCGGTTCCGGATGCACGGTGGGGACGTAAGGAGACTAGGTACAAGTACTCGAGCAACTTTTCTTGGGTAAGGGGCGCATGCCCACGGGTCCACCATTAGGTGAAAAGGGCACGGTGCGGAGAGGGACTATCTAATTAAATGTTATATCATACTCGCCCCGTGGCAGGTTACCTTAACCCACTTCAGGAGCGACCATGCTACTGTGGCATCTATGATACGAGTATGATATTTATGACGCCGGATCAATGATCGCCCAATCGGTTTCTTCCTGATCTAATCTAATCAGATCGGGGGGACGTAGACCGAAATTCCACTCATATAATGCATGCATGCAGTACATATCCTCACGTGAAAAGATGACGTGCTGTGTACCCCCATTCGTTCCCCCCCGTCTTACCCTCACGATCGGGACAACAGAACCTTTCCCCTCTTCCCTCGTCCCCCCCCAGCCATCACCACCTCAAAATGTCCAATTTCGACCCAAACGCTGTCATCCGCGGCGCGCAGCTCACCATTGTAGGCGCCTACCGCGCCCTGCAGAACCCCTCCCTCTTCGAGATGAAGCACTACCGACAAGCCTTTCTCGCCGTGGTGATAGGCGCAGCGCTACGCCTGCTCGTCGCGGCGCCCATATTCGGGGTGAAGGTGCTCCTGGGCTTCGTCGGGCTGTTCGTGGACCTGTCCGCCGTGACCTGGGATGACGACATCATATCCGGTCTCGACTTCCTGGAGAAGAGCGTGCTGCAGGTCCCCTTTTTCCTGATGAGCGCCATGAGGTACCTGGTGCCCACCCTTGACGACATGTTCATGCAGAGTCTCGAGTGGGTGGACAAGACGTACCTCATGAAGCACGCGGACGAGAACCCGGAAGGGCTCAGGGCGCTGTACTACCCTAACCTCAGGCTCTACTCCAGGAAGGCTGGCGGCGCGGGTGCCCCGGGCGTGGCCAAGGCTCTTAGGCCATTCTTGATCAAGTATGCTCGCCGGGCGGCTATCTCGATTGCGGTTTACTTTGCTTCCTTCTTGCCGGTTGTGGGACGGTTCGTGTTGCCCGCGGCGTCGTTCTACTCGTTCAATAGGGCCGCCGGACCGATTCCTGCGATCGCGGTTTTCGGTGTGGGGCTACTGCTGCCGAAGAGGTGGATGATTGTTTTCCTGCAGGGGTATTTTGCCAGCAGGGGCCTTATGAGAGAATTACTTGAGCCATACTTTTGCAGGATCAGTTTTGACAAGCAGCAGAAGAAGAGGTGGTTCCGGGAAAGAGAGGGATTGCTGTTCGGATTCGGCGTAGGGTTTTACCTCTTGCTCAAGACACCTTGGTTGGGCGTGTTGATTTATGGTATTGCGGAGGCAAGCACGGCCTATCTTATCACTAAGGTATGTACTACCCCCCCCCCCCCCCTTCCTCCCTCGGAGCTTCGCATGAAATCGGAGTTAACGTAATGGGCACGATAGATTACCGACCCCCCTCCACCGCCCAGTAGCAGCAAGGGATTCGCCGAGACGCAAGTGGTGTGGAAGAATAAACACGAATTCATGAAGCTAGATCTAGATAAGCTCGATAGATTGAACGTTAAAAGTGCTATCAAGGGGGCGGAGAGCCCGTTTGTGAGTGGCATGGCTGAGAAGAAGAGTTTGTGACGTCTGCGAAATTGGTGTCGAAAGGCACTGGGGGTTTTTTTTTTCTTTTCTCCCTTTCTTCCTTTCTTTCTTTCCTGTTTCTCTTTTGTCTCGCTTTCGGTTGAAAAAGAGAGAGTGGAGGGGAAGGCTGGCTACACGGAGCGGTTTGAGTTCCGGTCTGAGGCCGTACACCTATATTATTGCCAATAATGCTCGCAAGAATTGACCACGGTGTTAGCACCGCACCTTATATAAAAGTTTGGTGAGTGACTACGGCCATATATTCTCACTCGGAGTTGGAAGTTCACAGGGGTCCGTGGGTTGTCCGGATGCTTTTGCATCTGACGAGGTAGGTGGGGGGGTTGTTTTGGGCACAAGGTTCGGAGCAGGACTTTTTTTTTTTTGTAGGGAGGGACTTGGCAGATGCTCGTGAAGGGTTTATGGATTTCTGAGGGAGATACCCGCAATTCCGCACACTCCGGAACCCACCCCCATTTCTCACGTCAACCAGCATAGATCGCATAGCCGAGTGATACCCCATGTCTGCGGAAAATATCTCCCCCCACATACGCATGCACTCAGAAGCATAGGCCAGCAGAATATATTCAAATATATGTATAATCTACCCTTCAAAAGAAAATGGGAAGAAAAAAAGGACCCTAGATGAGTAGAAGGGTAGTAATCCGAAAGCAAAAAAATCAAACAGGACGCGAAACGACAGTTAGCCACCCAGGTAAAGAACAATGTGTGTGTGCGCACAACAAACCTCAGAAAATGTTGGGGGAAAAAATGGCAAGAAAATGATGGGGAAAAAAGAGATTGTGCAATAGGAGCCCACCATCGGTAGAGAGTATAGGGGAACCTTCGGCGAAAGGTAGAAGGGGGAGGGAATGAAAACCACCTAGATTTGGTAGAGGGGGGGAAAGGGAGAAAGTAAAGTATAAACAACGAAATGGAAAATGGGAAAGCAGTAAAAAGGGGCAGATGAATCCCTCGCGGAACCAAAACAAGAGTGCGATAAAGATCAAATTCAAAGTGCCAACCAAACCAGCCGATAACTCAAAACAGACCCTCCCAACAAATGGAAAATGAAAGAAGAAAAAAAAAACCGTCCCTAGAAAAGGAAAAGGAGGAAAAAACCCAGAGAGTCGATGCCAGAAGCCAAGATATCGTGAACCCCCCGAGACATTCAAATGGCCATATAATCATAACAAATATGTAAAACATGAGAGAAGGTCAAAATAAGAAGCAAGTCGCTTCCGCAGTGATCAAGTAAGGGGAAAAAGAAATGAAACTAGCTGTCGATGTCGTGATGGACGCATGCAGATTCGTAAAGTCATTCATATCAGAGCCGCCAATAATAGATGGAAAGAAAGGTGGATGAATCAAATCAAATGGCTGCGTGAAAGATCCAAGGCATGAAAACAAAGAATACAACAAACGAAAATCAATCGCTTGTCCTGGGCCCATTCAAAAAAGGGACTAATTTATGGCTCGAGGAGAGGAAGGGGGGGGGGACGGCAATATTCACAATTCGAAAAACAAATGACACCGTTTCCGGGCGAGAATGGGCACCTGAGGGGACCAGGAGGAAGGCAAAAAAATTACTGCTCCTCGCTAAGGTCTGGGCCGTTGGCGTTCCGCCCCAGCAATATCCGCGGCTACCATTGTTGCCGCTGCGGAAACTAGCACATCGAGCCTAAAGGATCCAGAGTCCCGGACCGGGGTATCAGGATGCGCGCTCCCTGTTGAAGTGCCGGGAGTCATGGCAATAGGCATTGGCTTGTGATGGCTCTAAAACTTTGTCAGCACAGAGATTCAAAGGGGTGGGAAGCGGAAAGGAAGCCTCACAATGTGTGGCTCGTCAACCTCTGCAGCTCCTTCTCCGACAATCCCAGGGTGCAATTCCTCATTCGTTGATGGCGTAACAACTCCTTCGCTTCCACTCGTGTCTTCCCCACTCCCAACCGAATCCCTATGGCAGCGCTTACGCCCCCACCCGCTTTGCGCCCCGCTACTGCTGCTTGGATAAGTGAATGGCTGCCTCAGAGGTT
The DNA here is from genome assembly GCA_900010015.1 of Tuber aestivum. Classification (NCBI taxonomy): domain Eukaryota; kingdom Fungi; phylum Ascomycota; class Pezizomycetes; order Pezizales; family Tuberaceae; genus Tuber; species Tuber aestivum. The sequence goes on along the minus strand of LN891027.1, from coordinate 171,217 downwards.
CCGGGTGTCGCGGTGAACTTAAGATTCCTGGAAGGTGGCCATTCGGCTCCCGCCTGCTGCCGGGGCTATTCCATGACTGGCTGACGCTATCCCTCGTATCCCCGGACCAGCGGACACCGGGTGGGTCAGCAGAATGCATTCCCCACCTCTGCCCGTGCCGGGAGTTGCCCGACATGAAGTCATCACTCTGGGATCTAGAATGCCCTTTCATCGTCCTGCTCGACATTGTTCTTAAACCCCCACCCAGTGAAGCCATCCTTATGCTAAGATCGTGGGTTGGCTCTGGCTCCACCGGCGCTCTCCTTGGGGGTGGAGTGTGTCGTAGCGGTGGAGATGTATCATTCAAATTGAGAAGACTTGAGATCGCGGGAAGTTGAGCATGGGATTGGGATCCACCCTGCCCTCCGATACCATAAGCAGATGTGTTGGACGGAGAGAGCAGTTCCCGAGCCACTGAGGCCTCTGGCCCAGACTCATGCCACGTCCTCCGACGTTTAATCTTCTCTTCCTCCTCTTCGGGAGACATGGTCATCCCCACACGGGCCCGCAAGGAAGCGGCAGTGCCAGGGGCAGGGGCAGCCGTGGTACGATACCTGAGAGGTGGGCCTGGTAATGGTATTGGGAGCGTCCTGTCGCCGTGCAATCCAGAGCCAGGGACCGAGAGCCTTCGGCCAGGGTGCCGTGTCCCTGAGACCCACGAAGGTGTCGAAGGGAAAGCTGATGCAGGGGAGTTCATCACAGAAGAATTTGCTGAATTTAGAGGCGGGAAAATGGGGCTCCCAATCGGGCTTTCATTGGCGCCCGTAAATGTCGCCGATGTAGGGGTTGTCATGTTTGACGCAAGCGGTTGGGTGAATGACGCTCGCCGACCCTGATAAAACGAATTCTCACGGGAACCAAGCACGGAAGCAGGTGATTCAGGTGGTGTATTGTTTCGATAATTTTCAAATGGAGATGTGAGGTCCGGCAACATTATCGGTTCGGGTCGATTTCTATGGCGCGACTCGTGCCTCTGGTGCATCTCCACTGAATGTGGTGGAGGATTATGTGGGGTCTGTGGAACCTGTGAGACTCCGCCATAACTTCTAGGCCCCGCGACCCCCCCCCACGAATCCTGTAAACCTGATTGATATTTTGCCGGGGGGTCCGCAAAGGCCCCTGGAGCCTGCGTGGCCCCCAAAGGTTGTGAAGGCTGTGGTGGGGTTTGTGGCTGTGAATGCCCTGATAATCCGGATCCTGAAGTGGGAGGTTTGGGGCCCGAATTCGAGCGGGGCTTAGAGCGGTTGGTTATGCGGGGGGTTTGTCGGGTACGCTCGGTCCTCTGGTGCCGCTGATAGCGGCTGCTTACAGCTGCCAACGAATCATCCGGTATTGGCTCGTCTGCGTGAACCGTCGAAGAGTGTTGTCGGAGATTATCCAGACGGGAGAAGGCACGACCGCAGTGGCAATTGAAAGGCCTCTCCCCCGTATGTTTTCTGCGCAATCACTCAATAAATGCACCGCAAACATATAAATATGCCCGTGTGGGAGGGCGTGGAAGATAAGGGTAGGTCTCCTACTTACCTGATATGTCGCGCCAGATGCTCGCTCCGGGTAAAAGATAAATTACAAGACCCATACCCTTTGCAAAAGAACTTCTGGCCCTTCTTCTTCTTGTTCTTCGTGGGGGAACGGGATGCCTCTCCGTCTGACCGCCCTTCAGAGGACCTAGGCGATGATCTGCCACTCTCAGCTTGCGCGTTTTCGGAAGCGGCAGTGGCATTAGTATTCGATGGCAACTGAAAGCCAGTGTTGGGGATGCTTTGCACCGGCGTGGGGCTGTTGGAGAGAAATACGATGCTGGATGCCGGTGGCCGCGAAGAAGAAACACCGTTCACGCCCAATGGACCTTTTGGCCTGGAGCTCATTTTGTTAACCGCCTGAAAGGACGGAGGTCCCAGTTGGTCGTCGCTGGGCATTGTTGGAGCTTTGAGGACGAAAGTGTGTCAAAATCGGCTGCCGAAACAACAACTCGAGACAACTAAAATGAATGGAGAGCCGTCCCCGGTGATAGAAAGTATGGCCCGCAACCGGATCGGGGAGTTTATAGTGGCGATATGGTGGAGGGGGCTATATATAAAACCAGTGATGTGTGGGGGGGGGAGTGGTTCTAGACAAGCGATGACTAGATACAACGCTTATCCGGCGCCAAAAGTTAGGTGTGCCAGCTCCAACGTAGCAATCAAATGTCAGCCCAGTGGGTAGAATACCCAAGCAGGTGCGAACCACAGCCCGAAAGAAGAGGGAGGAGGTTGGGGAAATGGGGGCCCTCGTTCCTGATCGTCGGTGATTGCGGTGGGCGAGTAGCGTGCAGAACGAGGCAGGGCCTGCTCGGTGCTGACCCGGACTAGTGGGAAGTTGTTCCTGGTGGGTAAGGGTATGTACGCAATGCTCGGCCGTAAGATATTCGTTAAAAGACCATGAGAAGCGAATTACAGCAGAGAAAGGAAAGCTGGGACCCCTAAAGAGCAGAAGAATAAGAGGAAAGTGAAAGATGCCGAAAAGGAAAATCCGACCGACAAGACGGGTAAGGTCGGGGCAAGAAAGTTAACCTATGTGTGCTGTGGTTGACCACCTTGAGAGGTATGGTGCGAGCAAAAATATGGATCGGGGGGGGGGTGGTGGGTGAAGGATGATTTGCAGGGTTTGTCGCCGGAGTGGTGGATGGATGAGAAGCAGCGTAGATGGGGTATACGGAAGCAACAGCGGTCCGGCTGGCCGGTTCAAAGGAAGGAAGCAAAGGGATGGAGAAGAAAGGAAAACGAGAGCGAGCAGGCAAGCTACCCGGAGAAAGAGAGATGGAAGACGAGGTAGTAGGTACCGCAACAGGCGAGAGGAGGAAGGGGGGAGGGGGGGAGGGGGAGGGAGGAGCAAGAAGGAGAATCGCAAAAAGGTAGGCACAATAATACCAGACTATCGGCAAGGTATTGTTAGAGGGAGAGCAAGAAGAGAAACAGAAGAGGCAACAGGGCCAGTTTCCTCCTCAAAGAGCACGGTTGGGTGCCCTCTTAGTGGATCAGGTAGGTAGCTGCTAGGTGGGTGGGTTTATGGAGAGTGTGGGTGCGTGGGTGTGGGTGTGAGCAGTATGTAGGCGTGTATGTAGGGGGGGGCGATATTACTATGGATGGTGGTAGAGGGGAAGGGGTGGTGGATAGAGGGAGTGGTGGGTAGTATTAGCGGGGTGGAGGCTGATTGACGATAAAGGATCCGGCGATCACAGGCACCAGTTGCTGGCCCCTCGGCGGCTCGCTCGAAATATCAAGGACGGAACGGTTCTGTCAGGATTCCACCCCCGGGAGGAAGAAATATCGAGCGAGAATCGATGAGAAGAGTAATTACTTTGTCGGGATCTAGTATTGTCAACTTCCCTCCCGCTCTCTCTCTTTTTCATTCCTTTGTTTTTCGAAGGGGGGGAGTCTCACGGTTGATGTTTTTTCTTTTCTGAGGAATTGGCGCTTTCCTCGCACACTCTATCAAAAAGTAGAGAAAGCAGACTGAGAAGAGTCTCGCTCTGGGGCCGCAGTATCCCCGCACTTCGTGGTTGCAACTGAGACCTGCCTTGATCGTGGGAGCCAGTTAGCAGCGGGTGCCAAGATGGGTTTAGCTAAAAAAAGGTACTGTTCCTGTACCTTTTTACGGGATCGTAGGTGAAAAAAATAAAAAAAAACTCCGTCGAGCTCTCAACCTTCACGAAAGAGTGGAGAAAAAGTCTGCAGTCTCTTCTTTCCTGGAGAGGTGTCGGCGCGATGATATAAGGATATGCTAGCAAGTGGTGAGGACTGCGGTCCCCCGTTCTTCCTGGCAGCTTGTGAATCAGGGACGAATAGGAACAGCGCTTGCACAGATCGACGTCTGCAGATGGAAGGGGAGAAGGGGTGTGCAGGACGGACGGACTCTGCAGCGGAAGAGCCAGAGAGAAGGGCTCGTCGGATCCCTGATATGTATCGTCTGCGGGCAAGCGAGATCAACTTGACAGCGAGGGAAGGAGGGATTCTAGGAACTTGCCGGTAGTCGAGGAGATAACTAGCAAGCAAGCACGGCAACCCAAAAGAACACGTTGAGGGTCCGAATTCCAAAACGGGTTTCTTTTATTTTTTCATCCCTATTTTTGTCCTTTGACGGTGGGGAGTGTTTTGGAAAGGCGAATAGAGGGTTAGTGTCGGGGGAGGGGATTATTGCAATGATATATACATTTCTTCAGGACCCTCAGGAACCTCACCACCAACAAGGATTCTCGCAGCCCCAACAGGCACCAAAAGCGGGCGCCCATACACCTTAGAAGCTACCGCATGGGCTGGAATGGGAGCCAGGGATACCGTGCTTCAGGCCACCTAGTTTTCAAGGTTATCTTTAGGAGGGTATTTTTACAGATACCATAGAAGGGAATCCGATGTATCGAAATTGTACCGTACCTGTCCCCTTTCGAACCGGCGGCACAGCATTAGGAATCTGACTTTACGGCCTCTATCTGTCTCACGGACTGTCATCGCCCATTCGGGGACCAGCGGAGTACCATACCGGTACCGTACCAGCACCTACCGTTCCGGCTTTCGTGGTCTTGGTCCGCAAGTCCCCTACCATTTTTGTCTACTGGCAGGCAGGGAGTTCCTATCAGAAAACCCGTTCCAGATGAAATCTGGTATCTGGACATCAGCTCAAAACCCTACCCTCTCTGTTCACACCTTTTTGAGCTCTGGATGCCGTGGTGTCCCCTTGGGCCTTTTTCTTTTTCTCCCTTGTGTGGAAGAGAGCCCAGTAATTGGGTCGTGTAAAGAAAGGTGATATCGGGAAAAAAAAAGAGGGGGGGGGGGAAGAAAGAAGGAAAGAAAGAAAGAAAGAAAGAAAGAGCCGGAAAAATCAGCCAACACCACAGCTTCCGGGAATCATCATCATCCACCGGTATGAGGAGCCAAAATTATCTGTAGTCTCCGAACCTCCGGTCCTGAAAACTAAAAACTCACCAACCAACACGGATCCGCCGTTGGCCGTCGGCGTATGCCCACGGCTCGCAAGTTGCTACTGGTATGTGCTCGAGTAAGGAAGTGCAAGGTTCCCTCGACCCCTCCCCATGTAGAAGAATACGCTCAGTTCTGCACGCGGATATTTCACTCTCCGTTTTATTCGCCTCCAGCATGGCTGCGTCTGGCCCGATTCCGGCCTTGTTGGACTGCTCCGCCGGATAAGCACGGGCTCTTAACCTTGGTCGGGGCAGGTGCAGCACGAGCATTGGTATCTTACCGAAAACCAGGAGCCCCATCCGGGCATGCTACGGGGGAACAAATCATTGGGGAGGAAACCCCGCAATGGGCCATCATACCATGGTATCTAGAGCGGTCGGCAAAATCCAGTCCCCAGTTTAATCTATCGATCCGGCGAGGTTGGCGTAGGGTAGATAGACTAAGTCGGCATGGCAAAGGCAACACCGGGAATTGGGTAGACTGGCACCTTGTCAGATGCTGGGTGACCAGATTATGTACAGTACTCGAATACAGTATCATACTCGTAGCAGTTCACCCGACACCGACCAGATAAAATGCTCGCCGCAACCGACAAACTAACTGCTCCAGCCTCCCTCCCTCCTCCCTTCTTTTCGGAAGGTCTACCACCTTCTCCCAAAAAAATCCATCAACTTGCACCTCACCCAGTCACCCACCAGGGCTGCCGTATTATTCAAACTTAATTGGGATGGCCTGAATTCTGGACCTCCGTTCCACAGCACAGCACACAATACCGCACTCGAGTGCCGTCAAGGCAATCGAGCAAAAATAATAGCCTAGCTCCATTTATTGCCCGCGTCGAATAAACATCCCTCCTCGATGACATATGAAGTTGATTTCTGTTTTGCACGGTGAATCGGTGACACTAAATCGACAAAACGCCCGGGCGCCCGTCAGGGTTCGCTACCATGGTGAGACTCTGAGTCTAAATGCGCACGGGCCAGCCCACGCTATCACTTCGAGCATGGAGACTTGAAGCCAGGCATTTGACATATCTTGGCGTTATATGCTCGATCACAGGGCTCCCCCATGAGAAGCGACCGGTACTCTCTACAAGTACTGTACCTGTACCGGTGCTCGAGTACCGGTATCACACAGCTCCGGCTCGGGTAGCTGCCGTCCCCTCTTCTCGCCCACTCGCGCCTCTAAGCCCCGAGAACTTGATCTGAGTCATTCCTGGAAAACTAGGCTGCCCATCCCGGGCGCGGTGCAGTTGGCCTACCTGTGCCGTACTGTACGGGTGCTCAAAGCCTCTTCCAGGTCTCCCCATAAAGGTGCTAGGGCCATTAGGGATCTGCTCGCATCAAGTGTAAGATCGCCATTGGTGCCTACTGGTATGCAGCACTCTCGGGGAGGATTCAAGGGATGGTACTCGAGTACGGTAGATATCATCGGCATGTGCCTGGTCAAACCGCCGAGTATGAGGTTCTTTTGATGCTGGCGCTTGAGTTGTCACTGACGGCGTGCCCTCAGGCCTTGTCCCTGATTTGGGTAGGAATTGCGCAAGGCTAACTTTTTCGCTTCCCCCCCGACAAACCATTACCACACAAATCACCTTCTCCTCACCAGCCCAGTGTCCGGTTGAGAACTCGCCCCCGACCATTTCGAACCCCTGCCTTGGCGAATGCCCCACGATATGACGCCTTCACCACCGCCCTATAGGTATCCCGATTGGAACGGTACAGTACGTTACCCGCGCCACTGAGGATTTTCTTCGCCTTTGAGTTGAGCATCGCATTTTATGAAATTTTGGCCCACTTTGAAAGTACTGTACTTACCCGAGCGACTGTGCTCCCCAAGGCGGAGCGGCTGCCATCACACCGCGGCGCTGCATCTTCGAGGCTGTTTATGGGATAGGGCTGAGGAATAGCGCCTTTGGAAGACCTAAATATACGACTCGCAGAGACCGGTACGAGAATAATAATATTATCAATTCTCACAACCTTTGCCCATTTCCTTCCCCACCCCCTCATGTGTGCAAGGAATTCGGTAACGGATAGGATAGGAGACACCACCAAGTCGAGCACCTTACTGTCTCCGTCTTTCACCCCACAACGGGGAGCCATCGCATGCATACAACCGCCGAAAAAGCAAATCCCAGATCGCGAAAAAAGTAAACTGGGGAAACTTGGAGAAACAGAACCACCATCCCCGGAAGGAAAAACAAAACCTGACAAGGCGGCGACGTACCGCGGGGAAGTCGTGGGGATAATGAATATGAAGAGATACAAGTACTTGTACACTGATTGAGGGGTCGGGTACTCCCTATATGGGAGCGTAGAAGCGCGACAACGATAATGTCAGTAAGCAGAATTCCTGCAGGAAGCCATTGTTCACATTCCTCACAGGATGCTTTACTGCGCTTCTGGGGACCTGACGACCTCATTCCACCTCTATCGTAAAGGCAGGGTATCACAAGGATCCGCTGCTGAGGGTCCCAGTGCCCTGGTCGGTTAACAGAGGCTGCGCTCGGCACGACAGCACTTGCCATACCGGTAGATTGTTTAGGTGTACGAGTACTACTGTACAAGTACCGGTAGTCCTCGAGTACGGTATCCTGGTGGGTTTAGCCGCGTATCGGCCACCCTCAATATGGTGCACATTTCCAGTCTAAATAAGGCCTTCTATCCGCGGTCAGCGAACCAATAGAAATCCCCAGACCAGTTGAACCGGCATCACCCAGGGGATTCCTAACTGTTCTAGCACCGGTACTGTACAGTACCTTGGGGGAGTGATGTCTGGTCGAGTGTTGCGCTGCGCCCATGCAAATGATTATCAGAGTGGGGAGGCCTACAGTACGTGAAGAAGGCACTTGTTTGATAAAGGGCAAAGTCTCAAGAGCGGTCCGTGATACAACATGGAACATTTCTCGAGCTGCCTACCGGTACCACTGGTACCCCACATGGGAAAATAGCGACTCCCCTCGCTGAAGGGCGATCGTGCAGACTTTCCGCACACCCGGCATAGGGCGGCGCGGGCTATCGGGTAGGAGCGTACCATGATGTTATCCATTCTGTACAAAGTGAGAACTAGCATGGCGAAACTGCATCGCCAGTATTCACAGGAATTGCCCAAACATAAGAAATGATTGCCACGGCGTGAGGCCCCAATCCAAAAAAACACACAAACCGGTATCGGTATGTACCGGTATGCTAGTGTTATTCTAGGTTTGTGCTCAAGTTGGGAATGAGGTCATGGTTTTGCACTTGTGATGAAAAAACTGGGATCGTTACCGGCTGGGGAAGCAAGCTCAAACAGATTTACTCGAGTACAAGACGGGACCCTGAAAATCGTTCCCTGAGCACGTGACAATTGCGGGGTGCACCCGGACCCTCGCCCGAACACGGGAAATCATCACATCTCAGGTTCGAGGGTGAGCACAGGGTCTCCGTATGGATTTCGTGAAGAGTGCATTCTCAAATGAAGGCTTCATCACGCAGGCATTCACCGCAGTCGTCATAGGTGGTTGCGTACATTGAGTGCTGTGCGCTGCATATAAGGGATGGGGCTTGCCGTACCGATATATCGTGGTTTAGCCCGAAATTTCATGGTTTGAAGAGGTGCAAATCACTGTTTAATCGAACAGTACCGTCAAGCCACCTCAGTGCGGTCCCGGTCAGCATGAGGGAGCCGAGGATTGGGCTATATAAGAGCTGAACTTCCGGCATATATAGCTTTTTTTTGTTGCTGAGCTCTGGAACGATAATACACGGTGTTTGAACATTGGCGTCCATCGCCACCGTGGTTCCTTGATAAGCAGCAGAAAAGCACAAGTTATCATACCAAGATACACCAATACAATACGGTATTATAGCCTATGAATGTCGAAGCCGCAGGGAGCCCCTCAGGCATATCACAGCCAAACCCAGGAACCACAGTGAATCTTCAACAGAACCTCATCAAACTTAGTCTACCCCCTCCAGTCGCCAGTTTTGATTGGGGAACCACGCTATGATGCAAGACCGTGTCATAACGATAGGAACAAGAAACTCGTGAAAACAGGAGCCGCATCCTACGAGCACCCGAGTACATACAGTTCGAGTAGGGTACTCGAGTAATTACGGTACTGTAAGTTGCCGCACTGTACTAGTATGGGTGCTACCCCTCCCCTCCCCACCCTGCAAGCGTGAACATGGCAAAGCCGGCCCACGATCACGATACGAGCACGTATGATAACCCTCAACCATACCACTTCGGGCGCCATACCGATAATACGGTATCAGTACGACCCCTTTACTAGCAATGCACCCGCCCAAGGCAACAATGCCAAGCACACGTTCCTGCATCGGGAAAATCAGCACAACCACTCACGATACGATACGATACCGCGCCGATTGGTTATCTCCTGTGGCTGTGTTCGGAATGCACAGGCGATTGCGCCCAGCATGGACTTGACTGTTTTGAGGTTTGGGGTACCGAATGCCTATCTTATGCATATGATACGGTATGCGAGCTGTTCCCCCTCCCCGCGCGTGGCTTATTAAAATATTGAAGGGAACCCCTCTTTTGCTCATTTTTTATCTCTTATTTTTATTTTTTTCCCAAGCCAATTCGATATACCGGTAGCACCGTAGAGTATTTATTTTGTTTATACCATACACCGACCCTTTTTTTTCTTTCCTCCCTCCTTTTCTCCTCAGTCCTCTGCGCGTGGACATGGCCTTGTCATAGTACGGTAATGAGCAAAATTATTTTAGCTTAATCATGAAATGATCCAAGCACTACGCTAGACTACTCGTACTCGTGCACTGTTGTTATTTTTGTCATCGCCGTCTTGGATGGGAAAAAAGTTGGATGATACAGCATGTGAAGGGTGAGTCGACATGTAGCCATGCTGTACAGTACTGTACTTTGTACTCTGCTCTAAAACCGCTTCGCATGTAGTATCATATCATACAACAGGTCGCGTAAAGCCGCCCAATGCAGCAAAGCATCTCTCCCGGAAAAGGGATCGTAGACTCGGGGCAAGGACACCTACGGGTTTGACGATCGGCAGTCCATTTCCATCATATTATCGCTTTGTCAGAAAAGCTACTTCTATGATAATTTGATGACATTGGATCAAGGTACCTTACAAATAGTTAAGATACCAAACACCTACCTACCCCTTCCTTGTCATCTTGCCTTCTACTTCTCCTTCCCCTCCCTTTCACTATTAGCATTGAGCGATCTATTATAATTTAAAAGACATAGCTTTTAGCAATAACCTTTATTCTGCAATCCTCCATTCGTATGCGGCACCGCCGAGCAGAACGGCGCATGGATGCGAGACGCCCAACAACTCCAATGTCGACTGTTATTCTTATCGAGTAGGCCACTGAATATTGATGCTAGAGACTTGAAAAGTATATCAAATTAAAGCTCTGAAAGAGAGGGATTCAAATATGGTCTTGGTAGGAGGGTGGTGCCTATACCTGTTCTGTGGAGTGTGCCAGTGCTGGAAATAAGTGTATTCAAGGATGAGTAGGAGTGTGGAGTAGATACATATCAATCAAATTGTAATGAGAGAGAGTAATGGATAAAGAGGATTCTGGGCTTTGTTGTTGTCCTCTAGGTCCATGGGAGGAGAAAAAAATAATGCATAGTAGTAGAGGAGGTATTGGAGGCTGAAAGTAGAGTAAATGTATTATTATTTTTTTCCAATGTAAGCTGAAAATTATATAAAGTTACTCAGAAGACTTTCCAATTTCAACAAAATATCTTCTCATAACTGCAGGATGTTTTGAGTAAAAAGTTCTCCTCAAGCTCTTTGGGTAAAGGTGATTACAAATATGAGTATAGCATTTCAGAAAGACAACTATCAATCTACTTCAGCTATTATATGTAGATGTGTGATTGATATAGTATATGTGTAACTGGAGCTAGTACTTGGCTAGTTTAGTTTGTTTTATGTTTTATTTTAAGTATTGGTTGATACTTGATTATTTTTATAGTTTAGTTGGATAAGAATATGAGTGAGAATTCATGAATGTACTCAACTACATGTACTTAAAAAGACCACTGGTTTCCACTCTGGAAATAGCAGACTTAAATAAACTGTATTCTAATATACCTGGTTAAAAGGTTATTTTTATATTTCTCTTCCATAAATAGACTCTTAGAGACTCCCTTAGTAAACCTAGTTGTACTATCTCCTGTAGATAGTCTCAGGCTCCTAGTTCTATTATACCTAGCAGTATGACTAGTACCTCAGTATGAACATGTTATATTTTTTAACCTCAGCAAGCAGTTAGAATACCTGTAGATTGAAGGCCTGATCAACCTTAAAGAATTAATAAAAATAGTACTAGCTGGGAGCAGCAGATCCTAGAAGTAATAGGCTCTAGTACTTATAGCAAAAATAAAGTCCCTGATAGCTTGGAGTGGGTGGTAGATCCTATGAGAAGGTCTTAGGTAAAGACTAATCCATCTCAGAAAGAACATTAAAACAAGTACTATATCCAGTGGTTTTCCTCCTTTGCTTAAAAAGAAGTACAAGCTACATTCTAGAAACACTCCTTTAGACCAAGAGGAATGTGAAAATGAAGATGAGGAAGATGATATATCAAATATAGATATACTAGCACTCACTAAAGGCCCTTCGCTAGGGGGACCAGCGTCACCTGTAAACCTACCTGAAGAATAGGAAATGAGACCAATCAGATCAAGGATGAAATTACTAAAGCCTAAGACATTCTCTGGGAAAGAGGAAGATGTACATGTAATAGAGGCTCTCCTAGGAGGATGGATTCTGAGGATATAACTATACCAAACTGCAAATCTCTTAAATACAGCTCTTATAAAATATGAAGAATAAAAGTAACAGTAAAACTTAATATTGTTAAGCCTAAGCTTGTCTCAATTGAAGTCTCTTGAGAGAATGTTGATTGTATTGAAATAGACAAGTTCTGGTATAATTAGTGTTTGTTATAGGGCAGGTGTAATGGGAAGGGGTCTGAGGGTTCAGGTAGACCAAGGCATACTACTACTGTCAAGTGGGATTCAGGTACGAGGGGGCCAGGTACAGGTATACAAACAAGTAAGGTTTGTACTAGATGAGGGTATTCAGGTATCCAGAGGATTCAGGTCTCACATAACCAAGAAGAAAAGAAGAGTGTACTTCTTAAGTACAGGTGTCCAAAGATAAATATTAGATTGTGTGAAGAAAATAAGCTCATCATGATAAGAGGCACACCATCAGCAAAAATAAAAGCCTGCATCTAATGCATAGGATGTACAGGACACACAGGGCACAATGGTCCTTGGCGCCAGAAGTTGGGATGCAACCAAGTATAATACTCTTGGAATTTTCTGAATACAACTGAGCACTGTCTAAATTCTCTGGACACAACCAGATACAGCAGCCATTCTCAGGATGCTAGCAAGTACTGGTAAAGTTTCAGGATGCAATACCAGAACTAAACCTTGTAACCTAAGTCACATATTATGTATATTGTAAAAGTGTTGAAATAAAGATTATTTGTATTGATATTGGCTCTATAATACAGAGTACTGAAAGAAAAGCTCAAGCCCCCAAGTGCCAGTGAGTATGCTATTCCCACTACATTCTAAATGATAAGATATTGGGTATTGGTGCTGGATAGACATTCGATACACCATTGGAAAGCCAGTGTTGAGTACAACCAGGATGCTGAGTATCAGCTACTGCGCCTATAGGATCCTCGAGGAATTCAGCATCAAAGTAAGCATCCTACCTGAGTAAATATAAGTTTCATAACAGGCTTTAGCTCCTCTAAAATTAGTGCTGGGAAGACATCCTATGTACCATTGGAAAGCTGGCATCGAGTAGAATCAGACTGTCGAGTATCAGACAATGTGCCCAAAGGCCGCCAGAGGAATCTGGCATCAAAGTCAGCACTCTATCCGAGTAAACACGAGTTTCATAGCAGGCTGGAGCTCCCCCAATATTAGTGCCAGGTAGACGTCCTAGGTACCATTGGAAAGCTGGCATCAAAGTCTGCAATCTACCCAAGCAAACACAAGTTTCATAGCAGGCTGTAGCTCTCCCACTATTGGCACCGAGTAGACATCCCAGGTACTATTGGAAAGCTGGCATTGAGTAGAAACAGGCCGCCGAGTCACAGATGCTGCGCTGAAAGGACACCTGAGAAATCTGGTGTCAAAGTTAGTACTTTGCCAAAACTGTACTAGAGACTAGTGACTCTAGACTTGCTAAGGGAGGCTTCGGTGGCATAGTAGGAAAATAAAGATAACTGTTCAAATGAGTATATTAAAATACTATCTGCCGAAGTCAGCTGTTGCCAGAGTGGAAGATGGTGGTCTTTTTAAGTATATGTGTTCGAGTATGATCATGAATTCTCACTCACGTTCTTACTCAATCAAACTATTGTGAAAGTACTGTGAGGAGTGTTTTTGCAAGGCAAAGATGATTGTGTGATAGAGAACGATGAAGGCTAAATTGTCTAGAAAGGAAGAGTAAGTAGTTCTTACTATCTACTATTGTGGGTGGGGCGATAGGGTTGAGCAAACAGTAACAAGAAATGTAAGGAGATATCTTCAATAGTACCGGAGACCTAGATGTGTGCCTGGGTGTTAAGAATCCTACCGGGCACTGGGGTGCGACAGTGTTAAGAATCCTACCGAGTAGGACCTAGCGACAGGTAATGATACTTCTCTATAAGGCGATAGTTCTCAGGCCCGTGCCTACACGATCTCAATAGTCCAGTCCTGTGACTACTATCGTGTTTGCGCCTATCTCCTCCTTCTTCTTCTAAGTCCTTACTTAGGACTCAATCTCCTCTTGTGAGAGGAAAGACAATTCTTGGGTTTCTTAAGATAAATCTTAAAGAGCGTAAAGGTAGGTTTTATTGATAATAACTTAAAGGTAGGAAATAAACAAGAAGAATGTGTGAAGAGCTCATACTCAGGGTCCTAGTGATCCTTTATATATTCGCTCTTCACCTGGCATGACTCATACCTCGCGTCACACGAACTCTGTGACTCATAACCGTGAGTCATATGAAATCCATCAGACGACTCCTATGAGTCGCTGCGCAACATGCCTAAACCAATCAAAACCTAATAATCAAATCAGGTGTGCAACTCGCGTTACCTGAATGAAACCCATGACTCATAAGTATGAGTCATGTGCGAAAATCATAACATCGTGTGACTCACAACTGTGAGTCACGAACAGGTAAACATAATAACTTATGGCGCACTAGTGTGCGTCATGTGAAATCCCAACATACCTATAACTCGGAAATCCGAGCTATGTGAAATCTGCCTTGCTTAGTCACAGTTCGTGACAGACAGGTAATGATTCTTAATGGGTATCGAGGTAATAGTTCTTAGGCCGATGCCTATGCAATGTGGATAGTCAAGTCCCTTGGACTTCTATCTTATTGTGCCTATTTCCTCTAATCTTCTCAAGTCCTCTTCTAGGACTTAATCGTTCGACGTGGGAGGAGAAATAGTTTTCTCGCTTGGGAGGAAAGACAATTCTCAGGATTCTTAAGATAAATCTTAGAGAGCGTAAAGGTAGGTTTTATTGTAAAACTTAAAGGTAGGAAATAAACAAGAAGAACGTGTGAAGAACTAATACTCTCAGGTCCTAGCAATCTCTTGTATAGTCGATCTTCACCTGGCGTGACTCATACCTCATGTCATGCGAACCCTGTGACTCATAACTATGAGTCATGCGAAATCCATCAGCCGACTCCTATGAGTCGCTGTGCAACATTCCTAAAACCAATCAAAACATAATAACCAAGTCAGGTGCGCAACTCTCGTCACCTAAGTGAAACCCATGACTCATAAATTGAGTCATTTGTGAAAATCATAACATCGTGTGACTCACAACTGTGAGTCACGAACAGGTAAACATAATAACCTATGGCGCACTAGTGTGCATCATATGAAATCCCAACATACCTATAGCTTGGAATTCTAGACTATGTAAAATCTGCCTTTGCTTAGTCACAGTTTGTAACATTAGCTCCCCTCTTCCTCAGCCCAACTTGAAGTCCCATCGGGCTTACATCAATCTTTCCTCCAATTCCCATACACTGTCCGTCATGAGTCCCCACTTGGTTTCCTTGTTTAGCCAAGTGCTTACTTTCCGTACTCTGGTCAGAGCCCTTTCTGCCTCCTTCTCTTCTCTCCTCCAGTTGTTTTGGAGTGCCTTCCTTATCCTCGTTTCCTGCCTCAGCTCGCTCTGGAGCTGTACTATTTTTTCTGCTTGCCATTCTATCACTTTCTTCGTTTCCGCCACCTCCACCAACAATTTTATTATCATTGTTTCTGGTTTCTCCTTTTCCATCTCAACTTCCCAGAAGACGTGTCGCGTCTTTCTGGGTTTTGCCCATTTCTGTTTTTTCACCCCCCTCCTCCTTGACTCCATCCTCAGAGTTGGTTGGATGTATTGTACCAGAGCCACTGGCCCTGGGGTTAGGGATCTTGCTGATGATCCCAAGGGTGATGTTTTGGGTGGCCATCAGTTCAATTCTCGAGGCCAATAACCTGAGACTTCTTTCTCCGTGTAGTGCAGTTGGCACTCGTCGTCGTAGCAGCCTGTCCATGATAGGCTTGCGTGTTCCCTTTCAGGGGTTGCTTCCTTCCTCAGATTGAGGTCTGCTAGGTTGGTCCATTCTTCGTTGTTCTATTCTTCCTTGATTGGACTTGGAGTACAATACCTCAGGCTGGTTGGAGTGATGGCTTTGAATGCATCATGTTCGGGGACGTTCTGGAGGACCAATGGTATCAGCATTGCACCCCTCCCCTTGGTGTACTCCCAACTGTAGGTATCTGTTCTTTATAATGTGGGTGTTACATGTCCTGATTCGTGTATGTCCTCAACTGTTGGCTCTTGGTTTGCGTAGGTATTTTCGGTGGAATTGTGAGACTGCATTTAGTGCGTTATCGAAGTTCCCGACTGGGTGCCAGGTCTTATCGTGTTCTGGTGAGTATCCCGTCCACTTCTGTCTGTATTGCAGGCAACTGTAGTGTAATCGAGAGTCGATTCTGTCTTTGAGTTCATATTTCAATTCACCGTTTATTTCGATAGGCAGTGGTGGGGGTTTTATTTGTAAAGGCAGAGGATTGTCTTGATGGGGTTCAAGGAGGTTTATGTGGAAGGTGTTGTGTATCTTCATCGAGGGTGGAAGGTTGAGCTTATAAGCGCGGCTTCCTATCCTTGCTAGTATTTTGAATGGTCCAATTTTCTTGTAATCCAATTTTTTCGTAGGTCACATGGTTCTGATATTGCGTGGTAGTAACTAAACCATATCTCCTCATTTGAGGTTTGGATCGGGTTTTCTGTGACCATCGTACTCTTCTTTTTGTCGTAGTCATTCTGTGACCATTTTCAGTCGTAATATGTTATAAAGTTGGCTCATATCTTTTTTATCTATTATCTTCCCTTTGAGCACATGACTGATAGTCTCATGTTCTGGATGTAGACCATAGTTCGCATAGAAGGGTATCATCTTAATTGTTTCGTATTTGCTATTGTTGTATGCAAATTCTGCTTTCAGTAGCCATTCACAACAATCATCTTGTTGGTAATTGATGTATGCTCAAAGGTATTGTCCTAGTATACCATTAGTCCATTTGGTTTGTCCATTAGTTTGAGGGTGGAAGGCAGTGCTCAGATGTCGTTTGATTCCTAATTTTTCTATGATTTCCTTCCACACCTCTGATGTGAATAGTAATTCTCTGTCGCTGATAATGGCTTTTAGTAATCCGTGTAGTTGGTAAATATCTTTTAGAAATAGCATTGCAAACTGCCGTGCTGTCATATCTGTCCTACAGGCTATGAAGTGACTCATCTTAGTCAAGTGATCTACTACCACTAATATAGCGTTTTGATCATTTGACTTCGATAGGTCGGTAATAAAGTCCAACTAGATAGATTTCTATGGTTTTTCAGGTGCCTCATTGGATTTGAGCAATCCACAGGGTGCATGTCGGACCACTTTGGTCCACTGGCACATGTCATAGTTTCTGACGTATTGTTTGATGTCTTCCCTTATCTTTGGCCAATAGTATGGTCGGTTGATGAATTCGGTAGTTTTGGCTGTTCCTCCATGTCCTGCATATGGGAGGTCGTGATGTTGTCATATGATTTCAGTGTGTAATTCTTCTTTATTCGGTACCCAGATTTTTCCATCATACTATAAATAATCATCTCTCCATCGGCATAATCCTAAGGCCACCTCTTTGGTTTCCTTTATTCCTTGCACCAGTTTTTCTCTTATCTCCTTGATGTCCTTATCTTGTGAACTTTGTTTCCTGATATCTTCTTCCAATGTCATTCGGGTATTTATCTCAATTAGTGATTCATATCCGCTATCTTCTTTCTGTGATTGGAAGTATTTTTCCTTTGGTAGTAGAATTTATTGTTTCTGTTTGATTCTTTCATCTTCAGGGTCTTTTGGTCGGTCTGTTGATCATCTGGTTAAGGCGTCGGGTTTTCCCCCTTCTTTTCCTGGTCGGTATTTGATTTTGAAGTTGTAAGTCCGGAGCTTTTCCATCCATCGTATTTGTCATCCATTAAGTTCCTTCGTGGTCATGAAGGGTACTAGGTTTTTGTGGTCTGTGAGTATTTTGATGGGGGCTTGGTTGTTTTGTGCGTATCTTCTCTATTCCTTCAGGGCTTGAACTATTGTTAATAGCTCTTTATCGTAGATGTCGTAGTTGCATTCCGTTGGCGTCATCATTTTGGATTGGAATGCCACTGGTCTCCATTTCCTATCTTCACACTTCTGAGATAGTATGCCTGAGCATACGTATTTCGATGCATCTGTCTCAATCATCATTTCTTTCTTTAGATCAAAATGTACCAGTATTGGTCCTTGGGTGATCATCAGGAAAAATTTCAACTCGCGTCCTGTAAGTCCTGTGCGTCTGACGCACAGGACGCACAGGACGCACAGGACGCAAACCGGTAATCAGGATGCACTGGCGCTGCCCCTGGCATCCAGACTCCTGCTTCTGCGCCCCATCGTATACGGACGTTATCTGGACGCTGACCCCTGCGTGCCATGCATCCTGAAAACTGTCGCCATCTTGCCCCTGCGTCCGGACGCCCCTCTTTGACTCCCAGTGGCGTCCTGAGTCACCCCAATTCTTCCACCTAGCATCCCGACGGACCTAGACTGCCCTTTGTCGCCTCGGGAGATCCCTCCTGCTCTGATCCCGTCATGATCTCGTCAGGAGCTTGCGATCTATATCTCCCCCCTCCTGGTACCCCACAATCCAGGGCGTCTGCATCCAGATGATATGACTTAACCCCGGACGTTGTGACGCGTTATGTTCTCCTCCAGATTATCTCCCGCCTGGCGCTCACGTCTGGACTTCTAGACTTACCTGGTGAGGTATCTAGATTTGGCACAGACGAAACTGGCCTGGTCGGGACGCCTTCACCGTGAGCCTACCCTGATCGTTTTGGAGTCTGGAATTCTACGCCAGGTTTGCGGCACCTTCGGAATCCTGGGCGCACACTTCTTATAGAATCTGGACGCTGTCCACTACAGCGCCTCCAATATGGAGATCTGCTCACATTTGACTCATGTTTATTGACTTGAACTCTACAGGGCCATCCCGGCTACGCTATTACATCTGGTGATGTTTACTAGCACCAATTTTCTCCCCCCCCCCCTCGCGGCTTCTTGCCATAGTCGCTCAAACCCTTTCATTATGAACATGCTCTTTCTGCATCTGTCACTTCCTATTCAGGCAATGCCACGAGTCTCCCAGCCGGTGCCCACATCCAGCGCCCTGTCGCCATCTCCTAACAGATCACTAGCGTCAAAATCGCCCCCTTGTAGCCTCCCCACATCCTGTGAATCCTCTAGACTGAGCGAGAGCCGAGGGCTAAGGTGTCTGAAATCAATATTCTGGCTGTCTGTCGCCGAACGTTCTGTGACTTCGAGGGGATCCTCTTGACTTGTCAAGCCACAATTGAGAAACTCCAGTCCGTCACCATAGGGCGTCTGGCTGCTATCTCCAGTGTCATTCGTGCCCTGCGACAAACCCCCGCTGCGCCGGAAGCCGAACCCGGGGATCATGGGCGAGTCAGTGAGTTCCTGGCTATGGTGATAGGGCTGATGCTGAGCGGAGTTCGATTTCCGGCGTTCTAGTTCTGCGCTCACGGTGTCCCAGTCATCGTCATAGCCTTCCAGCCGATCCTGTTGGATGCCATAGTCTTGCTCCATCTTTTTCTCGATGGTTTGACGAACGCTTTGTACAATCATCTCCTGGACTCTGATCGGACATTTACGCCAAGTTTGTCTCTGCCGTTCAAACAGGTCTTATTTGTTTTGTGACAAGTTAGCTAGATTCACGGCCGACGTACAACGGGAATTATACGTCCTCACCGGCAACCAGCTCGGGCTTGAAGTCCCTCTGCTCAACGTAGATCCCTGTTTGCCACGCCCTGAGGGTATGGCAAATTATCGTGCAAGTCAAGCAAATCATGGTGCCGTTGATCATGTCGATAAAATTGGGGTCTACGAGACCTCGCATTTTCTTTCCGGCAAAGTACTTACCATATATTGCGTTTGGGATCTGTGGAGCAAGGAATCGTAGACACAGACCCTGTGTCCAGTTCATTGGGGGTCAGCACTGATCAGTACTCCAGGACGCTTAACCACAGGAGACAAACCTCGTACCCTTTCGGGTCGCACATGAACCTGTCATCTTTCAGGAGATGGTCCACCCTCCGTGCAGTAGCCCCGCGGTCTTCTGTGAGCCCACATACATTTACTATGTCATTCTTTACATGGTAGACGAACTGCGCTCGTACGCCAATGAGTTTGTTGCGTATCTTTCACTATTAGTACCATACCCGACATCTCAACACGTCAAGCTGACTTTACTTACTATGATTAGGCTGTCCTCCGATGGCTCCATTCGTTCTGCAGGGGGAATGGAATGCTGCGCCTGACGCCAAATGTGGTGCACTCTAGACGTCAATACAACCGGATTCGGGAGTGGGTCAACAAAAAGAGTATAATTGAGCATTAGATCCTTTACGAAGTCTAAGATGGTTCGTTCAGGACCCATGACCTTATTTCACCTCGTGCTAGTTCCGTTCCAGCTCTCTTGATGACTAGTGGGACTTGAGCTTCTGACATCCGATGACTGTGCACTATCGCGGTCCAGGGGAGATGAAAATCGTCCTAAACCTGATGATGGAAAGACAGGCAGGTTATAGGCACTACCGCGAATTATCTGCCTGGGAAGAGTTGGCGTCCGCTGAGAATCGTCTGCACGCTGTGAGCTAGCACTGGTCGAAATACTCACTGTTTTCGTCCGGTTGCCTGCACAGCTCTTTGCTGCTTGTGCCACGTGACGACGTCCTGATGTGGGTCCGTCGGCGGTATTGGAGTCTGTATCTGGTTCAGTTTCGGCTGACTCCTGTGACACCTGATACTCTTCACTGCTATCGTCGGATACATGCACCGTTTCCACATTTCCCTGGCCATCGGGTTCGGTTTCGTGTTCAGTACGCAGCGTACTCTTGCTTGTAGTGCTGCGCAGGCGCTTGGGCGGTCGCACTAATTGGCTCGCAATCGGTGTCGGAGAAGAACGATAATGGGACGGCTGGTTGTTCGACCGTCTGGTAGGGGAGCTGTGAGCATTGTTTTGCTGGGATTTGGATCTTGATGTTGGTTTCGCGGATGCCGTGGCATCAGGCCCAACGTCGCGTTTACGCCCGGATAGATTAGCAACTCGGGGGGCCGGCTGACTGCGTGAATGTGCTTGTTCTTTTGGCATTTTTTAATTGACGCTTTGATATCGTAGAGAAGAAAAGATATGAAGAAAGGCCAGATTTCTATCGCCAGCACAGAGAAGGTCTGGGGTTTGTTTGGTTTTCTTGTGTCCAGTGGGACGCGCCAGGTCTTATACGCTAGGGCTAAGGGGTGATTAGTATAATCACAGTCTATCACTCGGTATTGTTGCGAAAGATTCCGCCACAAAATATCACCTTTCGGGGTTCGGCGTGGCACTCATGATTGAATAATACTATCCTACACTCGGCCGTCTTAGCACATGGTGAATCTTGGGTGAAAAAGCTATCATTCTACAATGTTGCGAGAGAATTGTCTACAAAATGTAATTTCGGGAATATTCAACCATATGTCTACAACAAAAACATAGCAGAGTGTACTCGAGTACTCGACTATCATCGGACGTCCCAAGTGTTGAGTGATACGAAATTGAAAGTTGAACCGAATCTAAAGCCGCCATTCAAGCCAAATCTAGCCACAAACAGTAGAGTTACGTGACAAGATGTGTTACTAGACACTTAGGGCGCCTGAAAGAGACTAGGGGAAACAATGTTTATGTCTAGGCGTGGAATTAGCGCGGCGGAACGTCGGTTCAAACATCCTAACAGGAAGCAATAGGCAAGATCAGGGGGCGGTGACTTGAGGCGAGGCCCGAAATGGACTGGGACGGCAAGGTTCTAAGAATCGTGATTTTATTCTACGCAAGGGCGGCCATGAATATGAGATTTCCCAGCAAGGGGGGGGTAGGAATGCCAGGCGCCCGACTGCAGGTCTGAGAGTAAGAATGCCTGATTTGAACGTGGAAGTAGGATACATCTGATGATTGGTAGTGGAGGAGAAGAATACAGGGTATAGATGCTGAAACAATGAAAATTGGGCATAACAGCCGCCAGAGGCCCAACAACAATACAGGTGGGGTCCAATACTACTAGAAGACGTCAAAGCAAAAGAAAAAGCGCATATAGCAAGCCCGACAATGGGGGAGAAGTTTACAAGAGACCCAGAAAGACGCAGAAGAAGGACTTCATCATGGGGGCGAGGGGCGTAGATCTCCTTGGAATCTAGAACTAAATGACAAAAATGAAGTCGTCCGCCTCGGTGCCAGACGCGGAAAACATCAGTACAGCAGCGCATCATCATGGAGACAACAGGCAGAGATCCAAGGGATCCCTGACCAAACAAAAAAGATACTAGTAGCGTCCGCCTCAGTGCCAAACGCGAAAAAACAAGTACGCCTTCTTACAATCCCGAAAAAAACACCTCCGGTCGAAACTGCAAAGAGAACAAAATACTTCGGCACTAAACTAGAAAAAGGAAAAAACCCTTCCATGCCAAACCCGAAAACAAAACACCCAAAGAAGAACCCCTCTTGGTACAACTGGAAAAAAAAAATGGTATCATCCAAGACCGGAGTCTTATCAGTTGTAGGCAATGTGACGTCG
>LN891027.1:108074-119540 GCA_900010015.1 Tuber aestivum | reverse complement strand
CAAGAATTCATCCTTATTGTATCTTTCTCAGTGGTCCAGGACTTTCTCTACATTCTACTCAGGATCTTCATTTACTAGTATTGGTGCTGGTTTTGCATGGGTGTCCAGGGAATTTTGTATCATTATTTAATAGGTATCATTTTATTGAGCTTGCATAGAATGTGCCTTCCAGTCACTGGCACATTTTGTTGTCTATTTTCACCATGTAATTTTCTGTGTAGTTACTGAATGCTATTACTGTAAATGGGCCTCTCCACATAGGTTCTAGATTTCTGCTTCTTCCTAACTGTGTAGCTAATTGGCTTTAATACACCAGGACTTGTTGCCTGATTGTGATTCATTTGTGTACTCTGCATTGCTTGATTGCTTTCTGAGTTGATCGGAATTGAGCGAGTTGGAGGTTTTGGAATCCTAGGTTTTTCATTTCTTGATGCCTGTTTAGGAATTCAGGGGACGCTAGTACTAACAATTTCCCAAACCGAAGGGGTTTCATCATTGGATATTCTTTCCTGTATACTATTGCATATGGTGAGGAGCCGTAGGTTTCCGTATATGAGCCATTTATGTGTACCGTGGCCTTACCCAATGTTGGTGTCACAAACTGTGACTAAGCAAGGCAGATTTCACATAGCCCGGAATTCCGAGCTATAGGTATGTTGGGATTTCACATGACGTACACTAGTGTGCCATAGGTTATTATGTTTACCTGTTTGTGACTCACAGTTGTGAGTCACACGATGTTATGATTTTCACACAAGACTCAATTTATGAGTCATGCGGTTTTACTCAGGTAACGTGAGTTTCGCACCTGACTTGATTATTATGTTTTGATTGGTTTTAGGTATGTTGCGCAGTGACTCATAGGAGTCGGCCAAGGGATTTCGTGTGACTCATGGTTATGAGTCACACGGTTCACGTGACGCAAGGTATGAGTCACACCAGGTGAGGAACTACTATGTAAGAGATCGCTAGGACCCTGAGTAGTAGTCCTTCACACATTCTTCTTGTTTATTTCTTACCTTTAAGTTATTACAATAAAACCTACCTTTACGCTCTTTAACATTTATCTTAAGATACCCAAAAATTGTCTTCCCTCCCAAGCGAGAAAACTATTTCTCCTCCCACGTCGAACGATTAAGTCCTAAGTAAGGACTTAAGGAGATCAGAGGAATATGCCCGATAAGATAGAAGTCAAAAGGACTTAGCAATCTACATCATGTAGGCATCGGCCTAAGAACTATTACCTCGTTACGCATTAAGAATCGTTACCTGTGGCACCCCAGCACTCGGTAGGATTCTTAACATTAGAACGTGTCTACAACGTGACACTTAACGATTTCACCATGGATCCTTTTAACTGAGATCAAGAAGGAGACCTGACCTACAGGATGATAGTTTAGGTCTAGGGGGATTAGAAGAAGCCCTTAGTGAAGCAAGCAGATACGTAGCAAGATCTACCAGTCCAGTCATACCCGAGCAAGTACCTCCCCCAAATGAAGAGGAACCGCCTGAGATACCAAAACCCGAAAGAATATTGGGACTGGTAGTACCACCAGGCCCACTCCCGGCGGGACCAGCACCTCCTCTGATGATTCCACGAGATGAAGTAGAATGGATAGTACAAGAAGCTATGAGAGGAAGAGGGCAACAACCCAAAGTCAAGACCCCACTACAATATGATGAGGAAAGGAACAAGCTATGAGGATTCATGGTATAACTATTGACCTACTTTGACGCAGGAGGATGGACGCTAGGAAACGACCAGACAAAATACGTTATAACTTCACTCTACTCGAGGGAACAGCCTTAAAATGGATAACCCCCATCGTGGTCAGCAATAATGCACCATAGAAGGACTGGGCCACCTTCAAAGCAATATTCGAAGCCCAATTCACGGATATTGAATTAAGTCAATAGGCGAGAAAAAAATAGGAAGAAATTCGCCAAGGAGCAAAGAATGTCACCAATTACTGGTATGAGTTCCAACTACTTCAGTATGATGCAGAATGCGACGAAGCCTCTACTATGAGATGGTTCATGAAAGGGTTGAGAAGAACCTATCAAGAAGCATGGAGGTACAGTGAGGAAAAATTCACCTCAAGCGAAGAAATGTCCCACTGGGCCATTCAAAAAGAAATCCAGTTTGGACAACTAGACTGGATCCAAAGATACCAGTCCAATAGGACACAAAGCAACATTACAGACACGAAAAATCAAAATACACCGAGGAACCAGAATGGAACCTGGAGAACCACCACCCAAGGAGGAGACGCTATGGACCTAGATGCTACTTGAAAAAGACCGTCCCTCAACCTTGCAAAAGACAAGTACCTGCGATGATGAAACAACAATCTATGTCTAAGATGTGGAATAAGAGGACACATGATCAGGGATTGCAAACAACCTGCCAACCCAGCTCCAAATCAAGGAAGGAACCAACAAAATCCAAGACCGAGCCTCAGATTCCAACCACGCAGCAACTTGAGAGAAATTGAAATTGAAGACGAATATGAGACGGTGGTAAAAGACGAAGGTTCCCAGCAATAGATGCTCTGCAGGACCCTCTGAAAGACAAATCCATCTTGACGGCCAACTATTACACTCTTTCAAGCCAGAAAACGAATAACAATGACAATGATCATATCATGATCAAGACTACCATTCATGACAACAAACAAAAAGCAATAACGATACATGCAATGCTCGATTCAGGAGCAACAGAACATTTCATCGACGAAGGAATATGCAAAAAATATCAACTTAGGACCAAAAAAGCAAAAAACAAAAGACAGATTTACCTCGCAGATGGAAAACCCAGCGCAATGGGACCTATAACCCATACCATGCAAGTACCTATGGAAATCGGAAACCATAGAGAAGTGGCTACCTTCCAAGTGGCAAATCTACAATACCATGAAATTATCCTTGGGATGCCATGTGTCACGGCCACCCAGCCCCGGAGACGGAACATGCATGGATTTTTGATTGCATATATTGGTTGTGGTTTTCTTGGTTGCATAGTTGGATTTCCTTCGTATGAGTGATTGGGATGCGTTGCTGCGCAAAGGAAGGTGGCGGAACCTGACGGAAGGATCGCAGCTGCGCGTGACGCCAAGAACTTTCTTTTGTATTAGGGCCCAGTTGGCACGCCAGGATTAGACTAGGATTTGGACTTAAAGTCCAGACTTAAAAACCAAAGTCCCAATCCTTAAAAATCCGGACTTTGTTAAACTGCCATGCCAACCATGCCAGGATTTAGATTAGGACTATGGAAAATTTGTGTATTTAATGTAAGGTAATAAAGATGAGATCAAAGCAGGTGATACCTTTACCCTAAAAAAAAAACCTTTCCATATGCTGTGTTAGTTTACTATTAGAATTACAATAATATTATTAAGTATTAAAGCTGCCCCGATTTTATCTTTTTGTTAATACTTTTAATTTTTGTCCCAATTTCCTAAAAAATTACCATTTCCAAGAATCACAATTCGCAAATTCAAGCTTGCACGATGAATTACTCATAAGCTGAGAGAAGGCAGCTGGTAGCCGTCGGTGGTGCGCTCACAGCATGTGGATTTATTGTTGCCTCAGGAGTCGGATTGAGAGATCCAGTACCATGCCATACCTCAGTATTATCAGGCCAACAGTATACAGATGAGCTACTAGCCTGTGAGCATGAAGGGCGAATATATGAGAATTTTCGGATGACAAAGAGAACATTTGGAATACTCTGTCATAAGCTACGGAAGTATGGTGGATTACAGAATACCAGATACACGACAGTTGAGCATCAAGTGCAGATGTTTTTGTACCAAGTCAGTAATAGTGCCAGTAGTCGAAATATGCAAGAGCGCTTTCAACACTCTCTGGAAACAGTACACCGCTTATTCGTCACCGTCCTAAATGCTATTGGCAATATCGAAGAGGTATTTATAAGACTACCAGCCACAAGAGCAGATGACAGCTTAGATATACCAAGGGAAATCACGAGCAATCCAAAATTTTATCCCTACTTTAAAGATTGCCTCGGAGCTGTTGATGGCTCTTTGGTTCCCGCAACTGTCACAGCCAGTGATGCAGGTAAATACCGTTGTCGAAAAGGCTTTACTGCCCAAAACATATTTGTAGCAGTGTCCTTTAATCTCACCTTTCAATATGTTTTAAGTGGATGGGAGGGGTCAGCCCATGACTTGAGGGTATTGGATGATGCTAAGAAGCAGGGCTTCAAAATTCCAAAAGGAAAGTATTATCTAGGAGATGGAGGATATGGTGGATCAACCTCTCTAGTTGTTCCATATCGTAATGTGAGATATCATCTCAAGGAGTTCAGACAAGGAAATCAGGGGTATGTGTTTCATCTTAAAATTGATGAATTAGGTATTTTATAAGTGAGATAGAACATGTCAATATTAACTTCATAATTTTAATACTACTAGGCCACAAAATGCAAAGGAGTTGTTCAATTTGAGGCATTCTTCTTTGAGAAATGTTGTGGAAAGATCTCTGGGTATCTTGAAAATGCGGTTTCCTATTCTAAAGACATCTATGTCCTTTGATATGAGTACGCAAGTGGAGCTTGTAAAGGTATTATGTTGCCTTCATAATTTCATTTCCCATTATGATGGGAATGCTATGCAGCATTTACTGCAGGTTGAAGACCTAAATTCATCAAATTCAGGTATGATTGTATATTTCTTGCTTGTTTTTACAGAAAATATATAATTTCAGTTGATAAAGTTATATATTTATGGCTATAGTACTAATAATACAATGGGGAGAATAGAAGCAAGGAGTTCAATACAATCCAGCCAAGAAGACCTAGGAGTTATCAGAACTTTCAATTATTCAGTATCAGCAGTTCAGCCACCTGAAGAACCTGAACTTGCGAATTTGGAACAACAGCCGGAGTCGTCCCAGCTGAGACGAGAAAAAAGATGGGCAAACAGGCTGAGATCTCAAATTGCAAGAGCAATGTGGGAGGATTATCAAAGACATAATGCCAAAGATGTAGTTTAAATAACTATTTATTTGGGATATCTATATATGATACTGGTGAGAGGGAGATTATAGGTGAATCAATTGAGTACTAAAAATATATATATTACAAACATGAAGTATTATCGAGTAATGATTGTAGCCAAGCTAGCCGAACATTTTTAGGTGCAAGTAAAAAGAATGTGATCTTTTGTTCATTTGATTCAAAACATGCTGAGGCTGCTAGGTAATGGGATATAAGAATATCCCCCGATGATAGTAGATCATTGAGTAATAGTAAGACCTGAGCATATGGTGTCTGAGATGCTACCGAAGTATTAGAAACATGAGGTAAAAAGCTAGAATAATTGTGACTTTCATCAGTGGTGGAGAGATTTTGTGCCGTTTGAGTGGATGATAGAGTGGGTGTTGGATTGCGAACTGAGTCGGCCAATTGAGATAGGCCTTGTGCAATTATCTCAGCTATGAGATTGCTAGAGGATTTCCTTACTCGTTTGCGTTTCTGGTACTTGGAATAGTTAATGGATGAGGAGGATGAAGTAGGTGATAGTACTCTCATCATAGGTAATGTGGAGGAAGGCAGTGTGTTCGGATACAAACTGAGTATCTCTTTCCGTATTGGAAAGCTCATTCAAGGTAATCGCACTCGACTGTTGAGAACCAAGGATTAAACTATTATCTTCACTGTCATCAAGATCATCATCACTGCTACTGCTCTCCAGGTGATAGTGTTGATGCTTCTGATAACTTCTTAGAGTTGAAGTAGCATATTCTCCAGTTGCTGTAGTTTGTTGAAATAGCTCATGCAATAGTGAATAATGCTTGAGTGCCTCAGTCCTGAACTGCTTGGCTGCTGGATTAGCCTATATTAGAAGATTTTATTAGTTTAATTAAATAAATTCAAATAAAAGTAAATGATAAACAAGATTGGTCAAGAAGAGGCAATCTGTGATAGGTACTATATAGATATAAAGAAGTTTTAATTACATACCATGAGATAAAAATCCCATACATCATCTGCAGCTGTAACAGTTTTGCTGTCTTCATTCCATCCAAATCCAGAACTCTCACAAAGACGATAGAATATCTCATAAAGTTGCTTCATCTAAGGAGTTCTTTTTCATTAGTGATAGGCAATATGGATTTATGCAATGAATAATGGAACAAATTACACGTTTCATTCTGCTCTTAACCTGATCTACATCAACCACTGAAGCAAACCGCATATTGTAAGTAGTAGTTGCTGCCTGCCATGCCTCAGGCTTGAAGCCATTCCCAGCTCTTCTGCCAATCCGAACCTGATGGAGAAGTTCATCAATTAGAACTCTGTCCTTTGCATCATCCCAGGTGGCACGCCACTTTTTATTTGTTGCCGGAATAGACATTTGGAAAGGGCAATGGCTGCAAGGTCCTGCTATTGTTTGCTACCGAGAGGAGACCGAGATGTAGGAGGCTACCTCAGGAGTGGAAGAATCTCAATCCTGATTCAGGAGAGGGCAATGACTGAATACCGCTATCGTTGGCTGCCGCGAGGAGAGGGAGAGCTGTAAGGAAGATAGTTCTAGAGTGAGAAGATGTTGATCCTGATTTACCGAACGGTAATAGTGGAACACCGCTCTCGTTTGCTGCCACGAGGAGAGGAAGAGCTGTAATGAAGCTGCTTCTAGAGCAAGAAGATGTTAATCCTGATTTACCAAATAGCTAGGGCTGAACACCACTATCGTTTGCAGCTGCGAGGGAAGGGAGAGCTGTAGTGAAGCTACTTCTAGAATTGAAAGAGGTTGATCCTAACTCACCAGATAGTAATGGCCAAACACCGCTCTTGTTTTCTAGTGAGAGGAGATAGAGAGGTGTAGTGGGGCTGCTGCTAGAGTGGGAAGATGTTGATCCCAATTTACCAAATAGCAATGGCCGAACACCGCTATCGTTTGCTGCCGCAAGGAGACCGAGATGTAGGAACTTGAAGCTGACTCTGAAGCAGAAGAAATTCAATCCCGATTCAGCAGATAGCAATGACTGAACACTGCTATCATTTGCTACCGCAAGGGGAGGGAGAGCTATAATGAAGCTACTGCTCAAGCAGGAAGATGTTGATCCTCATTCACCGAATGGCAATGGCCAAACACCGCTATTGTTTGCTGTTAAGAGAGGGAAGAAATATAAGGACTTGGAGGTGTACCTTGTTTGGGACTGAGAGGAAAGCTCGCAGTCTAGTTCATTACTTTATAGAAACATGTGACACTACTAACAATAATTTTTTTAAAACGTAGGTAGGACTAACTTGAATGACTCTTGGGGTTTGCCCTGCGTGACTGGTTCTTTCAGAGAAAATCCAGATTTCAAATCCTGATCTGATCTTCTCATGAAAATCTAATCCCACTTCCGACCTGCCAACCAGGATTAGACTGAAAGTCCAGACTTAGGAGATAATCCGAATTTAAGTCCAAATCCTGGCATGCCAACCGGGCCCTTAGTGATTATGGAGGATTTCCTTAATATATAAAGGGGTGTGCCCCTTCATATTTTACTTTCTTTACACAATCTGGTAATCTCCTTTGGACACCCTTTCTTACGTGCCAGGGATATTCCTTTACCTCTTTGAAGCTTTTCGGCTCGGTTATTTATTTTGCACTTTGTTTGTTTATTTTGTTTCACCACACTTGAAGCAGATACTTCCCTCCTCCCCTCGCTTAGGGTCGAGTTGGTGTGCGCTACCTGGCCTCGAAGGCACTTTGGGCGAGATATCCGTGGTTAAGCCCGGTAATCCCAGGTGCAGTCGGGCGGGCAGACATGTCGTCTCCCTCCCATTCTCCTCAGGCTTCGGCCTTGTCATTTGAGGTTTCCTCGTCCATGTTTACGGATGCGGAGCCTTCCTCCTTCTCCTTGGGTACGCCCTCGGTTATTGTCGACGTCCCGGTTCCAGCACATGAGGCTGTGAAACATCGCCGCGCGCTCGTCGAGATTAAGACACGGTCTTACCGTGCACCTGAAGGGGACTACGGGTTCCTTTCATTTGATCACAATTACGGTTGCGTCAACGCTATGAATAAGGCGTTTGATGATGGTGTGAAGGCTATGGTTGCTAATGCCAAGCCTGTCACGATGAAAGAGGTGGAATGTTTGGTTGGTGGTTACCTGGCAGGTAGGGGTTGTTTGGCCAAGTGTGGCCTGGACCTCGCATCGACTACCGGTTTCTTCGACCGACACAACCCCGACGGTGGCTCGGAATTTGATCCGTCCCCGACTCCCCTGGCCCCCGGTGATTCGCAGGCAGTGATCCCGGACTCGGCTACCTTGGCCCGTACTGAGGGTAGCGCTCCGTCCACGATGGAGGCCTCCAGTTGGGCATCTACCCCCCCGAGACAAATTATGTCTCAAGCGGTTGTGGAAACCATGGCGCCTGGCACACTGGCCCCGTTGGCTGGCAGGAGCCACTCCACCCCCTCCTTGGAGGCCTCGCTATCATCGGGCCACAGGAGGATTTACAAGAAAGAGACGTTCGACCTCAATGCTTTGTTGGACTCCGACTATGAACCCACGCCGCCCCCATTTGCGGAACGAAAACGACGTGGACGATCCCCCTCACCCGAACCCACCCTGGTATCTATTTCCAGTGGCAGCTCGGGTTCGGTACACACTCCCACGAAGGGGGTACCAACCAAGGAGGGGAGGAAGGTGATTGTAATCCCCAGGGGACAACTAACCTTGGGTGAGATTAGGCAGCAGACGGCTCCGGGATTCAAGCAGGTCCCATACCCACCGTCTACTATCGAGTCATCGGACAGGGCAAGTTCCCCCCCTTTGGCTACTGCTGACATGCTTCCCTCTGCGGAGGTGATTGCTAGAGACACCCCCATGGACATGGGCGGTAATAGGAATACCGAGGCGACAGGGATGGGGGACAGTAAGTATGCCGACTCCGAGGCAATCCCATCTTCCCCGGTTCGATCCAGCTCGCCTCTCGTGGAGCAACCCCCCACCCAACCAGAATCCATGGATGCAAGGGTGGCAAGGGCGCAGGATGCGATGAGACAGATGGAAGAAGCTGAGGAGCTACTGAGACAGGTGGATGAGGAAATGTATGCCCCCCCCTCAGGACGTTCGGAGTCGGTTGTGTCCCGGGACTTTATTCTTGGGGTACTCAATGAAATTGGAACCCCGGCGGCGATACCATGCACTGGGGATGCCCCTAGCCCCTCCGAGGATAGTTCGGATTCGAGTTCTGAATCGGATTACCAGGATGGGGATGTCCAGCGGTTGTTGTTTGGGGGAAAGCAAGGCTATGATAGCTTTGGCGATGTGACGGAAGATATGAAGGTTATCTTTCGAATGCTGGAGGAACAACAGAGTTGCTACAGGGACCTGAGGTATAGGGTCTTTGAGCTTGAGGAGGAGAACAGGAGCCTGAAAACTACGTTGGAGCGTAAGACCAAATATGTGGCAGCTTCCCCTGCCCCTCCTCCCCCTCCCCCCCCTCCCCGTACAAGAAGCACTCCATCTGTGAGTGAGGAGTCAGCCAAGGCTGCTCCTGCTGCTAAGAAAGTGTCTTGGGCCACGGTGGCTAATAGGCACATGGCACCTGATGCCACCAAGTCCACACCCTCCTCGGCCCCTTCCAAGGCTGACGATAATGAGAAGAGGCAATGCTTCAACTGCAAGGCAAGGGGACACCTGTCGGCCGATTGCCCGAAGCCGAAGAAGGTGAAGAAGACGCCAGTGGAGGTGGCCCTCCCACTGCCAACCGGGGGTGGCTCGTCAAGCTCCTCCAGCTCGGACAGTGATGGTGGAGTATCCGTTACCCCCACCCCCAAGGCTGACACCAAGGCCAAGACCAAGCCTAAATTGGTACAGATGAAGAAAGCCCCGGTGACTGAGACACCCTCGACGGATGAGGAACCGTCCCTCCCCGAAGGACCGGCGGCAGCGGTACCTGGGGCCTGGAAGACTGTGGTGGGTAAGAGGAGCTATCTCGCTAACACTAGGTTCGACCGGGGTGACAGCAAGATGCCTGCACCCCCTTCCTCCTCACCCACCCCCAAGGCTAAGAGCCGAGGACTCACCATCAGGTTCCTCAACAGGAAGTCGGTGGAGCTCCCGAACGGCGTTACGACTGAGACCATTCGGTCTCGCATCAACATTCTCCTGTCCAATAAGGGCAGAATTGCGGGGACAGTCCCGTACATTAAGGAGGCAGTATTCCGGACCCCGATTGGCTGTATCTTCATGACGCTTGCACAGCATGAGGTTGGCCAGATCCAAGGACAACTGGAGCGGATTCGGATGATCCTCCTCAAGGAGCTGGCCATCCCGGACTTCGAGTTCCAACGCGACATGGACAAGATTACCATTCGTGTTGGTCAGGTTCCTTTGGCCGACACAGGCCACGGTTCTGTGTGGAAGGTTGAGTCCTGGACTGGGGATAAGGCCTACGACGGTCTCCGCCTGGATATGGAGCAATCCAACCCCGGTATCAACACTGCTGGGCGGCCTGCTATGCTGGGGTCCGCCAAGGCAATGAGGCAGATGAATGCTTCCACGTGTGGGATTAGGTTTGTGGTGGAGAAGAATGATGCCATATTGGCAGCCCTGGCTATGGGCACTGTTTGTTTGAGGGGCCGCCCCCGGCCTGTGAGGGTATTCATGGAACATCGCCCACCGGTGGTGTGCCAGAGGTGTCTTCAGGTCGGACACATGCAGGTTACCTGCGCCTTCCCCTCCCGTTGTCGTTTTTGTTTGGGGTCACACTTGTCCAAGGACCATGAGTGTGGCATGATTAACTGCCCAGGTGTTAAAGGGAACGCTTGTTCCCACACCCGCAGGCTTTGTTTGCTATGTGACAGGTCGGACCACTTTACCGGTCACCTGTCTTGCACTGCTACAGAGACCCGAGGCGCCCCACCCACCCTCCCGCCATCGGCCCCGTCGCCTGAAACAGTTGACGACACTAGTCGCAAAGGCTTCTCCGATCGGACAATGAGGAGGAATCGAAGGGAGACTGCAGGAGAATCGAGGGATGAGGAATACTGCAAGGAGATGGAGGCATCAGAGAAACAGGCGGCTATCGTGCCGTCTGGGAAGTTTGCCGGGAAGTGCAGGAAATGCGGCAGGGTTGGGCACATGGGTTTCAAGTGCAAAAAGGCACTGAAATGTAGCAACTGCTACGAGGTGGGACATGTGTTCCACAACTGCGAAAACGACAGAGTAGCTAGGAAGTGCTATAACTGCCGCCAGGAAGGGCACTTGAGGAAGGACTGCAAGGAGGAAAGACGTGGCAAGAAGGCCTCGTCGTCCAAGGGCAAGGAAGTTGACCCCTCCCCCTCCCCTCCCCCACCCCCTCCGGTGTCCCCCCCGCCACCTACTAAGAAGAATGGTCTGCCACGAATTGGGCGCCTTGACCAGAACAAGTATGTTGCAGGCATGCTTGATAACCCGATTGTCGTAGGGTATACGACTACTCATAGTGAGGGCTCG
>LN891027.1:93057-104222 GCA_900010015.1 Tuber aestivum | reverse complement strand
ATGGCACGTTTGTTGATATTTCGGGTCATTGGAGGAACACGACACGGTGTTGGGATAGATTGTATCTTTCCTTTGTTGAGTATGTGGAGACTGAAATTGCTGATGGCGGTATTGGTGAGGGATAGGACTTGCGAGACAGGAAGACGCGTTAATCCGGGGTGTCGCTTGCGGCACGAGCGCCCGTGAGCCTGTTGGTAGTGATTATTTTTTTTCTTTTTCTTTTTTTTTTTTTTGGATTTATGTTTGGGAGGAGGGCTGCGAGACGGTTTGCCGTGGTAGTGATTTTGTTATGATTTATGGGTTACGAGGGATGTTAGCTAGATCATAAGCCATGTTTTGGCGCGACTAGGATAAATATACTTAGATTGAATTTGGACACCTGTACCTAGGAATTACACTCTCTATTATCTGGCATCCTCTTGAACCCCTGAACCCTGACCCTGAACTCCTGAACCCCGTACCTCATACAACTCGCTTCAGTTGTACCCCTGCACCAAGACCTGGTTTCCAGAAACCTGACCGTCCTGATCGTGGTGTGTGTTGGGCTACCCGACCCTCAGACCCTGCCTGTTACACCATGGTTAAGACAATACAATCCTACATTGAACTGGGAAAAAGGAAAAGTTACCTTTAACAGCGAATGATGTACAACATGGTGTCTCAACAGTTCACCAGTGGTATACGCAACTCTAGAAGAAGAAGCAATCGAAAACAACCTGGATGCAAAGTTCAGCCAAGTACGACCAAGAAAGGATCAGAAGTTCAAAGTTCAAAGACTAAGTCACGAGGCAAAGATACCCACCAGAGGGTCCAAAAAAGCAGCAGGGTATGACCTGTACGCCAATGAAGAAGTCAAGATACCAGCCAATGGGCAGGTAATTGTTCCAACTGGAATAGCCATAGAGTTACCTCAAGGCACCTCTGGGCATATAGCACCACGCAGCAGTCTCGCAGTCAAACACAAACTCACTACCAACACTGGAGTAATAGATGCTGACTATACAGGTGAATTAAAGGTGGTCATGGTCAACCAGAATAACAAAAAATATAAGGTGAGAAAAGGCGAGAAAGTCGCACAACTGATAATCAAGAAAATCAACGAATAAGGACTCCAAGAAGTGGAAAGTCTTACCAAGACCAAGAGGGGCGCCAAAGGGTTCAGGAGTACGGACCAAGAAAATACGACTAAAGAAGCTCAACTAAGGAGGATCAAGATCAACCAAATATCGGTAAGAGCTTTCAGAAAACTCTACCTCAAGGGAGAAACAGCCGGAATCCTCAAATGGAATTACCAAGAGGCAGGAACCAGCCTAGCCAAGATTAATATTAGCACCAAACTCGCCATAAGAAGTTGACCACAAGTAATAGAGGAACAGTTAGTTAAGCTGGTACCACAAGAATACCATCACCATCTAGACTTGTTGCAAGAAAAGGAATCCACCAAGCTACCCCTGCACCGACAGGACGTGGTCTTAGAAATCAACTTCAAAGAAGGAAGCAAAGTGTTGCCACAGAAAACAATATACCCGTTGGGAGAAAGAGAGCTCGAAGAACTAAGGAAATATATTCAACAAAATCTGAAAAGAGGATGGATCCAACCATTCTACGCCAAGGGAGGATCACCTATTTTATTTATTAAAAAGAAGGACAGAAAGTTGAGACTATGCATCAATTATCAGGCACTCAATGAAATAACCAAAAAGGATCAGTACCCCCTACCTCTGATAGGAGAAGCATTGGATCAACTAGCATCAGCCAAATACTTCACTAAACTAGACATTCGGGATACCTACCACAACATCAGAATCAAGAAAGGAGACAAATGGAAAACCACATTCGCTACGAAACATGGAAGATACCAATACCTGGTTATGCCTTTCGCGCTAACCAATGCACCAGCCTCGTTCCAAAGATGGATCAATAGAGTATTCCACAAGTACTTGGACATATGCTGCATTGTCTATCTCAACTATGTACTCATATATTCCAAAGATTTGAGACAACACCAAAAGGACATCAGCAACATAATGGCTGATATTAAGGAATCAGGGATGCGATGCAAACCCATCAAATGCGAATTCCATAAAGAAGAAACCGAATACCTAGGATTTATCATCAATGGACAAGGAGTCTGAATAGATCCAGTCAAAACCAAAGCAATATGGGAATGGGAGTACCCAAAGAATAAAACCGATATCCAATGTTTTATGGGATTCTGCAATTTCTATAGGAGATTTATAGAGGGTTTTAGCTGAACGGCTAAGCCCCTATATAACCTGACCAAGAAAGACGTCAAATGGGACTGGGGAACCAAGGAAAAAGAGGCTTTCAACAAACTTCAAACCAACATCACTCAAGGACCAATACTGGTATATTTCAATCTAAAGAAAGAAACAATGATTGAAACAGATGCATCGAAATATGTACGCTCAGGCATACTATCCCAAAAGTGCGAAGACGGGAAATGGAGGCCCGTGGCTTTCCAATCCAAAACAATGACGCTAGCAGAATACAACTATGACATCCACTATAAAGAACTATTAGCAATAGTTCAAGCACTAAAGAAATAGAGAAGATACGCACAAAACAACCAAGCCCCCATCAAAATACTGACAGACCACAAAAACCTAGTACCCTTCATGACCATGAAGGAACTTAACAGACGACAAATACAATGGATGGAAAAGCTCAGCACTTACAACTTTAAAATTGAATACTGACCAGGAAAAGAAGGAGGAAAACCCGACGCCTTAACCAGACGATCAATGGACCGACCAAAGGATCCTAAAGATGAAAGGATCAAACAGAAACAAGAAATACTACTACCAAAGGAAAAATATTTCCACCCAGAGGGAGAAGACAGCGGATACGAATCACTGAACAAGATCAACACCTGAACGACATTGGAAAAAAACATCAGGAAAGAAAGTTCACAAGACAAGGATATCAAGGAGATAAGAGAAAAATTGGCACAAGGAATAGAAGAAACCAAAGGCATAGCCTTAGGGTTGTGCCAATGGAGAGACGATTACCTATAGTATGACAGAAAAATCTGGATCCCAGATAAAGAAGAACTACACACTGAAATCATACAACACCATCACAAAACCCCATATGTGGGCCACGGAGGAACACCCAAATCTACCAAGTTCATTAATCGGCGATATTACTGGCCGAAGATAAGGGAAGACATCAAACAATATGTCAAAAATTGCGACATATGCCAATGGACCAAAGTAGTCTGACACACACCATATCGATTGCTCAAATCCAACGAAGCAACAGAAAAACCTTGGAAATCAATATGATTGGATTTCATTACAGACTTACCAAGATCAAATGATCAAAATGCCATACTTGTAGTAGTGAATCGTCTTACCAAAATGAGTCACTTCATAGCATGCAGAACGGATATGACGGCACAGTAGTTTGCCGTGCTATTTCTAAAAGAAATTTACCAACTGCAGGGATTACCAAAAGATATTATCAGCGACCGAGGATCACTATTCACATCGGAAGTAAGGAAGGAAATCACAGAAAAATTATGAATCGAACAACGTTTGAGCGCTGCCTTCTACCCTCAAACGGATAGACAGACCGAATGAACCAATGGTATATTAGAACAATACCTACTAGCATACGTCAATTACCAACAAGAGGACTGGTGTGAATGGCTACCGACAGCAGAGTTTGCATACAACAACGGAAAACAAGAAACAATTAAGACAACAGCCTTCTATGCAAACTATGGCCGACATCCAGAATACAAGACTATCGGTCATATGCTCAAAGGAAAGATAACGGATATGAAAGATATAAGCCAACTGCATGACATATTACGAATGGAAATGGTCACAGCACAACTACGATAAAAAGAACATTACGATCGTCACAGAAAACCCGATCCAAACCTCAAATCAGGAGATATGGTTTGGTTGCTACCACGCAATATCAGAACCACACGACCTACAAAAAGATTTGATTACAAAAAAATCGGACCATTCAAAATACTAGCAAGGATAGGAAGCTGGGCTTATAAGCTCAACCTTCCACCCTCGATGAAAATACACAACACCTTCCACATTAGCCTCCTTGAACCCTACTAAGACAATCCTCTACCTTCACAAACAAAAACACCACCACCGCCTATCCAAATAAACGGTGAATCAGAATACGAACTCGAAGACATAATCCACTCTCGATTACCCTACTGTCACCTACAATACAAAGCAAAGTGGACAGGATACTCACCAGAACACGATAAGACTTGGTATCCAGCTGAGAACTTCGATAACGCACAAAATGCAGTCCAACAATTCTACTGAAAATACCCACGCAAGCCAACAGCCGACAATCAAGGACATACCTGAATCAGGACATGCAACGCCCACGCTATACAGAACAGACTCCTACTACTGGGAATACCCCAAGGGGAGGGGTGCAATGCCGATACCATCGGCCCTCCAGAACGTCCCCGAACGCGACGCGTTCAAACACATCACTCCAACCAGCCCGGGATATCGGACCCCAACACCGGTCAAGGAAGAATGGAACAACGAAGACTGGACCAACCTAGTGGACCTCAATTTGAGGAAGAAAACAACCCCAGAAAGGAAACACGCCAACCTGTCATGGACAGGTTGCTACGACGACGAGTGCTAAGTGCACTATACGGAGAAGGAGGACTGGGGATATTGGCCTCGGGAAGCGAACCAATGGCCACCCAAAACCTCACCCCTGGGATCACCAGCGAGATCCCTGACCCTAGAGCCAGTTGCTCTGGTACAATACATCCAACCGACTCCGAGGACGGAGTCGAAGAGGAGGGGGGCGATAAAACAGAAATGGGCAAGACCCAGGAAGATACGACATGTCTCCTGGGAAGAAGAGATGGAGAAAGAGAAACCAGAAACAACGATAATGAAATTGTTGGCGGAGGCGGCAGAAACGAAGAAAGTAATGGAATGGCAAGCGGAAAAAATAGGACAGCTTCAGAGTGAGCTGAGAGAGGAAACGAGAATAAGGAAGGCACTCCAGAACGACTGGAGGAGAGAAGAGAAGATGGCAGAAAGGGCCCTGACGAGAGTACGGAAGGTAAGCACTTGGCTAAATAAGGAAACCAAGTAGTGACTAGTAGCGACGGACAGAGCATGGAGATTGGAGGAAAGATTGATGTAAGCCCAATGGGACTCGGGCTGAGGGAGAGGGGAGCTAATGTCACAAACTGTGACTAAGCATGGCAGATTTTACATAGCCTGGAATTCCGAGCTATAGGTATGTTGAGATTTCACATGACACACACTAGTGCGCCATAGGTTATTATCTTTACCTGTTTGTCACTCACAGTTGTGAGTCACACGATGTTATTATTTTCACACATGACTCAATTTATGAGTCATGGGGTTTCACTCAGGTAACACGAGTTGTGCACCTGACCTGGTTATTATGTTTTGATTGGTTTTTGGTATGTTGCGTAGCGACTCATAGGAGTTGGCCGAGGGATTTCACGTGACTCATAGTTATGAGTCACACGGTTCGCGTGATGCAAGGTATGAGTCACGCCAGGTGAAGAACTACTATATAAGGGATCGCTAGGACCTCGAGTATTAGTACTCCACATGTTCTTCTTGTTTATTTCCTACCTTCAAGTTATTACAATAAAACTTACCTTTATGCTCTTTAAGATTTATCTTAAGATACCCGAGAATTGTCTTCCCTCCCAAGCGAGAAAACTATTTCTCCTCCCACGTCGAACGATTAAGTCCTGAGTAAGGACTTAAGGAGATCAGAGGAATAGGCCCGATAAGATAGAAGTCGAAAGGACTTAACTATCTACATCATGTAGGCATTGGCCTCAGAACTATTACCTCGATACGTATTAAGAATGGTTACCTGTCACAACCTAGTGCTCGGTAGGATTCTTAACAAATGGTTCCTGACAGGGAGGATACATCAGATGAGAGCTGGGAAGAGCTATATAGCTGCCCACACCCCCTGGGACAACCCAGACAGGCCCACCACCTGCTCCTCCTGTGATCTCAAGTTGGAGACCATAGAACATGCTATCCTCTCCTGCCCTTCCAAGTCCCCTTTCTAGACTGCTCCATATCCCAAGAGTAGACTTTCTGGACTACAAAGCTCCTCTCTGGCCCAGCAAGGACCTCCTTTGGGGTCTTGCATACTACATCTCGGAAACCACAACCAATTTTCCCCCCATGATGGGAGGGGTGGGGCACAGGCTATGCTCCATGCAACCCTGTTTCAGATTTAAGTGGTGTTTTCTTCAGTTATCCTTTCTAGCTTTTACTTTTTTTGCTTTATGTTCCTTTCAGGCAGGAGGAAACTTGTCTTTTCTTCTGCAATTAGTTGCTATGTAGGGTGCAGTGGGTTGAATTACTCATGAACAGGAATACTTTTGAAGGTGATATTTCTTTACTGCTAGTTGTTTTTGATATTAAGGTTTTGTTTTTACTAGGGCTAGCGCTTCATGCATGTTCTTATA
The DNA here is from genome assembly GCA_900010015.1 of Tuber aestivum. Taxonomy (NCBI): domain Eukaryota; kingdom Fungi; phylum Ascomycota; class Pezizomycetes; order Pezizales; family Tuberaceae; genus Tuber; species Tuber aestivum. The sequence goes on along the minus strand of LN891027.1, from coordinate 97,720 downwards.
CCTTAACAAAGAATATATGAGTTAAACAAAAAAAGAAAAAAATTCTTAGCTTTCAGAATCATTAGCGAATAGAGAAGAGATTTTATCAATATATTCATTATACTTCAATACCTACTTTTGTTATGAGCTTTCTTGACCACTCTCCAAGAAACCTTTTTGGCCTCAGTTACAATTCACTTGACTTAGAATTGATTGCCACCTAACACAAAGGTGCAATTATAAACAAAAGAAATCCCCCTCCCAAAACCAACCAATAACCCAAGCAAACATTCAGATTGCAGGGAGAAGATGTTGAATTTTCTAATTTGTTTCATATGTATATTCTCCTTGATAATATTATATATTCCTCTACTTAGTATGATTTCTAGTTTACGAACATTACTACCGGGGAGTATGTATTACATATGTTTCATTGATATTTTATAATATAATTAGGAGATTATGGCATGCTTTTCTTATCTGGTGTTCAAGTTTATTTCTTACATTTTATTCATTATTATGTACGGTAATCAGTCATTTTATTTACAATTATGTTCTAATTATTGGTTCACACTATCTTAGATTTACACATATTTTATAGGATTTCCTTGACAGTTCTTTAGGGTCAAACATGTTTGTACTTATGTTTTTCCTACTTATGTTAAGCTCAAACATGTCAATACTTATATTTTCCCTTACATTTCCTCTTAGTTACACGAAGGATGTGTACCTGTATAAATAGTGATTACTACTCATCTCACTTAAGAGAATTAAGGACAAGAACTACTACCAATCTACCTTCATACAAAACTCCTCCTCGCTTAGCGTGCCTGTGATACACTCTTTCTATCGCATCATATTTTCGTACATAGTTATTAGGATAGTGCCATACCCACACATTTGAACAGACTTCTCCAAAGAAGATCCTGAGCAACAACAGGACCAGCCTCCTCCGTTCCCTCTGGTACCTCCAACTTCTTCTCCACTACTACCTGTGTCACCGCTGGGTACACCACCTCCACTGCCACCAATGGATCCTGCAGGTCCTACCAACCCACTGCTGTAAAATCCTGCCAACTCTAAGTGATCCTGAACACCTAACTACAAACTGAGCTCAATCCCAAAGCTCACAGGCTCAGAAAACTATAGAATCTAGTGTGATATCTCGGAACATGTTCTCACCTTATATAAGTGTTGGAATATTGTAACGTGTTCACACTGGGGCGCTAGTCATGTCTTGAGGTACAATAAGAGAGAACTGATGCTCTGCTGGAGATTAACAGTTCTTAGGCTCGCTAAGGTAGGCTTCAGTGGTATAATAGGAAAATAAAGATAATCATTCAAGCGAGTATATTAGAATACTATCTGTCGAAGTCTGCCATTTCCAGAGTAGAAGACGGCGGTCTTTTTAAGTACATGTGTTTGAGTACAATGATGAATTCTCACTTATGTCCTTACTCAATCAATCCGTTAAACTAATTAAGTATCAACCGATACTTGAAACAAAACATAAAACAAACTGAGTATCAACCAATACTTAAAACAAAACATAAAACAAACTAAGTATCAACCAATACTTAAAACAAAATATAAAACAAACTAAGTATCAACCAATACTTAAAACAAAACATAAAACAACCTAACTATCAACTGATACTTAAAACAAAACATAAAACAAACTAACCAAGTACCAGCTCCGGTTACAAACATATTAAAAGGAGAAGAAATCATACCAAATATAGCAATACTTATGGAAAATAATAAAAGGGCTCATGAAGCTTTCCAAGATCGGTACCTGTGGGCCTCTGCCTACTTCCTCGAAACAATCGACCCAAAATGGCTTGTCTTGCTGGCCACCTACAAGATACCACCTATCATTTGGAAAGCCTTTCAAGATAATTTCACTCATAAAAACACCTCCTCCTTCTTCAACCAACTTAATGTAGTCCTCAATTTCAAGTACGATAAGTCTGACTCTATACCAGACCACATCAACAAGTACCATACTATATGGAATTGCATGTAACATCATTCCTCAAGTGCTTCAGAAACTGACCGACATGCCCTACCGTTTGTTTTTAAATCAGCATTCGAGTCAACCGAAGCCAAAGCTACTATTCTCCTCCATTCCCTACCCCAGTCAATGAGCAACATCGTCAACAACCTCTAAACTATAGAGGACCTTACCTACAATCATGTCTACAACAAACTGTTGGACTTGAAATCCTCGGTTAATTCTGAGGACAATAAGGCGTATAAAAGCACCAATGTCAAAGGAAAGAAAAAGGCTCGTAATGTAGTATGCTGGCAACTGGCCAAAACGAAGAAATGCTTCTACTGCAAAAAGCACTACCCCTCTGCTCGCAGTGAAGGCCACTCCTAGAATAAGTGAAACAAACTCAAGGCTGACAATAAGAAGTGAAAGAAGGACAGAGCTGGACACTCAGCTAAGATCGGAAAGGAAGAGACATCTAAACCAGTCAGTACCTCTACCTCCTCACCTCCTATACAAAAGACCCCTTACCTAAATCAATGGGTTATCAATACAGGCACAAGCTCAAACATAACTTTGAACCTAGACCTTCTTATAAACTTTAAACCTGCACAAGGCACCATTAAGTTAGGCAATGATTTGTTAATAGAATCCTGCAGCTGTGAAACAGTTGAGCTTAAGGCCAAACCATCTGATGGCTGGACAGCCTCTGTCTTTCTACAATGAGTTCTTTGGGTTCCTAAGTTGGTTTCTAGCAACTTGATGTCGTGGCACGCTATTGTTTCTTTGGGAAAAGGTTTTTCTTTGCAGAGTTCTGGGAAGGATATGTGTGTTTTTAGGCAAAATAAAACAGAGGTTCTATGGGAAAAGCTTGATGGACGGGACTATGTTGTGCAAGAGGAACAAGAGACAATGAACAAGATGACTTACAAAGAGTAGCACGAAGCCCTTAGACATCCATCGCTGCAATACCTCCAAACTGACCACTACGCTAACCCTCCCACTATTCCTACCGTTCCAAAAGACTGGCAATGTAAAACCTGCATCTCCTCCAAGTCAACTAAGTCAAAACCTAAATCAACTGAGAAATAATGTGACACACCTTTTAAGTTAATTCACTCCAACCTTAGTGGACAATTCTCAAACCATTCTTTGACAACTCCTGGTACTATATTACCTTCATTGGTAACAATACACACTATACATGGATCTACTCCATAAAAGCGAAGTCCAACATGGTAAAAGTGTTCGAACAGTTTATCAAGAAAAGAACAATCCAGGATTTGTAACAACTCTACATTATAGAGCTATAGTAACCTATGTCTATGCCTAGACATAAGACCAAGAGGTCAGATAATAGACTAGGCGGGTATGCAGATGCATATCCAAGGGATATCTGATGGTCCGGATATTCCTAAGAACAGAAGGTACTTAAGGAATTTGTGTACCTAAGTAGTGGTAGTAACGTGACAATGTCCGCTCTGGCCTAAGGATAGGTCAGAAGGCCAGGTGAGTTTACCCTGTCCAAGGAAGTCACGTTACCCTACCATGGAGGCTGGTTTCGTGTCACCATGGGGATACTTACCCTACCTTAGGGACACTATTACCCTACCTTCCGTCGGAAATGTTCTCGGAGAAATTCCAGGAAATGTTAGGATTGTTTGTTACGCAACGACGATCGACGGGCACTTGTTTGCACTTTGATCGGAAGACTATGGAAGGAGCTATAGTGCTCCGAACAAGCTGTAACTTGGTAGAATTATTCCTAACAGGTACCTGCGGCCCCAGGGTTCGCCCCGGGCATCATGGGTCAACATGGTTGAAGTTGCCATCATACTAGTTAAATGGAGTCAATGAAGACATGTCCATAACACTGTATGCATCGCTGCCGTCCGTCCAACCGGAGGCTGTTCGCAGGGTATATAAGGGTGTGAAGGTGGGAAGGTCAGGTACCTTCTCCAAAAGGAACCGAGTAAAACGGACCAAAACTGAAGGAGTTAGCATGAGCTATCCGGAAGGGTCCCCAGTGTAGTCCCAGGTAGTGCCGGAGACATCTGGGAAGGTTTTACACCAATCAAGCCTACACGTGCCCCTTTGCCGTAGGCTCTTTGTAGGTTGTTTGAGGACTCTAATAGCATGATACTTATCATGGTGAGTGGTGTGTCGGGGGTAAGGGACCATGGGTAGTGCCCACAGGTCCCACCACCGCCGCAGCCCTCCGTGGGAGCGTCGTAGACCTTCTAAGTTCGCAATCAAGAAAGATAGAACTTAACTGGAAGACAGCTGATGTCTACGGGAGCTTGCATAGGTCATAGCACATGGGAAGAGAGTTATTTAGTTAGCTTTTCTAGGCATCTCGACAGTTAGCCACTGGTGAGACACTAATGTGTAAAAGTTTTCACTCTGGCAGGTGTATTGGTAAATACCTCGCAGGAACTGAGGTGCATATAGGAGAATCCTACTAGAGTACGCTGAGACCTTAGGCCCTTCGGGCACATGGTAATGGTGCCAGGTCAACCCTTACGGAGAAGGGCATACTCATGTTGGTCGGAGTAACCTGATGGAGGAGTTTTTGGTATAAGTCTGACTACTTAAAGATTATACAAGAACTCTCCTACTCCGACAGAATCAACATCCTCTCGAGAGACTTTAATTGAAATAAGCCTGAGCTTAATGATATTAAGTTTTACC
>LN891027.1:10985-93037 GCA_900010015.1 Tuber aestivum | reverse complement strand
TTTTACTTTTATTCTTTACACTTTTGCAAGAGCTGTGTTCGAGAGATTCAAAGTTTGGTGCGGTCGCATCCTTAGAAACCATCTACCTGAGGGAGCCCCCGTTACACCGCCGGAGTGTCGTAGACCTTCTAAGTTTACAATCAAGAAAGATAGAACTTAACCAGAAGACAGCTGATGTCTACGGGAGCTTGCATAAGTCATAGCACATAGGAAGAGAGTCATTTAGTTAGCTTTCCTAGGCGTCTCGACAGTTAGTCACTAGCGAGACACCGATGCGCAGAAGTTTTCACTCCAGCAGGTGTATTGGTAAACACCTCGCAGGAACTGAGGTGCATATAGGAGAATTCTGCTAGAGTGCACTGACACCTTAGGCCCTTTGGGGACATGGTAATGGTGCCGGGACAACCCTTATGGAGAAGGGCATACTCCTGTTAGTCAGGGTAACCTGATGGAAGAGTTTTTGGTATAAGTCTGACTACTTAAAGATTATACAAGAACTCTCTCACCCCGACACAATCAATATCCTCTCGAGAGACTTTAATTGAGATAAGCCTGAGCTTAACGATATTAAGTTTTACCGTTTACTTTTATTCTTTACACTTTTGCAAAAGCTGTGTTCGAGAGACTTGAAGTTTGGTGCAGTCGCATACTTAGGAACCATCTACTTGAGGGAGCCCCTGTTACAGGATTCTACCTTTATTAAAAAATTCGTACTGACAACGGAGGTGAGTACATCAATGCCAAGATGCTTACACTGTTTCTGAAGCATAGAATTGTGTATGATAAGACCCCTCCTTACTTACATGAATCTAATCATGTTGCTGAATAGTACAACCGTACTATTATCATATCAACACACTCTATATTGACTGGACTTACCCTTAGCCTTTGGGCTAAAGTAGTCTCCACCGCCATCTACCTTAGGAACAGACTTCCTAACCAAGCCATAGGAAACTCAACCCCCTATAAAGCTATCTACAAAATAAAGCCATTAATCAACTACTTGCATCTATACAGGACCAAATGCTACGTCCATATACTAGAGGAGAAAAGAAAACCTGGAAAAAAGCTACAGCCCTGGGCCTTGGAAGGATATCTTGTTGGTTATACCTCCTCTGACAAAATATACTAGATATATATACTATTGCAACATCAGATCTCAGAGATCAGACAAATCTATTGGAAAACCAAGACGATAATGCTGCTTAACTCAATGGAGTCATCAATGACACCTACCTCTAACTCTATACCAGAGACCTTTGCAACCATCATACTTCCCACTTTCCAGACTACCTCACACCCTTGCGGCAAGCCTTAAGAAATAGAAGATGACGACTAACCATTACCCTTACCAGATGTCAAGTACATCCACCTCTACTACCAGAACATCCAGAAGACTATAGGAATCCTGCACCTCCTTCTCCAACTCCGGAACCACCTGCACATGAACAGAAACAGCTACTAGAATCCAAAGAAGGACTAAGGGCTCAGTCTGGACAAGTCTCATGACCACCTGTTCAATATGGCAGAAATGCTACTGAAATGCTAGATAAGGACCCTACCACTTATCACCAAGCTATAAACAGCCCCTACCATAACCAGTGGACCTTGGCTATGGGCTATAAGATCCTAGTACTCGAGAAGAGTGAAACCTTTAATGTTGTCGATAAACTGATTGGACGGAAAATAATCTAAAGTAAGTGGGTTTACATAGTTAAAAGAAATACTGACAGCACCCTAGAAAGGTATCAAGCAAGAGTTATCACTAAAGGATTTGGACAACTCCCTGGCTTCAACTTCGAAGAAACCTTTACCCCAGTCATACATTACAAATCTCCACGCTTCCTCCTCGCAATATGTGCTAAAAACAAATAGCAACCGCGACAATTCGATGTTAAATCCACTTTCCTCTACGGCAAATTAAAAGAAGAAGTTTACATGCAACCATTACCTGGGTTCAGTGACAAAGAAAAAGTATAGAAACTTAACCAACATCTCTATGGACTTAAGTACTCTGCAAATCAATAGTATGCTCTCTTCACCAGATTCTGGGCCTCCAGAGGATTTACGACATCATCCCTTGACCCATACATGTTTGTTCACAATAAACATGACATCTATGTTTCGATTTACATTGATGACATCACCATACACACAGCTGATACCCCCGAAGCTACATCTCCCATGGAAGACCTGAAAATGGCATTCAAGATCACAGACTTAGGGGAAGCTACATTCCTTCTCAACTTGCACATTGCATACATACCAGATGGGCTACATCTTACCCAACAGTAATACATCTAGTCAGTCCTCAAACAATTCTCAATGGAAAACTCTAACAGCGTTTCTACACCCTTACCAAAATGCATTTAACTTGCGAAATGGACTGAAGACATACATATTCCAGACCCCTCCACTTACTAATCAATGATAGGATCACATATGTATCTGACTACTTGTACAAGACCCGATCTAGTATACACAATGTCTTTTCTCTCACAATTCTCTGCTTGCCCCATTGAACAACACCTCAAGGCTACTAAACACATCCTTCAATATATTAGTAGAACAAAATACATTGGACTCTTTTACCCTTACAACACAACTAATGCTATCGATACCTACATTGAAGCAGACTTCGCCACTTGCCTTGATACCCACTGTTCTTTTTTAGGATATATTGTACTTCTTAATAGTACATGCATCTCATAGTGCTTGAAGAAACAAGCTTCAGTTACACTATCAATAACCAAAGCCAAATATGTTACAATGTTACTTGCCATAAGACAAATCCAATAGTTCCAAAAGGGTCTCAAAGATATTTGTCTCAACTTACCAATTGCTTTATATACAGATAATACTAGTGCAAATTTTCTCGCGAGAAACCATAAGCTAAACAACCGAACAAAATACATCAATATACACTACTACAAAATACAGGAAGAAATCAATGATGACTCTTTCACACTCCTGAAGGTTGCCTCCTTTAATAATCTCGCCAATATCTGTACAAAAATCTTAGTGAAACCAGTACATGAATAGTTAATAGGACTTTTGGGCTATAGATAATAAGGGGAGGTGTTGAATTTTCTAATTTGTTTCACATGTATATTCTCCTTGATAATATCATATATTCCTCTGCTTAGTATTATTTCTAGACTCCAAACATTACTACAGCTGGAGTATGTATTACGTATATTTTATTTGATATTTCAAGTTCATGATACAATTAGGGAATTATGGCGTCCTTTTCTTATCTGGTATTCAGGTTTATTTCTTACATTTTATACATCATCATACATGGTTATTAGTCATTTGGTTTACAATTATGTTTTAATTATCCATTCATACCACCTCAGATTTACACATGTTTTGTGGGATTTCCTTAGCTGTTCTTTAGGGTCAAACACATTTGCACTTATGTTTTTCCTACTTATGTTATGGTCAAACAGGTCAATACTTATGTTTTTCCTTACATTTCCTCTTAGTTACACGAAGGATGCACACCTGTATAAATAGGGGTTACTACCCATCTCACTTAAGAGAATTAAAAACAAGAACTGCTACCAATCTACCTTCATACAAAACTCCTCCTCACTTAGCATGCCTGTAGTATACGCTTTCTACTACATCATATTTTTATACACAGTTATTAAGATAGTACTGTACCATACACATTTGAACAGAAGAGGTGCTATGACACTTTCTTATCAACTGGTTTCCCAAACCCCTTCCCAGAATAGCCTACCTAAGCCACCCTAGGAGTTGGTGTTATTGTCATAGGTATCCCAACCTATGTACAGTTGTCCATATCCACTTCTTCTTCATATTCCTCCGAAGCCTCAGACTCTTGAGTAGCTGGATAAGAGTGGGAAGGACAAACAGGTGAGTGGGATTCATGCGGGCCACCACAGTTCACACACCTGAGTATGGCATGGCTGCAGGGATGGTCGTGAAGACAGTAGGTAGTAGTGAGGCAGGAGTAATCCCCAGTAGGATGAGGGAGGAAGCACCAGTAGCAGGAAGCAGGTAAGATCCATTTGATGCTGTAGTGGCCAAACTTGCAGCAGTTGGCATACTGAGTATATTTGTTGAAGCATAGATGGTGCTCAGTATGGTAGGTATTGGAGAAGGCAGAAAGGTGTTTGCCAACAAAAGAAGGAGCCTTGGATCCAGTTATGGAAATAGCAACAGTCCTGGCAGACTTGCCAATATGCGCAAAATAATCAGAGGCTAATGTGATGGTACTTTCAGCCGAGTCATATCTGGTCCTAATGAAGGTGTATGTTGATCAGGTTAGATTGATATCAGTTATCAGACTAGTGATAGCGATACCTAAAAATAACATAGTTATGGCCATGCTTCTGATAGTGTTTCCAACCAGTCACGAGTTCAAGTACCGGACAAACTGGAAAATTGCTTTTGATAGCAATAATGGCTAGATGAGGCTGAAGACGTGGAGATTTACTTCAACTACCATGGTCCAAAAAAAATTACCAATAGATAAGATTGCCTTGATCGTTGTTCAGGTATTTAAAGATGACTCTATACCAATGAAGCCTACACGCCTAATGATAGTAAAGTCAGAGGATGCTGAAGGGCACTTCTGAGTACCCCAAAATGTTAGGAAAGACATCTACAAGAGGTACACAAAGTAGGACTATGGACTATATTATAGCCATAGGCTACCATATTGGAAGTGCTGAAATTTCATAGTACTTCCAAATTTTCAAGCTAGTTATATATACCAGATAAGAGCAAGCAAAAGCTACCTGAGTGTACAGAGGAACTGGTCCATCCAAGGCTGGAACCCAATGTGTAGGAGGTGTGGGGTAGCAGAGGAGACTTTCCAATATATAGTCACATGCCCAGCCTTGGCTGGAGCCCGTGCACATATAGATCCTAAGACCTTTGACATTTTGCCTGGCTCTAAGTTATGGAAAAGTGGAAAGAGGGGTATGCACTTGATGGGGGATTTTATTTCCTATGCCAGTGTTTTGAAGAATAAGGTAAATCTTGTAGTAAGAATGGAGGATTTTCTTTTTACCAGAATTGCAAATTTGGCATCATGATTTATAAAATGTTCTCATTTGTGCAAGGAATGAGGTGATATAATCAGTCATTGGTTGTTTCTGGGGAGGAGGTTTCTTTTTGTATGAGGGGTTTTTAGGCCATACCTTAGCATGCTTGCCATGGATTTTCCTGTAGTTAGCTACAAATAAACCGCAGATTTAACAAAAATATATATATATATATATTTTAGTCTCATAGCTGTCTATTAGATATAAGTCTATCCAAATCTCTCAAGTACCCTCTGTTCAAAGCCTCATACCTCTACACTCAGATAGCAGATTACAATATCTATATTACAGTTAGAATTCTCTCAACATTAGCTATACAGTAGTATAACATATATTCCTACATAATGTATTTCTATTCTATAGCTGTCAATTCATTAAAAAAAACCTGTTCAAATCTCATCAGTGCTCTACTATAGTGTTCGTTACGGCGCGGGGCGGGGTGGGTTTCTGCAAGTTCTCCCCGCCCCGTTACGGCCACAGGGCACTGCCAAACTCCCCACTCCGCACCCCACCCCCCACACAGGGGCTAGCAGGTGACCCCAATTGTGCTCCCAGCCATATAATTTGGTGGGAGCAGTAGCAGGGCCCCATACAGGGGGTGGCCAGGGCGGGGGGCCGTATTGGGATGGGGGGGGGAATGGAGGAGAAAATAGACCCCACCCCAGGCCAAACGCCGGGGCGGGGCGGGGAATGGGGGCAGGGACCTGCAGTTTTCGGGGCCCCGGAGGCCCCGTAATGAACTCTACTCTACTATCCTCAATGCCTTATACTTCCACACCCAGACATCAGATTACAACATCTATACCATAGTTGAAATGCCCTCAATATCAGCTATACCATGGTATAAGGTATCGCAGTTCTCCCATCACCAACTTAAAGTACCAGGATATCATCCACGAACCCACACAAAGTCTACTGTCAAGCAATTATTCAGTACTACCCTAATCAGATTACATCCAACCCATAAAATATAATAATACAGTCTACCCTTCCTCCATCTCATACCAAATAAATACTAACCTTCCGCCCCCTTCCAGAGCCAACACCAAATATTGCTCCACCAGCACTATAGAGTCTCCCAACTTAGAGTCAGGTAAGTACTATATAACTTCCGAGTCTCCCCCAAAAACCAACTAGGAAAACAAGTCTCCCAAGCATTCTCCCATAATATTATACTAGTAGTATTCAACTTCGCGGTCATGTCATACCATAAATAGCTTTATACAACAGAGCACAAACCTAGCTCGGAGCCCACCCCCCTCCCCCTCCTTGAGACAATTAGTACGGTATGGTATAGTAGTCAAAACCCCGCTGCCCAATCTGAAATCCCGCCAATTCAAAAAAAAAAAAAAAATCTCACACCAAAACTTCGACCCGTCGTCCCGGAACACTCATTGTACCGGACAGTTTTTCTCTTCGGATTTTGGTTGTCGGGGATATGCAACAGCGAGGTGCGACTGCACTTGTAGAGTACCTGTGCTGTACAGCAGAGTACTGTACTGTACTGTACTGCATCGCCCATTGGGGCGCTTTTTCCAAATGTCTGGCATGGCATGGCATGGCATGTTACCTCCTTGCATATACCATATTATCATCGAGGCACGGAAGACTGAGGCCGGGACCGAACCACAAGATATGATACTTTACAGTACTCGTACACTACCGTATCGAAATGCGCACAAAGTCTCACTTGTTCAAATCGCGATCTCGCCAGTCACCGTGGAGTATGATTTACCTACCCATCAACCCACTAACCGACCAACCAACAGCAACAACATACCTACCTACCTACCTACCTTCCCATTCCTCCATCCCCCAGCTTCTGCGCAGATAGCCAGCCAGCCTGGCCGTCTGACATAGTACAGTACAGCACAGTACAATACTCCAGTATTCCTTCAAAAAAAAATTCACTAAAAGAAATAACCTCATCTTGCCAACCCTCACTCACCCCCCCAACTTGCTACATACCCGTTTATCGCAAAGTTACCCCGATAAAATAAAATAAAATAAGGCTACCCTTCCTTACCCTCTATCCAACCCGTAAGTAAAAACCCACCGTCTCTCTATCGGAAAAAAAAAAAACCCCCCTCCTCACCATTGGTCCAAGGCATATATATTAATATTAATTCATCTCGGTGGATGCAATGCGCCACCTTGATACGATACGATACAATCCTCCACCCACACACCCACTCTTGCAGTAGCCCTTTAGTGGAGGAACACGTAGGTCCAAAAGCAAGAAGAAGGCGACGGCGTGGTTCAGGAACAGTGCAGTTCACCAGCTGTCAAGGGGAGGGGAGGGAAGGGAAGGGGTGCACTAATCGCATCGTAAAGTACGGTAAGCGACGTGAACAGCCCTCAGCCTGGTATATATCTCCCCGAGGTCTGGTAGGGGGGGTGTAGTATGCGATGGCATGGAACGAGTACGGTAGGTGGTGCCTGTGCCTGAGACTGCGCTTGTGCTGTGTTAGCCCACCCTTGACGATGAATGATACCACTTGCCAAACCTTGCACTGCGCATCCAGAGGGGAGAAGGGGAGAAGGCTACTTGTTTTTGTTTCTCCATTCCATTTTTCTGTGCTGTGCTTCTGGGGCTGACTAGGCACGTACGGCAGGGCATCTAGACGCACTTTTCTTTCATTGTAGCTGTAGGCGGGATTGAAGATTCTACGAGTAGGGGTGGATATGGTGCTGCGCGCGTCCAGCCCCTTAGCCTATAATCAGAGGGCCGCTCATAGCAACGATGATAGGATGGGCAGGAGCAGGACCGGTGATTCGAGGTCATCGATTAGCAACCATGAAGGGAGGGGAAAGAAGAAAACACAGATGGGATGACGTAAACCCACAGCCCACAGAACGAACGGAGGGAAGGAAGTGAACGTAATAGAGTGGGTGATGGGTTGCCATTGCTCCGTCGTAGACTGGAGTTTCCGCAAATTGATCCTCAACCGATCGCTGGGATCGAGCGGTGCCTCTTACCTTAGCTAGTAAATCATTCACAAGAGGCGGAGAACTCAAGAGCAAAGGTAAGCAAACAAGCAAAAAAAACAAACCCAGCCCCTCTCTCTAACGTCGCCAGCCCCCGGTAGAAATCCTCCATACCAGGCCGCGATCGCCACGATCACGAGTGGTCACTCGAAATATCCACGAGCTGGTAGGATTCCCAGCCAGTGGGGCACGGAACCAAAGCACCAAAGCACCAGGAGCTAATGCAGAGCACACACACACCCCGGGGAGCTGCAGGAGCTGCAGGAGACCGGGGAGGTCGGGCGTCAGGGGAAAGGACAAGAACTTCCATCCCCATCCCCACCGCCAAGCCCGTTTCCCCCGATCAGTGAGCCCACTGGAAGGTGTTGTGCGAACCGGCCATCGTATGGGGGTACCGTATCTGGCTCTGCCTTTTCCTTCCCAGGTGTGCGTAGAAACCTGTTCGCCCTTGTTCTATGGGGGCGCCGGTGGATGTGGGAACCGTCCATCGCATGGTTGCCACCGCCACTATACCGCCGCCACGGCCCGGGATCTTCATAATGGCAAGGGGGCCGTGTGTAGTTGGTTTTCTTAAATCTGATAACAAGTTACGTGTCTCGTGTCTCCCCACCTTTCCCCCCCCCCCAACCTCCAGGGGGGGTGATGCGTGAGGCGAGTGAGCTCTCATGACGCCTCGGGTGTCAGTGTCTAGTTCGGCTGCCCGTATGGAGGGAGCCTCAGGTGAGACGAAGACCTTCCGGATGAAGCGTATTCGGGGAAAGTGTTTGCCGGATCGAGTTTTGGAAAAGCGTTGTGTTTATGGATGGGGGGACTAGTAGGATGACACTTCTGGCTGCAATCAGGAGGTAAAGAGGAGCACAGTGCCAGGAGTTGCTAAGCACATTTATAGCCATTCCACAAGGCAGGCGGGTAGAGAGAAAGGGAAGGGGCCAGTGAGTTTGAGCATTAATACGGAGAACAGAGCCCAGGTCATAAAGTGTCACTCGGTTATTTTCCACTTGGGTGGTTAACAAATGTAGGGAGAACAGGAAACCGGAGAGCCCAGCATGTCGGGATACGGACAGGAGATGGATGGGAGAGAAAAGCGAGGAAGGAAGGAAACAAATATAAGGAAAATCCTAACACAAGCGTGTGTAATGGTCCTCGTATACCCAACATTAATTCAAGCCAGATTACGATACACCCCCCCCCCCCAGCACACGTTCTTGCAAACACCACTCTCTACTCCACGCCCACTCTGCACTCCCCAAGCGGTATCACAGAATATCAGCACCCAAGCACGAGACGAGAGGTGCACCCTCCAGACAAACACAAACACCGCAACCCCAGTAAACGACCAACATGTTCGCTTCCTGATATCTGTAGTTATCCGAAAGGGTAGCGGCGCGGAATCACATATGATATCCGGCATAGGGCGTCGGGGTATTGACGGTGGTATCATAGTGGTGGTGGTTCCGAGCTTCGTGCGGACTTCACGACTGCCTGAGGTACTCTGCCCTCGCGCACCATCATCATATAGTATCACCCGCTGGATGTGCGGTACGATACAGGCACTGTAGACACCCACTCTCAGTCCCGCAAGGAAAGCAAAGAGCACTCGCAATTCTGTGATCAGAAAATCTAGACACGGCAGAGGCCCTGTCTAGCGCCACAAAATTGGGGCCTCTCCGACCTTTACAGCCTTTCCGTGGCGAGTAAAGCATTAAAGCGTTGACCTGTTTTCCCTCCCTTCTTTTTTTATCACTCCCACCAGATTCCCACCAGATTCTTGTTTCCATCGCACCGTCAGCAAGTCAGTCATGTGGTACATAGCTCTTCTCTTATGCTATCCGATCAAGGGGATTGATTCGAGCTCTAGCAAAGATTGAATCCACAAGAAAAACAGTCCTCCCTCTATATTGCGACGCGCCAAAACAGGGCCTAAATTTCACCACCCCAAAGTAACATTATCCAGCTCGATCCATTCATTGCCTGCCTCCTCCCCGCCTCGCGGCCAGCAAGGCCAAACCAATTATCATACAAAACGATCGATCGTTCTCCACAGCGCAGACCAAACAACCTATTCCGTCCCATGTCACCCAATGAACCAGCGAACAATCCGAAGAAAAAAATCACAAAAGAAAACACAAAGCTAAAGTAAGAGTATAAAAGAAAATCGAGTGAGTGCGTGCGGTAGTCAGCTTAATTGGGTAGTCAGCCGGGGGCCGGTAGGATGGAGAAAATGCAAAAAAAGAAAAAAATGTGGGACAAAAGAAAAACCCAAGTACCGTGGTTTAGGTGAGTAGACGTTAGCAATAACCTTAGAAGAAAGAGGGGGGGGAATGATGCTGAAAAGGTTAAAATAGGTAATCGATAAAATCACAGAGAGAAGACGCAAGAAAAAAAATAAAAGAAACTCTAGCCCAAATTCCCTTTTTCTACAAGTTCGCCGCCGCCACATGTCGCATAATAGACAAGCAAGCACAAAAAAAAAGTAGCAAATGGTTAACAAAATGAGAAGAATATAAAGGAAAAAGTTTTTTTTTGCGCCGTCCGTAATCATTGCAGGATGCGTTTGTTGATGAGCAGGGGAAAGAAAGAGAGAGAAATGTAGCAGGTTAGGTGAAGTAACAGAGAGGGTGGCAGAAAAGACTGATCCAATTTTGATCCGGCAAAAAGACAAGAAAAATTGAAAAATGATCCCAACACCAGGATTCCCCTCCGTTTCGAAATATGAACTCAAGAGGATACCCTGGCAACCCTTATAGCGAAATCATCCTGCTCGTGCTTCTGAACGATTGAACCCGTCTGTAGGTTCAGGGGCTGGTGCAATGCTGTCCCATTATCCAGCTGCGGTGGTGGCTTCCCCGACGCGACAGGGGATGATGACGACGCAATCTCCCGAGAGGGCCTTCGGTCCGTTACGCTGTCGAAATAGCCGGAATGTCGGCCACCATCGCTCACACTTCCATTCCGACTACGACTTCGTGCCCCTGTGCTGCCTCCCTCACCAGCCTCCTCAACAACCGGCAGCACAGCTCCAGCCGCCCCACCCGTCCTCTCGGCCGAAGGCGACCTAGTGGTACCAAGAGTCCTTGCGGGCTGATCCGCCTCACTCGCACCCGTCCCTTCCGCCTGGTTGCGCGCTCTATCTACCACTCCATCCCCCAGTTGCACGGGAACCGCTTCCGCGTTCTCCTTCTCGCGCATTTCCCGATCCCTCGCCGCCGCCTCCGGAGATTTGACCAGCCCCGATATAAATTTGAAAAACCGATCCCCATAGCTCTGAGGTGGAATCGCGGAAACTTGATCCTTGGGATTCGACAATCCCCTCCAGAAATGCTCCGCCTTCTTTGCAAACCCATACTGATCATTGACGCGTTAGCAGCCATACGCACCAATTAGACCGGGTAGAACCAACATGAGTAAGGCAATCAATGATACCGAGATAGTAAATAACGTCGCCAGGCTGGTCATTCTCACAAGTAGCCCGGAATCCACCGTCGTCCCCATAAAACGCAGTCTTCCTTTGCCTATAAAATAGTCAACACACACCCCCTTTTCCCAAAACCAGCCAGACCGGATAACATACTCCAAAAACTCGTCCGGCAGACGATTCGATGTTTGATCCAGCGATACCGGCACCTCCTTGTTGATAATCTTCCGCAGCTCCCTTGCCTGGCGGGCCTTCTCCATCTTGCTAGGCGTCCTCTGAAGCATGTGCCCGTGCAACTCGTCGTTCTCACTGCCGCCGGGTTGAAACACCTTCAAAGCGTTGTTCCGAATATCATCCCGGTTCCCCCTAGTCAGATCGTGAATGCCCAACAGCAAAGAGTAGTCCATGATGTGAAGCTTCTGTAACAGTTTGACATCTCTCTCCACCTGCTGCAAGAACAGCTCCTTCTTGTGGGGTCCAAAGTTCAAATTCATGTCCCTGCGAAGCCAATTGAGATCCTTCAGGGTGGCCCTCGGATTATTCACTAGGTTCTCCTCCTTGTAATCCCTTCCAATGGTCGAACCCTTGAGGTCAAACGTCTGGTGGATATCTCGGTGCGGGGGGAAAAGATTGTTCATGACGACAAAGTGAATCTTGCGGCCAAAGGGCGTCTTGACGCGATGCAAACCGTAAAACTGTGATATCAGTGTGTCGGGGTTATCCTCCACATGCTTCCAGTAATCCCGCAGTATCTTTCGAAGAAATAGATGCTCGCCATGGTGAATCGTCTTGATGATGTACTTGTAATCCCTGGAAAAGTAAAAGAAACTACCGCTCTTTCCGGGCGACCCCAATTCCGATAATATATACTTGCTCGTCAGCGACATCAAATAATCAGCCGGATCAAGGCCAAACTTTGTCCGCAAATGTCGAAACACCCAGGGTGAGTAATCCTTAAACTTGAAGTCATACTTGGCCGAGGGGGTAAGTTCATTGCCAGTTCTGCAGCAGTCAGTCAGTCAGCCATGCAAGTCCCATGAAACAAAGCAAGGCCAAACGGGCAAAGACCCACATATCAAACGAGAACTTGTGTTTGGCATCGAAATCAGCATCCGTCAAGGGTTTATCCATCTTGGCATTAACCCTCGACACCACGAAACGAATACCAGTAAGCATATTATATGCCGTTACCCAGTTCACGTGGTTGTGGTCAACCTTGGTCCCGACCACAACCTTATCATCCTCCTCATCCTCCTCCTGCCTCCGCCGCTTGCTCGCCCTCTTTGCCCTGATAGCCTCGGCCCAGCGCGCGGCATCCTCGTCCTGGGGTATCTCGTCGATATGCATATCGGAATTGGCCGACCTGGTAGCCCTCCTGCCCAGGGAGATGGAAGCACGACGGGGAGCACCGGTGGTGGTGGTGGTGGTGGTGGTGGGAGGGGAGAAGCGGCCACTGGCAGCAGCAGCATCAGACACGCCTCCGGGAGTGGAATTACGACCGCTATAAGCCTTGGGGACTTGCAGCGTGTGTCGATGCCGCAAGTTTGAACCAGAGGGTGGTTGCTGTGGCTGGCCCGCGTGGGCACCGGACGAGGCGGATAGGGGCAGAGGCGAGGAGAAGCGGGAGGGGTTGGGTTGCGAATTGGGAGCGGATAGATGGTCCGTCGTCTTGGGAGCAACAAGGCTCACGGTGCTATTAGGAGAGGCAGCCGAGGAAGAGGAGCCATTCGTTGCCGAGTTGGATTGTATGCCATTCGGATCGCTGTTGTTGTTGTTGTTGTTGTTGCTGCTGCTGCTGTTGGGCCAACCTTCCACCGCCGGCCCATTAAGGAAATACGAGTTGTCCGGTGATGAAGTCGTCGAGCCCTTTACGGCCCCTGAATCCATGCCAACAACCACCCTCCCGTCACGGTCCGCGGGGCCACCGTTAGCGACGGTGGACATGTCCAAGGCGGTTGCGACGGTAGTAGTAGTAGCGGTAGCGGCAGTAGAGGTAGAAGGGGTTGTAGATTGAAGCGATAGTCGTCGGTTGGAGTCAATCGAGTCGGTATTCGAGGAGTCTCCCTCCACGACTTTCAGGCCCGGGGCAAGACCGGTCACAGACCCGTTCCCGCTGGCAGTAGCGAGCACACCGCCCGTAGGGTTGGAAGGGCCGTGTTTGCGAGGCCGGGAGGAGTTCTGGGGGGTGTAATGACGACGACTCGACGACGACTCGGAAGATGTTAGGATATCGTTGTGGGGAAGTGGCATAGCAGCAGCATCCCCAAACTGAAGCATGTGCGGTCGGCCGGCCCAAGAAAAGAAATAAAGGGCTGGAACGAGGACGGGGAGGGGATGGTGCTTCTCGAAGGAAACGATCCCTTTGAAATCAAAAAAAGAAAAGAAGTCTAGAAAAGAAAAGAAAAACGAAAAACGAGGGAAGAAGGCGAGAAGAGAGGGCGAGAGAGAGAGAGTAGGGGCGGACTACCGGCACGGGTAGGAGGGAGAGCAGAGGGCACAAGCAGAAGTGAAAGGAAAAGGGAAAAAGGAAAGGGAAGAAAGAAAAAAAAGAAAAAAAGGGCACACAAACAGAAAAGGGACCCCCCCAAGTGGAGCGTCTGAGCGCGCGACACAGCCAAGCAAGCAGAAGCAAGCTGGCTGGCAGTCAGCGGAGCGAAAGGTGGAATAGGGAGCAAAGAGTGGAGGCAACAAGTGACCCTGAAAGCGAAGCAACCTTTCGAGGAGTTGCAGCCACTCTAATTTTAAATCCCCGAGCAATTGGCGAGCTTCCCTTCCTCCTTCAAGTGCACAGCACGAGTACCGTACTAGTACGGTAAGGTATGTATGATGGGGTGTCCGGAGAGTCTGGAGAGATGCCGACAGCGGGGGAGACAGAGAGTGTGCTGGAGTACCGGCGGTGGTGAAGCACAGCGCCGGCATGTGCTGTACTGTACGATAGGGTACGGTAGTCCAACCCCTCCAAGTTGGTGGAATTGAGGAAACAAAAGGATGGCTCAGGGCTCGGTCAAGAAGCCTTCAAACAAAACACGGGGGGAGGGGAAAACATGATATCCATCACAGTCAGTTCTTGTGCTCGTGTATGATACGAGTACAGTACAGCACAGCACTCGAGTACAGTACAGTACTCGTATCATACAGGTACTCTACTCTACTGTACCGTACTGTACTACACCCTGGCGTGGGGCCAGAAATGAAAGGAGGAAAAGGGAAAAAAAAAAAAAGACGGAATGGCACGACTGCGCCTCAACCACTCCAAGCCCATTCGCTCACTCGCACAGCGTGCAGTACCGTAAATTGCAACACCTCTGCAATCCTCCTCCTCCTCCTCCTCTCCTCTCCCTCTCCCTCTCCCTCTCCTTCAGCTCGCTCACCCATTCACCCACCCTCCTCCCCCCAAACACTATTCCAAATCCGCCCTCCATCAATCTTACACACAGCACCCCGGGATCAGACAGAGCCGTGCAGGATGGAGAAGCTTCACCCTACCATGATGAGGTGTGAGTGCGTAGGCCATCCAGCAAAAGTGGTCACTTCATCTACCGCTATTCGTCCACGGTGTTCATTTGCTTATCATCCTGTTCCGCCCTCAGCCATTATGTAAATTCCAACGAAGGAAGGGGACGGGGAAGAAGCGCTCCCTCTCTCTTTCTCCCTCCATCTCTGAATAAGAATACCAGCCGCAGCTGCTGCTGCATCCCACAAAGCACTTTACTAGCGCCATGCGAGTAGAGCACTGTACTGTATTATCCAGGCCTCCCCACCCTTCCTTCATATATACTCAACTCGAGCACTGTATCGGTACCGCACAGCTGAGAAAGACCGATCGTATGGTATGGGATCCCCTCGTACCGCACCAGCAGGGAGAAATACCGACCTTACCCTTCACCCAATCCCCACCACCACATCACACATCGTGATCCCAAAAGACCAAAGATTGGCCCCCCCCCAAAAAAAATACCTCGGCATCAGCATCGAGCGCAGGAATGCACAGTAACAGCGCACCACACACACAACAACAACGCGGTAGATCAATGCTTAGACCATGGTGGCCCACGGTACTCGCACAGCACCCCAGGCACCACCACCTGCCACCATCCCATACCGGTAACCCAAGCCAAGCCAGAACCACCCACACGCCATCCCCACTGTGCGTACCGAGAACCCGTCGCATGTCCGCCAAGCCATGGCCACTCACTCCCTTGCTGAACCCATCGCATTGTTCCCGTCAACCCACAATAACTGCCATAAACCCTAACCCGATGCCGGGGCACTCACTCGAAACCGGACCAAACGGGGAAGGAAGGAAGGAAGGCGATATCGATGGATTATCTCACTCATCTACGGTAGTACTCGTACTGTAAAAAGGTGTCTCGGAGGATAACTTAACCGCCCTCCATTCCACCACACCGCCTCAACCCCGGGAAGGACGAAGCCCCCCCCCCTAATTGTTACCCGTGCAATCAATTCCCGGACCAATTCATGGGGTCGCGCTTCCTTTTCCCGGAGGATATATCGTACAGTAGAGCACGGTACTGGCTGACTGGTTAGAAAAGAAAAGAAAAAGCACTGATCCGCTTATATATAAATATACCCCATCAACCTATACAGTACTCGAGTACAGTACTGTACAGGCAGCCACTGCCCCTAACATAATCCCCACCCCCCTTTGACCCGGAGAGAGATGGTGGAAGAAGAGGGGAAGCACGGTACATCGTAAGAAACAGCACGGTAGACCAAACCCACGCGTTCCACGACACCAAATAAAGGTAAAGTACTCGCAACGCACCGGTAATCCACCGATCAAGTTAATCGCGCACCGACCGACAGGCCAAAAAAAAAAAAAAAAATTCCCAAAATATGTCCGTCCGCCAGGGCGTAGAGAGATTCCGGGACTCGTAGTCGTTCATACAGGGGGGGGGGGGGAGGGCCAACCATACCCCGAACCCGCCCGAGAGCATAACGCATCAAATGAACTTGTAGTCTACGGTTGCACGACAACCCCACCCACCTCCACGCATCATAACACTTTGTTAACCAGTCTATTATAACTTGCACTTGACAAATCCTAACACGCTCACTGCCACATGAAGAAGTGGAATCGACTATTCCGCGTCGGCGGTTGTCGTTCATTCATTAAAAAAAAAAAATTGACAAATATTGTGGCTATGAAAAAAAAAAAAAAAAAAGAACAACTGGTGCTTGCAAGTATCATATCGATAGAGAAAGGGAGAGGGGCAGGGGGAGAGATACGTGCAGTCACCGCAAATCACTCGCGAGAACACTCCCGTTGTAAACACGTGCTTGCATCGACTCGCTCACCCATCCACCCATTCACTCACTAACTTGCTTAGTTGCTTGGTTACTTACTACGGTGCAGATACAAGTACAAAGCAAAGCTCCGGCGCGGGTGCAATATCATTGGGGCGTCTAGTTGGGGGCGTCTAGTTGTAGTACACAAGCACTGGAAAGGTATGAAGGAATGAATGAATGAATGCACAGCAATCAACAAGAGGAAACGGCACCGATATGTATCCATGTATGCACTTATTTATGCATGATTCGCCACCCCGCCAAAATTCCCATGTGCCCCCCGCGCCAAATAATATACCACATACATACATACATATGATACATACAATTTACCGCCCCCTCGGTCGTACCGTTCCCCCCCTAGAGATGCGCACTATTTATTTATAGCCATGCACCGGCGCCATAGTACTCGTACAAGTATCGTATAATACCAATGTCCTGTTATGTCCGGTAAGTATGATAGGAATAATCCAACGCACGATACTCGTACGAGTACACTACATCTCCGAAAGCGTTGTTGTGTGTGTGTTGCATTGTCCAGGGTTACGTTAGACTAATTATCGTATAATACCGACGACTGCGTTCGACGCGGCTGATGGTCTAGTCTAGTCTACCGCAGTCTACCGGTATCATAACTCTCCAGGAAGGTATCAGAGTTTGACTTAACTTTGTAATACTGGGATATCATAACGCCTTACGGTGTCGTAGGGTGGTGGTTCGAGCACGAGTATACCGTATGCCATATACAAGTACTCGAGTACATACCCCACACAGTCCCATCAATCAAACACAACACAACACAAACGTTTTCCCACATCATAACACCCATCGATCGATCGAGCCTTGCGCCGGGTTGAATCGCGAGCGGGGGGGGCAGGGGCGTAGTAGTGAGTGTGCCATCGCAATTACGGGCATGATATCATAGATTGTTTATTTTTTTACGGGATGTCGCACCCTACAAAGTCCGATATCGAAAAAAGTCTTGAGAAACAGCAGCAACCAAGGTACTGTACGGTAGGTGTTTCGCCCACCGGAAATGGGGGAAATTTTGTATCCGGGAATCTCGTGTCGATGATTACTTTGATGAGAAATGAATAAATAGAAATAAATAAATTAAAAAGGTCTATTGATAGATTCAGAGAGAGAGAGAGAGAGAGAGCAGAAGCACTTGTATTGGAGGTAAAAAAAAAAATTAAAAAAAAGACGGTTACGGTATGCTTTTACAACATCTCGCGAAATGGTCCAGATCTGCAGCCGTCGGCACTAGATTACCGTAGACCACGACGAGGGCGACAAACAAGAATCACAACATATTTCCTTATTCTTTTTATGTTATTTATTTCACTGAAACAAGCGAAAAAAAAGATAAGAAAAACACAAATCACATACCGCTGCTTTCCATGGCTTTTCCTTCCATCTGTCCTGCTTCTGAGTGAGTTATTGTACGCTTCACTTCATTTCCACGGTAAATGAATAGATTTCCTCTGAAAAGTATACAGCTATCACATCGTACATAGAGAAACCCCACGAATTCGACACAATTATCGTATAGTACATGAACATGAGCATGACGGGACGGACCCGACCAGCCAACCAAATGGAATGGGATCCAACGGCGAGTACCGTAGTGTGTGTATGACACAGTAACGGCAAGTTAAGGGTAAACCTAACCCAACTGCAGGCCAGCAGCGAGTGACCTCCCGTGCCGAGGAACCCTAGTCCTTAGTCTGCGGGTATCAACCTCACTTCCTCTCTCTCGCTCGCAAGCGAGGGTGAGAAACGTGGGGACATTTCCCTTCCCCCTCCCTAATCTAATTTGGAACGACTCATGTGCGGAAATTAACGAATGAACGGACGAGTGACAAATCAGAGTACCGGTAGGGTCTCATCCATCATTATTGTCATCATAAATTCCTCTCGACCACGCCATTTGGCCGGTGAATCAACCATTGACACCACACATTTCACGACAGTCAACCTACATCTCACAAACTTCAACCCCCCCCCCCCGGTATTCCAAAGTATTCCTCACGATGAAAATAGAATTCTATACGAGATAACGAATGAAATACAGGAGTAGTGCAGTAGCTCCAGAGAACTCATTCTCTTCGGTTCGGGAGTTGAGGAAAAAAAAGATAAAACCGATTGAATAACCCCAGCATTTAACAAACAATACAGATGGAAACAAAAAATTCCCAGGCACCCGAAAAGCTCCCTAAAAAGAAACTGCCCAGAACGAGAAAACCCCTGTTTTTCCGCTACCCCGAATAAGAAAAAAAAGAAAACCTTTGACGGGAGGCATTGAGAAACGATTTAACCCCCCCCTTCTCCCTCCCCAAAGTTAGATAACAGAACCTTGCATTATCCCCAAGTGTGTAGAAAACAGTGATAGAAAAGGGAAGAAAACCGTGGCAAATCATGAAATAAAAGACCCCCAACAGAGCATAATTGAACAAGGCGAACATGCATAACTATACCCTGGTTATAAAAAAGACGAAGATTTACAAGAAAACAGGAATTTGTTTCGAAGCGTGAAGCTTATGCTTCAGCTGCCGGAGCTTCCTTCTTCTTTGGGGTTGCTTTCTTCTTGGGTGCGGCGGCCTTCTTCTTGGGTCCTGCCTTTGGAGCGGCTGCGGTACCCTTGGAGACGCGACCGGACTTGGTCTTGGTGAGAACAGGGGACTTCTCGGTCACCGCAGGGGCCTATAAAGTGTTAGTCAAGTCACCCTTTTTTCTTCTTCCCGAAATTGGACTCACGGAAGCGGCGGCCGCGGTCTTTCTTGGCTTCTTCGCATTAGACTTGGGCTTAGCGGGTTCCTTTGCGGTAGCCTTCTCCTTCTTGGGAGCAGCCTCCTTGTCCTTGACAGCTTTCTCCTTCTTGGGAGCAGCAGCCTTCTTCGCGGCTGGCTTCTTGGCAGTGGCAGTCTTCTTGGTAGACTCCTTGGCAGTCGATGCCTTCTGCGGATGGGGTTAGATCGCATCGGTCATGATAAAAGTGCGAGGACAAGAGCCTACCTTGGCGGTGTCCTTGGCAGCAGGCTTAACCTTGGGGGCGGGCTCCTTCTTTACAAGCTTGACAGTTCCAGAGGGACCTGACGGTTCGCGTTAGCCATTGTCACGCAAGGTGTCCAAACAAGACGCATACCCTTGGGGAAAGCAAATTCGTTGTTCTCGGCACCTTTCTTCAATGCCTGGTTGAAGAGCTGGTCGAAGCGATCGGTCGCAACACCCTTGTAGTTGGCCTGAATATATTTCTTGAGAGCGGGACGGCTGAAAGAGAGGGGGGGGGAACAGGTTGTTAGCCACACCACAACAACACGTCACGGACAAAGTGTCGCAAATATTTCACAGGCAACTAACCTAGACCCATTACGTTCTTTGAGCTATACATAATAGAAAAGTTAGCTATCATTTCATCCATACATCATAATTAAAATACCCCGCCCCTCGGGCATTTAGGGAAGACAGGATGGGGATGGGAGGACAAACAGCTCGGATGGACTCCTTGATCATCTCCTTATAAGGAGGATGTTCGGGAACGCTGGAACTCTTCTTGGTGGCTCCAGACTTAGCGGTAGAACCTTTTGGAGGCATGGCTAGTGGTGGGGTTTTCTGTAGTCTTGATTTGGGGAAGAATAGGGAGATTGCGATTGACGGAGGCACAGTGAAGGCGAGGGCGGGGGATTATTTTCTTGCGGTTGAGAGTGGTGGTGTAGAAAGCAAATGGGAGATTGAAAGTGCGGATGGGAACGAAGGGTGAGCGGGAAGAGGGTAGCGGGGCAACGTCGTCTTAAGTCCCAACACGAAGACATGCTGCAGCCTGACCAGATCAACGCCCACATTTTTTTTTATTTTTTTTGGCCCTCCCTCCCTCTCCCAACCCATGTTGCGTGAGGGTTAGGGGTGGGAATGGAGATTACAGCCTCCCCCAGAGAAAAATGCTGCCGGGAAAGCAGAGGGCACACACACACACACTCACTCACACACTCACTCACTCACACACTCACTCACTCACAGTGCCGCCCAGTATCATACAAAGTCTGGCCAGAGCAAATGGTCAAGCTGGACCAAAAAGCACTCGCGGAGAGAGCTTCGGGCTGAAAGGTTTTGGAAAGGTATCATAGGGGAGGGCGGGACCTCTTCTCTCTCACATCCATCCACGCCGCCCACAACGGCTCCCTTCGCGCCCTCTCTCCCTCGCTGCGCTTTCCCTCGTTTCCCTTCCCCCCTCCCTTCGATTCCTCTTTTTTTTTTTCCTTCCCACCTCCATCCACTCCCCATTCCTCCTCGGGCCCATTTTTTCGGGGTCTCCTCCATCTCCCGCTTTTTTTCCCATTTTTCCCATCCCTCACTCTCCCCCGTCCGCTCACTTCCTCTTCCTTCCCACCTCCTCATTCTTTTCCATTTCTTCACTTTCCTCCCCATCCTCTTCCACCCTTTCCGAAGACAACACGTCACTCGCTCTCCCCCTTCTCCCCTCCCCTCCTCATCCATCCCAATTATTCCCCCCGATTGGGTGTTCCCATTGTCCTCGTTGTCACTTGACACTCACTTGTTGATGGCATCGCTCCAATCCCTCCCGGACCAGAGTCTATCCCCACCTTTTTCCCCTTGTCTCCCTCCTCTCCCCCCCCACCCCTTCCCTCATTCCTGATGCCAGATCGTAGATGAGAGAAAATACATAGTCACGTAGCATAACCCAAGTGAAATGAAAAAAATTAAAAAATTAAGATTCCTATCGTCAAGTGTAGCGTTCCATACTCGATCAATATCCGGTGGGAGAAATTCTAGAACACTTTGCACGCGTTTATGCGAGAATTCTATCATTCAGGCCGGTGCGAAACCCTTCGCCGCCGGTATCGCGAGTGATCACTCGCCTCCCAGCTCTCTCCCCGCTCACCCAAGGTCAAGGACCCAACCGGACGCTCAGCAACTGAAAACAACTCCGTCTCGCTAAGGGATTGGGTGTGGTTGATGCTGCGACACGAGGGATCCGATCGGACAGGATATCAGGGGGGTTCGGTGAGTTTGGACTAGCAATATATGATTGAGAAGTGAGTGGAGTGTCTATGGTTTCTACGGATAAGGATGTGTGAATGCTGGGCGGATGGTGTTGAGGAAGATATCGTGAACCCCACCGATGCCAATAGAAGCGAGGTGGAAGCAATGGATAATTCAAACACGCGATGGGAGGGGGGGAGGGATTACATCCCTCGGCCTTTAGTAAAGGATAGGAACATTCACACATCATTAACTCCCCTTCCGGTGCTGTAGTCTGGGAAGGTATGCTCTTGGTGATGGTGTTGATGCCTGCCGTTTCCTCCCACACCTCACCCTCCATGGGGATTCCACGATGGAGATGAGACCAACCCAACAGACGGTGAATTCCTCGTGCGAGTGTGTATATATATACATCCTGGCACAATTAATCAATTCACGGAATAGAGGGAGAGAAAAGGATACGGAAGAGATCATCTAGCTGTGATGTACGAAAGAAAAAAAAAATCCATTCATTTCTCGTCACCTCTTGAGTTTGGAATCTCTCCGTTCCCTACACCGTCATCGTCTGGTGGGCGCCGGCACAACGTGGTCCACGGTGAAGATATCGCACAGGACACACACACACGACCGGCTGGAGCTTCGAGGATGAGACAAGAAGTATTGAATACGGTAGGCGAGAAGAATGGAAGACTTCATTCACTTTCTCTCCCTCCTCCTCCATCTGAGTACAGTACGGTACAGTTTTTCCCTTCGGGCCTTTGAGCCTCCGCCCATCGCCAACTCACCGATGACCCCCATGGTAAAAGTACAAAACAGTGGCCCAACTAGCACAGGTATATGCGCCCGAGTAATACTTGCAAAGAGGGCGAGGAAGGAAGAGATCTATAGAGAAGAGAAAGAACACATACTTTAGGCATGAACAGAGAGGACTCCATTCGCTTCACCGTTCCCTGGGTGTGATGATATTTCTCTCGAAGCATTCAAATCCACAACACCAGACTGGGAAATTTTGCGGAGCACAATTCCCTCGCGGCGGGTGCACACACCCCGCCAGAACTCGTAAAGGAAAGGAGGAAAGTAGAAGAAATGCTCCTACTATAGTATTTAACGCTCCATTCATTTCTCGTGCCATCTCGAGCGCAGAATCTCCCTCTTTAAGCGTTCGGTTCATGGTCATGATCATGGTGAACGGCACAACGCGCATACAGTACTCACACCGTACTGAACACTACCGTTCTATGATTCCGGAGTACAGTAGGACACATATCTAACTAATTAACAAAGCTTTACAAAGAAAAATATAGAGAGAGAAAAGGAAAGAAAGACTGTGAAGGTATGCACACACACAACTTGACCATTGAAGAGAAGACGCCGTTTTCCACGCCATTCGCTTCTGCGCTCTGGCGGACTGTGCGATACGGTAGGTATTATAGATACGAGTCTTGAATTCTCAACCCTTTCCATCCTCCCCGACCGGGAAGTGGGGGGGAAAATCTAACCATATCCAAAAGTGTATTTACAAGTTGCCTCACAAGATTTATCACCAAATAATAGGCAAGTGATGGAGAAGTCCTCAGGCCACTACAGTGTCCCAATTTCCGTCCATACCTTATCTCACAACATCGCGATATTGGGATGCACAGCGAGACAGGAGGACGGTCTCAAACTTTTGAAATCTACCTCCCTAAGCTATCATGCCACAATAACCGAGACAACCGAGTATTCAAGAGAGTAAAAGAAAAGAAAAAGAAGAAGGGGAAGCGCCCTCTAACTAACAATAACAACATGAAATCCATTCTCCTTCACCCTAGGCAGTTTTGACAATCCACGACGCCATTTACCAGTCAGTCAGTCGGTCAGTAGTCTACAGTAAGTCAGTATTCACATCAATCGTAAAATAATTACCAATAATCACTCCATGAGAAAGGCACAAGACCCGGATCCGACGAACCGAAATAGTAGCCTATCATGGCTTTGTTCGCAAACCCTCGGAAGTGAATAAATATATATATATACATCGAATAAAATAGTTACTACCAACCCCTTCTGGAACACCGCACCCACGGCGCAATATTATAACCAGGGGTGCGTCAGGAGGGTAACAAGCCATCACAGATAAAACCTGCGAATAATTATCCTTTCCCACGTGTTTTTCTTCTTCTCTTTCTTCTTCTTTCTCTTTTGGTCATTACTGTACTTGTACTCTACCGGTCTGCCCGATTAGTGCGGTGGAGTACTAGTACTCGTACAGCACTAGTACTCGCACACACCACACCACACCACGACTGCCCTCCAGTTACAGTTACAGTTACGGTCACAGTTACGGTGCTGTGCTGTGCTCTGCTCAACTTTACGGCAGGAATTACGGCCCACCATTTAACAAAAAAAAAAAAAAATTCGAGATTGAGGTGGTACAAGTACGAGTACCAGTATTGGTTATAGAACTAACGATACTTGTAAGTTACCGAAACGAATTCCCAAAAGGGTTTGATTGGTAAATCTACCTGCAAAAAGAAGGAGGGGGGGAAACGAGAGGTGTCCGGCGCCGAATCTGAAATCATGAAATGGTAAACTGTGCAGTACGAGTACAGTAGTTATGATACTCGTACGAGTATGATACTTTATCGTAAATTTAATGATAGTGTGTAGCACAGTACCAGTACAGTACCACCTGCAGTAACCAGTTACCGTCCCGTATCCTATCCTTTCCGGTAACTTAGACTACCGTATGATATATCCCACACCACACCGACTCTAGACTCTAACTTAGTCTACCCCATTTCGCCTCGATCTGTTGCCATGCCCCCCCCCCCCCCCCGCCGCACCCTTCCCCTCGCGCCAAGTTTGACAAACCAGAACGGGGAGGACGGTACCGGTATCTTACAAGCACAGTACGAGTACAAGTACTCGCTCGTGCCGCCGCTGGAGTGGTACAAGTACCGCTACGTTTCACGGGATGAAACGGGCTCTTAAAACTTATCGTTTGTCCCCTTCCCTGTACGAGTACTGCACTGCACCACACTACCCATATCGGTGCTTTAGGTACTGATCCCACCTTTGACTGTTTTTTCCTTTTTTTTTCTTTTTTCTTTTTTCCCTTCCTTCTTTCTTTCTTTCTACTGGTTGGTATTGCGGGTGACGGAGCCGGCGAGCCCGCCAGTCAGCCAATCAGTCACCGCCCGGGGTTCACGAGTGAGTGAGTGGGCGGGCGGGCGTACGTGCGGGCGGTGGGGTGGGTGTGCTCGAGGGACTTGAAAGGCTGATATCATGCCGGTGATGTGGCTATGATATGATACACAAGTTATGATATGAGCATTCATACCAGCAACATTGAAAGCAGAATGTACCGGTATCATGTATAAGCAAAAAAAAAAAAAAAAAAACAATACGGGAAGCGGTTTCATATAAGCTTGGCATATACAGAAACGGTTACTGTGTGAGTACCCTGCCATATCATACTTGTACCGGCCTTACTAATCTACGTATCATCATACCTGCTATATACCGGTATCATACCGCATCGCACTCCCGCCAAGGTGGATATGATACCGGTATCATACCGTACAATACCGGCATGTCAGTACTGAGTAATAGCTGCAAGCGCACTCCAATGTGATACGGTAATTACCAACTGTCCCCCAGCAAGAAATCTCTTATAGTAACATGGATAGAGCCTCCCCAATATCGTACCCCGCAAGAACCGGGTGTACTGTACTGCACTGTACCCTCCTCTACTACTATTCTTTACCCCCAGCTATCATAATATTGTGCAACTTGAACTCGGCGCGTTCAAATGCCCGTATGCCAACCTGTGCTGCCCAAAATTCGTCGACACCATTGGCCAACATTAGACTATAGAGTAACCAATTGCAACTCGTCAGTGGGAGGGGGAGAGAGGAGCCTCCTTTTAACTTTGAATGTCCCTTATATCCATTATTTACTCAACTACCCGGTGTAGTTTGGTTTGCATTTAGTGTGTAATATTGAACTCTGCTACCGTATGCTGTGATTGTATCATAAGGGTACTGTGATTTTGTTCCTTCTTCCCCCCCCCCCTTCCCTTATTCTGAAGAAAAAAGAAAAGAAAACTATTGTACATGATCCCATGGATAGAGTTTCCTACCAACGTTATCATAAAGGCGAAAGCTAGAGAACGGTATGGTATACCATTCAAAGACGAGGAAAAAAAAAAAGTATTATATGGAAAAAAGAAGATGAGAAGAGGAAAACTACCTCTTCCCCTTCTTCGCCTTCCCCTTCTCCGCCTTCTCCGCCTTGACCTTCTTCTTCCGCTCGGCAACCTTCTCCTCATTCTTCCTCTTCATCCCCGCAAGTTCCTCCGCCGTCTTGGGCACGGGCTTGAAAAAGTCAATGACGCGCGCCTGCGTATTCCCCTTCAAGTTCTTGGTCAGCTTTCCCGCGGCGTTGCGCACGCGATCCTCGTTGAAGCCCTTCTCGCCCACGAGGAAGGCGACGAGCTTGTCCATGTCGGGGGCCTCCCACTTGAACTCGCACTCGTCGGGGTCGGTGACGAGCGGGGTCTTGAAGAGCTCACGCGCATCCTGGTACGGCCAGTTCCCGGGCACGGCGTACTTGGGGCCGAGGTGCTCGAGGACCTTCTCGATGGACTTGTGCTCGCGGATGAGCTTGAGCGCGGTAGTGGGGCCCACCTTCGGGATTGTGTCGCAGTAGTCGCAGCCAAGGAGGATGCACAGGTCAATGAACTGGTCCCGCGTAAAGTCCAGACACTCCATGGCGCGGTCGAGGCAGATCTCCTGGACGGGCTCCTTCTTCATCTCGCTGAGCATCAGCTTCTTCAGCAGGATGGGCGTCTCGAAGCACAGGGTATCCATGTCGTCGCTGGCGGCCGCGTACACCTTCCCGGCCTTCGCCAACGCCGCGCACTGCGCTTCCGCCTCGCAGGGAGCCTCCACGTAGGGTATCCCCATACACGTCAGCAGGCGCTTGCACTCGTCGTTGATCTCCTTCGTCACGCGCACCGTTCTCCGCGAGAACTTTTCCACCTCCTCCGCCGTACCGACCTCCTTCGCCTCCGCGTATGACGCCGCGGCCTCCGCCTTGCGCGCGCTGCGCTTGGCGAGTTCGCCGGACTTTAGGGTCGGCGGGCGCCCGTCGAAGACGTAGAGCGGTTTTATCCCATTGTCCACCATGCGCAGGGTGCGGTAGAAGAGGCCCATCAGGTGCGAAGTCGTCTCGCCCGTTTCGGAGGTTAACTGCTGCCCCTCCGATCGAACGGCTATAAGGAAGCTGTAGATGCTCATCGAGGCATCGATGGCGATTTTCCGGCCAAAGTGTTGCTTTATCTCGCCTTCTTTTATGGCGTCTGGTGCGTTGTCCTGCAGGAGGTGAAGGAGGCCCGGATATCCCGTGTTAGCTGGCGACCGTACATGGAGTGCTTGTTTAGAGTAGTCACCTTTGATACCCATCTTGTATAAAATATATCCGTTACCGCTAAACTCTCAAGAAGGAAGAGAAAATTTTGTCCGTTACAAAGTCCAACTATCTGGTGGGACCGCGTGTGGAAAGTGAGGTTGCGGAGGAAGAGACAGGGGTGACGCGCTGGAAACCTGAGTCGCGCTTTAGTCCCGCTTAATTGATGACGAAAGATGGCTGGAAGTGCATCCGAGGAGTGATACAGTGGACCTGAGAAGGGAGCCGCCAAAACACCTGAGAAGGTGTTTTTGTAAACGGTTTATCAGCCGGCCAAACGTGATCTCAGTCTTTTATGTATTTTTTGAAATCTCTCAGGGTTGGAGGGATCCGAGGGCGAATTCCAGCAACCGGACCTCTGACGCTCCGGTCACGCATAGTCTACCGGTAATTGGACTACCGTACGCAAATTCGATTCCACCTTACCGTGATGGGCCCATCACGAAAGCATCGTGTACTCGTACTGTAGTAACGCAAAAAAAATAATTCCCCCGAGCCTAATGAAGCACCCTCACAGTTCTTCTAAACTCGCTGCGCAATACTCTCATACCGAGTGACAGTTTATGAATATCATCACCTCGCTTGTGACGCCACGTTCAATTACCGGTAATTTACCGGTTCATTGAAAAGTGGTTAGCCCAGCCTACCCCCTCTGTGCCACCACTGGATCCCAGCGCGAGGCTACTCGTAGTATAACCCGATGACAAATAGAGCAGGCTTGCATTGGTCAGCTGTCAGCCTCCGAGTTCAGCATAACCCCCGCCGATCATTGTTGAAGTTAGGTCATGCCCGAATCATACCACCCCGTTTCCGGCATTTTCCCGGTAGAGCAGCCAATCACGCAGCCGATTACACTATTATCTCGAGATTTACAACTACTCGAGTATCAAACCATGAGAAATCACTCGCACGTAAGTCGAAGTAACCCTCCATGTAATTTTTTTTTGCAAGTGAATAATAAAAAATCACTCAATGAAGCAAAATGTTTAGATACAAAGTGCCGGCGGCAAAAAAAAAAAAAAAAAAGAAGAGCCTACCAAGCGACAGTATGGTAGCAACGTGGGGACTTTGCGAGAGGCCAGGCACACGAGTGGAGAAATGAGACGACTCGGGATAGGAGCCAGAGAGGGGTAACCGCGCGGCAAAATTAAACACCCAACAGCATGCGGCGGGGATCCTCGATGTAATCCTTGACCTTTACTAGGAAGGTGACTGCCTCGCGGCCGTCGAGGAGGCGGTGATCGTAGGTGAGGGCGAGGTACATCATCTGTTGAGGCTGTCAGCACGTGTTTAGGAAATCTTAGGATGGCTGTCCGTACCGGTCTTATCTCGACTATCCCGTTAACGGCAATAGGCCTGTCTTTGATGGCGTGAAGCCCCAAAACAGCGGTTTGTGGAAGATTAATGATGGGAGTACCGTAAAGGGAGCTGTCACAACGGGTCAGAAAGCCTAATTTCTTGTTGTCGGAAGCGTAGTTCATACCCAAAGACACCACCATTAGAGATCTGAGAAGGGGGGGAAAAGTGGCGTTAGTATAAACTGACGATAGCCTCGGAAAAGTAGGTGCGCTCACGGTGAAAGTTCCACCCGCCATATCCTCTATGGTGAGTTTCCCATCCCTCGCCTTCTTGCCCAGTTCGGCAATGGCCTTTTCAATTGCCACAAAGTCCAAGGCTTCCGCATTCCGCACGACGGGTGTAACAAGCCCCTTCTCAGTCGCAACAGCAACACTAACATCGACATAGTCGCGGTACACAATGGTATCGCCGCCGTTGGGCCCCTCAATTGAGGCGTTGACGGCCGGGACATCCCTCGAGGCGAGAACACAAGCCCGAGTGAACGCGCTCATGAAACCAAGCTTGGTACCAGTCTTGTCAAGGACTTTGTCTTTGTACAGTTTCCTCATTTCCATGAGGGCAGACATGTCTACTTCGTTGAATGTTGTCAGGGACGCAGCGGTGTTCTGGGACTGTTTCAGGCGCTCTGAAATTCTGAGACGCATGCGATTCATTTTCACCTGGTCGGAGTCAGTCAATAACCTCCAGCTGCCCAAACATTCTGGCTTTCCATGTATCCACTCACACGCTTCTCTTCGCGGTTGCCGAGCCCTTGCTTGGGAGGTTCGGAGGCAGGAGAAGATGGAGGACCAGGCTCTTGCTTTGTCTCTGACATCGACCCGCTCTCCTCATAATCTTCCTCAGGAGGTTCCTGTTTGCTTCCGGCCTCTTGAGCAGTACCCGCTGGTGCCTTCGGCTCTCCCCCGAGCTCCAGTTTGAAGAGGTCCTGGCCAACGGTGACGGTATCCTCTTCCTTGACGAAAAATTCAGTGAGTGTACCTGCGTCTGGAGCAGTGACAACGACATCGATCTAAAAAGACATCAACACCAGCACCTTTCCGGAGGCCGCTAATAGCAAACACCCACTTTATCTGTCTCGATGGCTGCAATCTCGTCATCCTGCTGCACAAAGTCTCCAGCCTCTACGCTTGTCAGTAGAAATGTTAAAAAGTCCACACAAGAGGATGGTTACGTTTGAGGAATTGCCTTAGTGTACCCTCCGAAATCGACTCGGCCATTGCGGGAACCTTGACAATCCTATCCGCTGCAGAACCGGATGGTGAAAAAAAATGCCTCAAATTAGTATACTGAAGCTTATATTGACTCATAAATGAGCCCTTCTAATATTTGTCTTTGAACGAACCATAAGATCGGACTTGGGCATTGAAGATCGATGATGCATTAACAAACCGTTGCGATTTCCTATAAACGTGGAGAAGAGAAATAAATAAAAATAAGCAACCCAACCCGGTATCACAAGAGATTAATATTCGTAAACCAGAAAGAAAGGAAAGCACACAAACCCAGCAGCACTTCCCAAAAGTCCACCATTGTACCGTGATAGCCGTGAAAAGGACCGTACTGAAGCTTGGCGACATGAGGAAACGGAAGTAGCGGAGAGAGCCGCAATGCTCATGTGAGGAGCACAAGGAGCAGCTACCAGAGGCAAGCGACGCATAGCCAATCCACGACAAGCCATGATCTATCCCTGAGAAGTGAAAAGAAAACTGGAAACAAAGGAAGAGATGCCAGATCCTGTATGCTCTGTGATGCGTGTGTGGGTGGTGGAGAATGTGCAAAAGAAAAAAGGGATCAGAGGGAACGAAAGGGGGAGGGGGGTGGAAAAGGATCAGAAGTGGGTAAGGAGGGTACGCTGTAACTTTTTAGACCTGTTTTCCCGTTTTCCTGCAACAAACTTGTAGTGCGGAGACTTGAGTGCGTTGGAGAGAAAGGACGAAAGGGAACGAGAGATGCGCGATGAGAGAATTCCGTCTGCAAGCCAAGAAGTCCTTTTTCCGGGGCCGAGGCCGCACACGTTTGGTGGTGGTCTTCTTTAGCGATTCAGAAAGTATTCAGATGTCAGGTGATCTCCCCCGCACGGCTCATATGCAAAATAATGCTCCAGAGTCCGATCACTTTATAGATTGTTAAATACTTGGGGTCTGATACTGTTACCGGTAGCACCCGTTGTCCATCGAATATCATCCCTCATAGATTACTAAGCGCGGTGTTTGTAGAGGGGGGACACATCCAACTTCATCATCAGCAGGTTCCCATCAAACCATTTGAAAGGGAAATCAATCATGGCTACCACATCCGTAGTCAAGTGAGTTTGTTCAACCTTCCGCTACTTTACGCCCCAATCCCATGGCTAACAATAATTATTATTCTTCCACAGGAGCCTGTACCGCCGTAGTCTCAAGTTGTCGCTAGACTGGTGTGTCCGAAGGGACATCTGGAGATCCCAGGCGCTCAATATCCGAGATTTGTTTGAAGCAAACCGGGACGTCAGGGAGCCTCGACAATTGAGGGTATGGAGGCTCGCTTCCTCGCTTTCGGATGGATGGATGGAGGGCTGACATTCTGAGCTGTGAAAGATCATTCTTCAGGAAGCGGAAGAAGCTTTGGAGAGATGGAAGCATCCGGATCCGTATAGGGCCCCGACTGCCCCTGGAGGTAACTATCGAATCTTGAGAGTGTTCCCGTTGTGCATGCTCGGTTTCTCACGAGTTCCCAGGCTCTAAGTACGAACGAAACATTCCGCCTCCCTTTACCGATCGTACGTCTATCTCCCCGACAGGTCAAACCTATACTGACTCTAGGCAGCCCCGGTCCCTCTACGTTAAGAAAAACACGGGATATCTGTAGAACTAGTATGGGCTCAGCTGTGTATATACAACAGACCAACGGTTACCGGCACACAGATACAATCCAAGCGGAAGGACCAGATTTATCTACAGCCACTGTGATAGCATTATTACCCTTGATGCAGAGAGTAAAGTCGTATACCGCTTCTACCCGCGACCTATTATACATCTCTACCTATTCAGAGACAACCCGTCCAATCCCCGTACATATAATGTAATATCCGAAGGAACGAAGACATCGACATAACAGTCATAAATCATAACCCCTCACTCTAACAAGTTTCACCCCTCTAGCGGTATACTTCCCCCTGAACAATGACCCAGAACTCCATAATAATGCCATGTGATGCACACTTATTTATACCTCCTCAACGTAAACCGCCCAATTATGCGCCTTATCCGCTCCGAACCACCCCCTAGCAAGCGCTCCACCGCTCTCAGTCGGCTGACTAAATGCAACGTCATCCTTCTCAATCTTCATGCCATAGATAAAGTGCTCTCGCGCACAATCCAGCAGTCTGGTAGCAATGCCTCGGCGACGATGGTCTGCGCAAACCCATACACGGGATACACCGAGGATAGCGGGGCGGGAAGTTTCGCTACGAGAAAATCCATCATCAACATAGAATGCACAAGATGGATGGAAAGTAGAAATGAGAACATACGAAACCGAAATCGAACTTCCCCTATAAACCACACTCTTCATCTCCCCATCCATGTCACTCTGAACCTCATCCCCAACAACCCGGTAGGCCCTCTGAATCCTCTCGGCAAGACACAACCCCACACACTTCTTCCCAACCACGTACAACAGCACCCTGAACCTCTCCCCCCCATCACCCTCTCCTCCCCCCACTCCAACACTCCCCCAAAGCACACCCTCCCCAATCTCTCCAGCCGAAAGCTCCGACTCCACAACCTCCAACACTTCCCTCGCCTTCCTCCTCTCGGCAGCAGCGCTCTTCCGATCGACAACGAGCACAAACGAATCCTCCTCCCGCTCCCCCTCCCTCCCTCTCCAGACAACCTTACTCTTCTTAGCATCCAGAACGGTGCTCTTGAAATCGACCCCGCCGACAGACTTGGCATGGAAACGCCTGTGTAAAGCGTCGTCGTCGGGCGTGCACGGGTAGTATGACATTCCGCATATTCGGCAAGTGGCGCGTTGCGGCTGGCCCAGGTCAATTTTCAGCTGGGTTAGCTTTCTTTGCTGCTGTTCCGGTTGTCTGCGGCGGCGGGAGGTGGTGGAAGCGGCAGTATTAGTGCTTGTGTGGGTCTTCACGGAGAAACCGGTGAAGGGCTTCTTTGCCGGCGGTGGAGGAGGGGAGGAGGCAATCCCCTCGGTTCCGAGATTGCCACCGTCGTCGTCCGAAGGAGCGGGAATAGAAGAACTCCGACCTGTACCTGGAGATGGGGTGTTTGTGCTCGTGCTTGTACTCCCATTCCCACCGAGATCCTCAGTCCGGCGTCGTCTCTTGGCAGTGCCGGTTAATAAGGTGTCCTTTCGAGAATACGTCGTTCGCGGAGGAGCACTATCGTACCATCAGCACAATCGCACGTACAAAAACAGGGAAAAGGAAATAACCGTTTCCTCCCAGTCCCCGGAAACATCTTCTCTCCCCTTGTAGAGAACTTTTGTCGCTTTTCGCACGGTAACCCGGTGTTTGTGAGTGGAGAGTAAAATGAGTCAATGAATGAGTAAATTAGTGCTGACACCCGGGTGCGACGCGTTCTTCGTCGCGGCGGCACGTTGGTGTGGTGTGGCGGGGAGGGGGGAACGCGTCACGCGTTGACCTAAACTACCGTGCCCCACCGATTTACCGTATGCTCATCAGTTTTCGCACCTACGATGCTATCATACTATAATACCAGTAGGCAACAGCACACAATTTACTCATCCACCAGATCTTGAGAGAGAAAGCAAAAAAAAAAAAAAAAACCTCACAGGTGGTATGATAACTTAATCCCAGCCCAAACCAACCCATATCATGACTTTTGTAGTCCAAGGAATTCAAGATCACAGACGATCACTCGATATCTACTTCTCCAACAAGCAAACCTCGTCAGAACACCAAGGTAAACACCCAACTCACGGACTATCCAATCCAATCCAGAGCGAAAACACGTAGGATACGAACCCCCCCTCCCCCAACCGACAGTAACGGCCCGGGATGAATTATTTTCAAGGACTGCGATTGATTGAAATCGAAACAACTCGGCCG
The DNA here is from genome assembly GCA_900010015.1 of Tuber aestivum. Classification (NCBI taxonomy): domain Eukaryota; kingdom Fungi; phylum Ascomycota; class Pezizomycetes; order Pezizales; family Tuberaceae; genus Tuber; species Tuber aestivum. Next base: position 59,364 of record LN891027.1, on the reverse strand, counting down.
CCAGTACAATACATGCACCCTTTCTGATCACAGTTATGACTTGGTAACCTGCGATACGGCGCTACCATAGAAACATATCCGTATGAACCGTGAGCTGCTGTGCCGAACTAACCTGTTCTACATGATTATAGGTTCCTGGCCCAGCGGGTTGGAGGATCGGAGATAGCTGGGGGGGGTTCCTGTGTCCGTCGTTCGTCTGTCTGTCGGTTGCCTGTTCCCTAGATCTGCGGTGCCAGGTACCTTACCATACTGTACTACTACTCTCTGAGGGCTACCTGCCGTGCCGGTACAGTTGCGTTACGTTTTAGTCTCAGCGACTCCTGCTAAGGTTGTTGAATTGGACCATCACGCCACACCTCAACGTCTCGACTGGGTACAGTACCCGTGCGGTACAGTACAACGATTCCACTGCCGCATTGGAATTCATGATGCCTGCGGGCCGATGCTGTGGATGTAATCTAGGTGGGATGATACGTGGCTGGACGTGAGATCCTATGTGTGCGAATCGGGGTCCACATCGCCGGGGTAAAAAATAAGATAAGGGCTCCAATGGCTAGAAGCTCTAAACATCCACCATTTCTTGTTGCCAAAGTTTTTCGTAAAAAAAAAAAAGAATTCATCTATCATTTCAATCCAATCCAATCCGCCCATCCCATCCAGCACACAGACCCTGCAAACGAACGAGCTTATATAATGCAAGCAACATCGAGATTTAGCCCAGAGAAACAGAGATTGAGCGGACTCCTAATCATCGGATATCACACAAAGATAAAAATAAAAAAAAAAAAGCTATCCAGCTCGTCTCCTTCCACAATTCGCAACATATCATAGCACACCCAGATACAAAGTGGTAATCGGAGATTTCATAGGGGCACAAAGCATACCTCAGAAGAACCCAGTAACCGGCATTTCGTTAATGTACAGAACGCATGACCCCGAAAAAACAAAACCATTGAAGACAAAACATGCCCCCGAAAAGATATAAGAGAACCGATTGCCAAAGACCCCACTTTGAGAAAAAAAAAAGTATAATTAGACAAGAAAACAGAGAGCCGCTCCTAATGTCTCAAATCTCTTTCCCGCATACCCCCGCGACAGATGTAAGTGAAAAAAAGAATTGAAAGGATAAGCCCAGAAGTAAAAAGGTTTCCCATTTTTGATAAATGCCTAGTTGAACAATTTATTTGGTGGAGGAAGAGTACTTGGTAACAGCCTTGGTACCCTCAGAGACGGCATGTTTGGCAAGTTCACCGGGGAGGATCAAGCGAACCGAAGTCTGAATCTCGCGGGAAGAGATGGTAGACTTCTTGTTATACGCGGCAAGCTTGGAGGCCTCAGTAGCAACACGTTCGAAGATATCTATTGAAGTCAGAATCGGAATTGGATCTAGAGGGGAAAAACAAGGGGGGACTAACCATTGACGAACGAGTTGAGGATGGACATAGCACGGTTGGAGATACCGGTATCAGGGTGGACCTGCTTCAAGACTGCATTTTGAATCACGTTAGTTAAAATGACTCAAAATCGAAATCGGAAAAGTCCGGGTGTGACAAACCCTTGTAAATGTACGAGGAGTAAGTCTCCTTTCTGGTCTTGGTGCGCTTCTTCTTCTCACCACTGGCGGCAGCGGTCTTCTTTCCAGCCTCCTGTCAAGACTCAGTGTTAAAGATCCATCAATCCAAAGATCAATCGCATATAATTCAGGAAGAAAGAGCGGATTTTAAAATCCAAAAAAAAAACCGAAAAGGAAAAAAAACCTTCACTTTCGAAGGCCGGACAAGTTAAGCGAGGAAATGGGGTGAGAAAACAAACCTTCTTCTCAGGGGCCTTTCCAGCAGGGGCCTTTCCGGCGGTGGTGGGCTTCTTTTCAGCAGCTTTTGGTGCCATTTTTGAAGTTGGATTCGAAGTGTTAGGTTTTTTGGTTAGGTTCAGGTGGTTCGTGTGCGAAAGATCAAGACGTTGAAGAACAGAGGGGTGGTTGTGTGTGGACGGAGGGAGAAAGAGCAATAAGTCGAGCCGTGGGAGCGACGGGTTTATATAGGGACAACCAGCTTGGTTGGCATCAACAAGGTTTCGGTTGCGTGACGAGGGTTGCGCATCGGTATGTAGGGTACGCGTGTGGAAGGGTGTGGCTGGGGTGCCAATGCTGTGCGAGCCCTCTCCAGCCCCCGTGATGGAAGCAGCTCAACATCGCCTTCGCGCATTATCACTCCCACAATCCTTACCCAATTTCCTTAGCCGAAGCGCGACCCACACTCTCCCCGACCCTCTGGAACCAATGGGCTCATTCCATAGGTGCATCACCCCTAACCCATTCAGAGTGAGCCTGCCGTACCGTAGTCTACCGTCGTTCGGTCTGACTGTGGATCTCGATGAAAATGAAAATAAAAAATGAAGAAAAGATAAGAAAAACATTTGTCACGGTCGCGTTTTTCCTTCCCCTAGCAACCAACCAACCACCCTAACTGTACCCCTACACCCCCCCTGTCGCTAACTGAGTGTGATGCAACCTGCCTCAACTCAGCGGTATAAAGGCTACTCCATCGCCCACATCTTTCTTTCCCTCTCCTTCCCTCGTCCATCTGTTCTTCAACCTCACCGCAACACTCACCAACTCACAGCTACATACCGCCTCTAACGCGTAATTTCGCTCACCAACGCTTTTTACAAACTTCAAAAAAACTCCCAAACTCAACGTCAAAAATGTCTTCCGGAGGTAAAGGTGGAAAAGCTGCCAGCGGCAAGCCTTCTCAGAGGTAAGGGATTCTGCTTTTTGGATTTCTGAATCTGATTTTCAAACTTCACATGTATTGTGACTTCACGATGTTTTTTCGAGTTTGATTTTTGGATTCGGATTTTCAAATCGAATTGCATTTTTATTTTTATTTTGTGACTTTGATTTCTAACTTCAATCTTGATAGCCGTTCTTCCAAGGCCGGTCTCGCTTTCCCCGTTGGCCGTGTTCATCGTCTTTTGAGGAAGGGAAACTATGCTCAACGGTTGGTCAACTCATTCCGGCGGGGGTTTTTTTTTTTGGAGCTATCTTTTTCTTTTTCGTAGGGGGATTTTGGGGCCTAATGTTTGAATCTAGTGTTGGTGCCGGTGCTCCCGTCTATCTCGCCGCCGTTCTTGAGTATCTCGCAGCCGAAATTCTCGAGTTGGCTGGTAACGCTGCCCGTGATAACAAGAAGACTCGTATCATTCCTCGTCATCTCCAGCTTGCCATTCGCAATGATGAGGAATTGAACAAGCTTCTTGGTCATGTTACCATCGCCCAAGGTGGTGTTCTACCCGTAAGTTTTATCCTGCTTGCATATTGAATATGCGTCAATACTGACTTTGTTCCAGAACATTCACCAGAACCTTCTCCCAAAGAAGTCTGGAAAGGGGGCCAAGGGGGCATCTCAGGAGTTGTAAACTTCAATTTTCGGTTTCAAATAAAAATAATTCCGTGCAATCAACGCATTTTGTCTTGTTTCTTTAGGGATCGGTCCTGGGTGCGTTTTTTTTTGTGCGGAAATGTGAAAAAGATCTGGGAATTAGGGATGCAGTAGGAAGCGGGGGGGATACGGGAGATCGATTGGTTGATCGAATAAATCTTATGGGTGGTTATCGCTGGTGTTTTCTAGTCACTTTTCCCTCTTCCCTTGATTTCGGATTGCGATCACAAATTCAGACTCGATAAACTTGTTTGAAACTTGGTCTTTTTTTCCTCTTTTTCTTCGTGGGCATTTATCATGTATTATAGGCGTGTTTGATTCAATGATTGGGGGGGGAGTCTTTCATGTAATTGTTTCTCTTACGCAAATGGAATGGCTGGTTTGATATGCTATGGTACTCGAACATCTCCCTTTTGCTATTTTCAGTTTCTGAGAAGTTTTATTATTTGGCTTCATCTTTTTCTCATTGCTAGAAAGAACTTATTGGTATTTAGCTACCGTACATAGCCAAGAGAGCCCATTTATATCCACTTGCTTGTCCTTCGTTATAACAAGCTTACAGGCAAGTTATCAATAGACTGCCTACTTAACAATGCAGACTACCTACTACCGTAATATACATAACATACTCATACCTCGATATCAGAAAACTCGAAATCCGTATTGACATAAACCTTCTCTTTGCCCTTTCCTCCTTTCCCTCTCTTTGCGGAGACAGATTTGCTCCTATTCTCACCCCCGACTGTACCTCCATTCGGTGCCTCCGCCGCCTCTGGATCGGAAACCCTAGCCTTCTTCCCAGCCGGCCCGACATCTGTGTCGCCCATACTCTTGCGCTTTCCATTCCCGTTGATGTTCGCGTCCGCGGCGCTAGTGCTCACGACGCTCCCGCTGGCGATGGTCATGCGCCTGCGTGCGTTGGTTATAGGGGTAGTGGCAGTGGTGGAGGTGGGGGTGCCGATGGAACGACGAGATTTCCTGCGCCCGCTGTCCCAGAGCGAGCCTGTCTCGTCCAGGATTCCGGGCGGGACGGCGAAGCCAGGGGTTAGTGTTGAGGGGTGGGGCTTCCGGACCGTCTTTGGCTTTGGTGGGGATGGGGGAGGGGGAGGGGGGTTGCGCTGCGGGGGGGATGTTAGTATTTTGTTTGTAGTATGCATGTTAGGTAGGGAGGGGAGGGGATTACTTTTTTGGCGGCGGAAGAGCGGGCGGGGATTGGGATGTGTACTTCTGGAGTCGGCAGTATTGCTCTTCCTTTCTCGGTATCCTTCTCTTTCGCAGGCTCAGGCCCGAGCTCTGGGGATATTTTTTTCTGCGCTTCTGCCCATGCGTTGATATGGTCTCTGACCTGGCTCTTGAATGAGGAAGATAGTCCAGAACTTCTTGTTTCTCGAGGAGGAAGAGGGGCGGCAGGTGTGGTCGGCATAGCCATAGCCACAGCGGCAGTCCCAACAGAAGCAGCAGACGTCCGTCCCGCCTGCATCTCTCCAGCCTTTGTACCACTCTTCGCGCCTGCACCAGAACTCGCAGCTGCGCGAGCTCTGGAGCTCGCGGTATTCCTCATGACGCCTTTGGGCGACTCCACAGCCTTCTTCTCTGCGTTCTCCTTCTGAGCTTGCCTCGCGCCCTTGGTCTCTTTCCCATTCGCCCCGCGCACTGGGCGTGTTCTTGTCGTGATGGGTAGCTTCTCCGGGGTTCCGGGGATGACAGATGATCTTAGGTTTGCCCTTGCCCGCAGCTTTGGTGTCGGTTTAATACTTACCCTGGAGGGGATTATGTCTTCGCCGTCGTCGTCGCCAGGTTCGTCCATTGGTGTTGGTAGGGTACGTTCCTGGCCGTCGTTTGGCAGGGTGAAGTTTACGGGCACGGTTCCGTTGGTTCCTGGGGCGGTGGTGGTGGTGACGGCGGTAGTAGGTTTGGTGGGACGCTTTGGGGTTTGTCCGGTGCTCTCAGGAGTGGTCGTGGCAGGCCTCTTTGTTGTTACGCCCCTGGCCTTTTTCAAGCCGGCGGCAGCTGTGGTGGAGGCAGTAGTTGCAGAAGCGGAAGTACTGGGACTTGCGCCAATGCTCCTGCGTAGAGAGCTTGGTACCGTGGAGCCGTTGCCAGTGCTACTGGCAGATTGGGAATTCGATAAGAGTTTGCTTATAGCCTGCACAGGGGTTCATCATTAGGTTAGCTGGTCCCTTACCTCGATCCACCTCGATAGCTGGCCCCTCACCCATCTTCAATCGCTCCGACAGAAAGGGGGAAAGGAGAGGACTTACCCGTGGAACGGGGGATTTAAAAAACAAGTTGTCAAACTTTTCGTTTACGGGCCTCTTTCCAACTGGGGGTCCCATTGAGCCAGTTGTCAGAATACTCCCCGCTGCTGTTCCTGCTGGCTTCCGGGTCCCGCCACTACCACTGCGGGTGTGCGCGTTATTTGAAGTTTTAGAGCTAAGAGACGAGGCAGATGCAGAAGTAGAGCCGCGGGCGATCGATCCTGTTTTTGAAAGGCGGGAACGGGGAGCGATTGGGTTGGAGGCCTTCTTGCCAGTGCCCGAGTCAGAGGGTGGAGTTGGCGGCATTGTCGTGTCGCTGGTGGATGAAGTTTGTTTTGATGGGCGCGCACAGGATAGAAGGAGAGGCGATTTTGTGCTTTTTTTTCTGAAGACGGAATCCTTTTTTCAGGAGGTTTTTTTGCTAGCCGTTAGTGGCGGCAGGAGTAGTGGGAGTGGAATGCGGGATAGTGCGATGGGAATGCCTTGGGGCGGGTTTGGAGGTTGGTTTGTTCAGGGTTTGGGGAGTTTTGGCGGTGGATCCGGTGACGCGCGCGGAGGGTTGCATTGGGTCATTCAAGATCACTCGATTCCGGATTCAGAATCACCTGGGCAGGACTCAGAATTCCCTATTCTAAAAACTCTTTGTTGGGAGTTCTGAGGATCTCTGGTAAATTACCAACCATTCTCGGTCACGGTTTGCCCCTTGCAGAGATCTATCACAAGCAATTGCTATACTTTAGCGTTTTTCTCTGTTGATGCTCTCTCTCCTTTGCTGGGTTGTACGGGGCTTCTTCCACTTTAACTTTGTTGGACTTTTACGATATGTCATGATAGGCTAATCGTGGCCATCCGTCGATTGCACCGGGACGGTGGGGCATTCATCGCCATGTCGAGTACTGATTCCTCTGAGAGGCTGTGGGAGGACTTTTTGTGGTGGTTCAGCTGGCACTCCCGGCGGCTTGTCGGTGAGATATTTTCTGGGGGTACGGCAAGTATGGGATACATAGGGGGTCATCATACTTTGGGTTCTCGTGAGTTACAGTGTCAGTCCTGTGCTCTGGATTACAACCAGTACTTGAATCAGATGTTGCGGTAGTATGATACTGCAATCATAATTGTGTATTGAGGTTCCAGGGTTTTGTCATGACCATCCTTGCACTCTGCGACATAATTCTTATTCGGAAACCTCGGGTTACTGAATCCTGCTTACTACAACCCTCTGAATTGGAGGGATCCGTCCTCCATGGCCAAGGTCACCCCGCCCCCATGGTCGAAATGACACCTCGGTAAACGCTTCGAATAGAGGCGCCCTGCTCCAGGATCGAAACCTGCTTCTCGAAAAGCACTTTCTCAACCCCGGGGCTGAATACCTCTGGCCGGTCTGGGTCTTCCGGCCAATCTACGATCCTTTCGGCGCGTGGCTGCCCCCCTTTGCTTTTTTGACGGACAATGTTGGGGTGAGACCACTTGTCATAAGCCGATAACAGAAGCTCCAGATGGAAAACCAGGTAACTTTTTTTGGGATGTGATGTGATGTGATAAGTTCTGGGGTGGGGGAAGAGCCTAGATGGGGATGTGTTTGTTTGTCATTGTTTCTCGGCCCGTGCGGTAGGAGCCGAGACTCGGGTTGGGGGATGGGGTGGCTTGTCTACCCCGCTCATTCCTCTCCGTTGAATCGCGAGTTCTGATTGTCTGGATTAGAGAGTATAAAGGGGTTTGAGAAGTACCCTTTTGTCTGGAACCCATTGCCAACAGGCTTTCCTCGTAATACACCGTATCTCCGGTTAAACTCCTTTTTTCACAGAATTCACCATGGGTACTGGGCCGATTCGAACTGCCTTGAAGGTGGACTTTGGCAGGCCTGCCCAAAAACAACCATACTTTCACGTGAGATTCAATTCTCTTGGGCTTTTGGCAGGAGACTAATGAATGCATAGAACCGCTGGCATCCAGATAGTAATCTACCGCTTCATACTTTGATCCTTGGGTTGCTGTGTGCTAACTGCCATAGTTCCCGCTGTTGGAAAGATTGCTCCAGGAGAAATTGTAAAGGTGGAATGCGTTGACTGTTCTGGCGGCCAAATCAAAAACGATGACTGCGCAGACGACGCGAGGGACTGTGACCTTACACAGCCACATTATCTCTCTGGACCCTTCGAGATTAAAGGTGCAGATCCCGGTGACGTCTTGGTTGTTGAGATTCAAGATGTGCAGCCATTCGAAGATAGGCCATGGGGGTTCACCGCCGTATTCGACAGGCATAATGGAGGCGGATTCTTGGACGACCATTACCCACGGGCCGCAAAAGGTGAGGTAGATGCTCCTTCCTGCTATCTTCTGCCTACCTATCTCATAGCTAACGGCTACAAAAGCAATCTGGGACTTTGAAGGCATTTTCTGCTCATCCAGGCATATCCCGCACGTTCGATTCCCAGGCCTAATACACCCAGGAATCATGGGCTGCGCACCATCTGCCGGTGTCCTAGCAGAGTGGAACCGCAGGGAATCTGAGCTGGTCGCCGCGAGTGCTCCTGGCCGGGTAGTAGCCCTACTCCCACAGCCTGAGAACGTTCACGCAGGTTCCGCTTCCGAGGACCTGAAAGCGAGGATTGGTAGAGAAGGGGCAAGAACCATCCCCGGACGTCCCGAGCACGGTGGGAACTGCGATATCAAGAATTTGAGTAGAGGGTCAAAAACCTACCTCCCGGTGCACGTCCCCGGTGCAAAGTTCTCTGTGGGGGACTTGCACTTCTCGCAGGGCGATGGGGAGATTAGCTTCTGCGGCGCTATCGAAATGGCTGGAATCATAACTTTTAAGTTTGGGCTTATGAAGGGGGGTATTCAAGATCTTGATATGAAGAGTCCGATCTTCTGCCCCGGCCCTGTGGAGCCACACTTCAGTCCCAGCCGGATGCTCACTTTTGAGGGGTTCTCTGTGGATGAGACTGGAAGACAGCATTACATGGATGTCACAGTTGCTTACAGGCAGACGTGCCTTAGGGTAATTGAATATTTGAGAAGGTTTGGATACTCGGGTGAGCAGATTTATCTGCTGTTGTCTTGCGCCCCGGTCCAGGGACACGTTGCTGGAATCGTTGACGTAAGATAGATTTAGGCGGCGATGTATGATTCGGTGCTGACTGAGAATGATAGATTCCAAACGCGTGCACAACCATGGGTATCCCAATGGACATTTTCGACTTTGACATATCACCCGGCGCACCGATCCCGGAGTTGGACATGGGCTCTTGCGCGTACACTTCTGATAGGAGGTAAACTCGAGAACATGGTTCCATCTTGGGGAGTGTCTGCGGTTTTGGGAAATGGCCTTTTTCCATATATTCTATTTTTAACTACGCCCTGATTTGGGCAATCAATAAATTAAAATTTCTGGTTTCAGGTATTTTTTATTTTGGGGATGACGGAGGACACGATTCAGTCATCACATGTGATCACTCGGATAAGATGGTAGACGTCGATATACAAGTACTTGCTCTCGAATTAAGTTTAGCTCCATAAAGCCCCGATTTTTTGGGTGTATATATGGCGCATAACCTAATTCGGGCACAAGTAAAAGACCAGCGTTGAATTATTCTCCCCAAGAATAACGCGCTTAGTGGTCGGGGGCTTGAATGCCTCGCCTGAGATGAAGCGTGAGGAACTGAGGTATTGGGGACGGCTGGGGAATTACTGACCTCAAATCCCCCTCCTCTGGGAAACGCGTACTGTACCAGTGCTGTAGCCGCGCCCCGAGGTTTGGTTCTAGGCGGTATGATATCTTGGCGAGAAAAAGCCCTACCGGTACCCCCCCGCAAAAGCACTAATGCCGCAGACACCACTCTACCTCACTGACATTTACTTTCCCCAATTTTCCCGTTCTAGGACTTTGAGACTGAGCCGGCACTGTCCGGTGCCCAGATTAGGTTCTTCTGTGAAGGGGTGGGGGCGATAAGTTTATCACGAGATGTCACTCGTGCGCTGTTGCTGCGTACCGTGGTATGATGCATACCATGCTCTTTTGGGGTGAACTGGTGATGTTTAGTTTTTTTTTTTTTGGGGGGGGGGGTCACTTGACGGGCTATGGTACCGGTATCTCGCCAACCGTTATCATACTCGGGACTTGTGTAAACTTGGGGCATACATATTACACGACTTATTTCTCCCGACAAAAGGGGAGTCCCACCCCACCCTCCCGCTTGTTTCGGTCATACCGTTCGAGACATCATAACCACTCGACATAGGAGGATCCCTCGCCGGGAGCAGAATTCGGGACAGCAACTGATGGCACCGTTCACATTGCGGGGATCAACGGCCCGACCGCTGGGAACACTATGTGTGGACGGCGGTGCTTTAAGGGTTTCACACAGCACCCTATCGGATACCGCTACGCTGATAAAGGCTACTTTGATTTGTTAGTGTGCTTCTCGCGCTCTTGCGATATGAGGGTGAACGGGGGGGGGAGGCTTGCCGGAAGCCTCTGCGCTGGATGGCTGTGGGTTTTGATTCTGCTAGTAGATTAAATGAGCCAGTTTGGGAGGGTTCATCCTGGGATGGGAGAGAGCTTGGGTAGCTTGGAAAAGGGTGGTGGAGGATTGGGTTTGTGTTTTTGAATATGATACCGGTATCCAGGAAGTGTATGGGGGATACTGGTTTGGTACAAAAAAGGGACTACCGCCCTCCCCACCCTCCCCCAGCGTTGGGCTACTGGGCACCCTCCTAGCATGCTGAATGCTCGTGCCCTCTCCTCCTCCTCCTCCTCCACCACATAGGAAACCATGCACCACCTCTATGGCCGAGTACTTTCTTACGTTTTTATGGCTTTCCTCTTTGCTTTGATCATTTCCGCTGATGAATTTCGTGAAATATACTTGGGTTTCTTCACCTTTATGGTTGATCACAAGTTATTGCGCGGAGGAAGTAGTTGCCATGGCTTGGGGGATTTCGAAGATGTTTATTTTATTCTATTTTATTTCATTTCCTTTCTGGGTCTTTGTTTTAGAGGGTTTTTTTTTTCACGCCGTGGGAATTTTCCTGCATGCTATAATACTGTGCTTTGAAAAATGAAACTATGATTAAATTTTAAGAAAAAAACTAAACTCCCAGAACTGCGTGCTCCGTGGGCCCTAATAGTAGGGCGGTATACCCGGGTGTGCCTTATCATCAAAAATAGAGGAGCTATGATATGACATAAGAAAAAGGTCACGTCTCGCGAATGACATACCAGGACACCTTGACCGACCTTTCTTAGCTGCGGTGTCTGTTGCTTCGGCCAGCAGGAGCGGAGAGAGGGAAGGGGAAGGGAGAAGGAAGGAAGGAAGAAAATGGAACGTTCTGACTTGACTTATGACCCGATATATATAGCCACGATTTGATATGCGAGTATCATTCAGTACCGGTGTGAACACTGGTGGGGAATAGCCGTGGGGGTATCGGCGCGTCCCGTCTAGTGAGACATGGGGAGCGTCAGGATAAGGTTATGATTCGTGCTCCTAGCTAGTGCGGTACAGTACCCTTACTGTCGGTCCGGGACGGGGCGAGGACAACGAGAGACAGGATTGTCTAAGGTATCATCATACACTATGATAGTCTTTGGACGGCCCGGGACTCCTTGGCGGTTCACTGCGGACTTCTTGAATTGGTTGGTGGGCCGGGTGGGGTGTGATATCATGCCGTACGGTACTGTACGGTACGAGTACTTTCCAGCGCGAGGTACATGGTAACAACCCGTGGTCCAGCGAAAACAGCAAAAAAAAAAAAAAGGTAACTATCATACGCCTCTGTTTGTTCGTGCGGCCGAATTTGGATCTGGACTCTTGTTACTGGTAATACTATTCCTGGTTTTAGATGCCTGCCTGTCTATAATTGCTGTATATGATACTTGTAGGGACTCGCACATTCTGCTTGTAATCATGTGGGATTTTCCTTCGGGAGCGGGATAGAAGAGGTTAACTTGGTAATTCGGGCGGGTGGTCCTACGATAGCCCAACCGGACCGCTGGAAACGATCATTTTGGCCGACTCGAACTGGTGTGGAGTTGAGGCGGAGAGATAGATGGTGGTCGTGTGCATTTTGGCCCCTCTATGAATGAGGCACGGTCGTGCACTGTACAGTACGCAGAAATTTGGTCCTTTAGCCTTGATCTGGGTGATATGCAATTGAATTTTTTAATTTTTTTATAAAAAATCCCCCTTTGATATTACGAAAGCATACTGGGGAAGGAAGAACATGTATTTGGCTGGCTGGAATAGTAAACCACCCTCACGAGATTTTTAGTTTTTCAAGTTCTGAATTTTGTCGGTGGGTGCAGTACAGTATGGTACGAATTGGTCTCTGAAAACCTGTCTGTACGTCTGTCTGTCTCCCACATTCTTGCCCCGGTAAAAAAAACTGTTCGTTCGGGATTTATGACTTTGGGTCTGGGAAATGAGTCTCGGCACGCGCACTACATCGTTTGAAATACTGTCATCCTCCGTTAGGAAGTTATTATTATTATTATTATTATTATTATTATTTTGAATATATCATAAATTCATAATATATATATTTTGGGGTGTGTGTGTATGTGTGGAACTGGCCCAATTTTTATTTGAGCCCAGATCAGAATGTGATATTATGGAAGAGACTTTCATCATCTGATTTTTAGTCCTTTAGCGGACATCCAGTATTTCAAGTCGCGGATATTAATATGCCATTCTTCAACGTCACATGTGTATCGACAAAGTGGATTGGAAAGGAAAAAATTATTGCCGTGAATTACTATGTGGTATAGTATAATCCGGTTGGATCTCTAGAGCGGCTATGATATCACGCTTAGGTGGGAAGCGGACAAAGTTGGGACTTTACTATTGCGTCGGAGTCAGCGTCCTGAAAGGGTTATTATTATTGTGATATTGTTCTGAGCCGTAACGGGTTATGATCCGGTGTGGCGTTTTATTTAAAGCGTGGATAAAAATCTTATTTCAACGTGCGAGCGCCCGACGGGTTCTGACCGGGTGGTACGGTACGGTACGGTGCGGTGCGGTGATTGGGGTGAGTATCATACTCTGCGGTTGAGTAAACCTGGCCAAACGGTTAAAACGCCCCCATCATTATTTATCACTCGAACGAATATTTCCACTGTTTCAGAAATTCTGTCCACCGTATGATGTAGCACGTCGCCACCCTAAGCACCCTTCTCAGGGGGGCAGGTGAGAGGAAGAGCATGGCGGTGACATTCCAAACTTAAACGTTGCGCATGGTTGTGTGTTTATCTGGCGATTGTGCTCTGGGTGGAGGTCGATGCACATAACGGCACGAAGGCTAACTTTTGGGCTTTCTCGTTCCTGCTACATACGGTGCTGATTTCGGGTTAGGACTTTGGAAGAGATGTGGGGGATGCCAAGGCCGTGCTGAAGGGTGTGTCGGTGAGGAATTCCGATAGGGAATGGGCTTTGTGGTGTAGTATAATGTGATATCATAGCAAAGCGTGGAATTGTGGCAGAATGAGGTTTATCAGTGGGGGTTTGGTTCTGGGGAAAAATATGTAATAGGCTATGTTTAAAACCTCCCTTTTGGGGAGGGTAATAGAAGTATGGAGATTTTGGTCGGAGGGGGTTTTTTTTAAAAATAATACTTTTATTGTTTGGGGGTCTATAATGGGACTGTATAACCTTTGTGTAGATCTTTAGGCATATGATGTAGAAACCCAGATTATGAAGCAGACCTATCATAATAAACTCAAAACGGCCGGTTGACTAGTAAGGTGAGTATCATATCTTGGAGACTTGTGGGAATCAGGGTGTAGTCAATTTAGAGTTTTGTCTTCAATAAAATAGACAAACGAGAAAAGCACGATATCGTATCATGCCCGGAGATTAATTTTTTTTTTGTGTGTGCCGATGGTTGCTCCGGGTGGGAATAAGGGTTGAGGTGAAGAGAATAATACTGTGTGATATGGTGGGCTATTTGCTACTGGATCTTTGGCGGAAGACACTATAGGAGCCCACTCTAGGGTCCTTTTTGGCTGGTTAAGGGAACTGCTAAATTGGTCTCTACATTACATAGTATGGTGCCTTGCTAGATAGGCAATGATAGTTTATGAATATTATATGAATATTAGGGTAGCAGGAGATAGGGTGAGATAAGTATATAAGGTCAGCTCTGTCCACTGAACGGGCGTAAGGACTGCCGGGATATGAACCTATGCGCGTACATATTCCGGAGACTTTGGTATCAAGTTGCTAATTGAAAAACCTTTTGAATAATTTCTCATCATTTTCCTTTGAGTAATAGGAGTATGTGCACAAATTTCAGTTGAAATATATTCCCTGTTCTAAGAGGATCAATTCGTCATGCCCGCTTAGGTATGGTGATAAGTTGCTTTTCCAACTTATGGTTTCTGTTTTCTTTGCTCTATTTTAGACCCTTTTACTGTCAATTTTATGTTGCTTTGTACTATGGCCCTCTTATGGCCATGCTGGGTGCATATCCTGTTTTCATTGATTTTCTCAGGGTACTTCAAGCAAGGTATGGAGGAAATTTACCTTTGTTTCTCCTGGATTCAATCAATTCCCACTGTATCAAGTCTTCAATGAGTAATATATTAGGGCCTATTTCGCGGGAATGGTAGTTGGGTGGACCATTCCATTCTGTTTTCCTACAAATGACTGTTACCTTCTATTTCGAAATGGAAGGAACTGAACTGGTGTTCGATAACAGTGGAGTAGATCCACCGTTCTGAAATGTGCCGAGTCAACTATTATGAAATAGAAGTGGTCCGTTTCTACATGGACAACCATTTTGAAACAGAACAGCCACAAACGGTTCCGTTCCCGCCAAGCAGAGCCTTATCTGGGGAAATGGTTGTCTTGGTATTTTTAGAATAGAGAAAACAGTCATTTGGATGGGGGAACAGAACAGAATGGTCCTATTCAAACAGGTCTTTAGCTTCTATTAATTTACAAGTAGATATATCATGTAGAACACAGGGGGACCATTTGTATTGCATAATATATAAGAGGTAGTGAGAGGTAATAATGGTTATTGGCATGCATGTTTCTGATGTCCTATACAAAAAAGATTGTTCCTGTTAACATGCAGTTTTTGGGCTACGTACATAAATCATTCTATTATGATAGCTTGATATCATGATGAGTAGATATTACCTCAGAGATTCCTTCTACTACTCTATTTCTATCCTATCTAATGATAGTGATAAGGAGGACAAAGACAGTAGTACTGAAGATGGAGATTCAGAAAAGTATATATAAGGATAAAAACATTACTACTATCTCCAACAACCTTCTAGAACAATCCACTAGTACTGACAGAGCTGGTCTCATTACTGCCAACTCAGACTTATACTATTACAACTGTCCTTACTCTGAAATTGCCTGTATTAGAAACCATATATACAGAATCAAACCCTGGAGTAAGATGGTCAGCAACAATAAACCTATGAAAAATATGCTTATTTAGTTGAAGGATATTGTAGAATTTCTAGAATTTCAGATAGAGGAGATTGATAAAGAGAAGAAGGAATTTGAAGGTATTGGAAAAAACTATAGTTAAGAAGTTTGTAGAGAAGATAGTAGAGGAAGTTAATATAGAGTGATGGTTTGAATAGTGGATTTCCTTTACTGGAATTATTTAAATAGAAATTTAGAGCAATAAGTTTTAAGTTTTCTGCCAATAGTTGTAAGTTCATGTAATTTTTTAGTATTTGGATAAGAGAATTTGATTTTTTATAGGAGAATTGGTAAGTAAATAGGTAATCTAGATTTGTGATATTAAATAGACTTGATATATGTACCTTCTATCTAAAGAATAATAATTATATTTATAATCTCCTATAGTATACTTGATAGAGTTGTACAGGATATTATAGTATGCTAAAAATGTATCAAGGTAGAATTCCTTCATTATACTACTAGTAGATACTTTACTATCTACTTTATATTAGTAGTTCATGGAGATGTAAATTAGGTATATAATGAATTGATTATAGGAATAATATATTATGAATAGGTAGTAAGATATGGGATTGAAGACTTTGTTCAATTGAGTTTCATGAGCCTTGATACATACTAGTAATTTACTTTTATTAATACATCATACTTGGATTTAGAAGATACTGCCAATCTTTGTATCCAATTAATACTAATAGATAATAGGAAGTATACTTACATATACTTAGGTCAACTACTTGAGTCTAATGCTTAACTTGTACATTTGAGGGAGATATACCTGAGAATTATATAATAGTTGGTTGTAGGTTATATATATAACAGCATGAGGTATGAGGTTCTCCAGAATACCTATATATATAGTTGAGCCTATAGTTATATGTACTTATACTAGATATCCTAAAGGAATATAGTCTGTTACTAGTAAATTTCAGTTTACTTTTCTAAAGACATTTCAGAGTTGAATCAGTAAAGGCTTTTCTATAATATTCTTATAATAATAGTATTATTCCATTTGAACCACCAATAAAAAGAATAGAGGTAGTATTTACTATGTTGACTTGGAGGTAGACCAATTTAACCTAACATATTATACTACTGGCTTTATATAATAAGTTACTTATCATAGAATATCATAGTGAGTCCTATTATATATAGGTTACATAAAAGGCTTTTGTCTTACTAATTATTACCTACTCCTTTATGAGTGATTGGACATAATAAGATTATAGTAATAGTATATATGCATGATCAATAATGAAGTATGATATGTTAGTCTAATTCTACTTGGATTGTTTCTACTAAGAGGGTATTAAATACTCCTTACAGGTTATTTATTAGAACAATTGTTGCTACTACTAGTATATTACCCACTAGTAACCATGCTAATACTATCTTGATTACTGTGCTCTGCTTTGGTTTGTTATACTGCATTCTGTTTATCCAATGCAGGGGGGTGAAAAATGACCTCTTAGCTTGATCGGGTGCACTGTGTTTATACTTATAATGAGTAGGTAGAGGAGTGATGGATTAATGTATACCGGTAGAGGTATCCTATAATATATGACATAGGTGAGGGATCTGCAGGGATCCCGTGGCTGGGGTATGATGAATGTATCTCTGGTCACGTTGGAAGTGTGGTTTATGGGCTGATGGATGATACTGGTGGGATGGAACATTGTGATGGAAGGAAGCGGCACCCAACAAACAATGCCCTTGTTTTTCAAGATTATGAGAGGTAGCAACTTGGCACTGATATTCATTATTGTTCCTAGGTGTCCAGTTTGTGCAATAAAGATAGTAGTTTAATACCCATGAGGCACAATTGCTCATCCATGAGGAAGGGGTTGGGATAGGGGATACATTTTGTTGGGTCCATGGGGGGCTTCTGTAATTTTCGAAATAGGTGGTTTTAGGTTTTGCTGAGACTATCAACGGTGGACCATACGAACTCCGTATATATTGTCCGTTGGCATCATACCTAGAAGACAGAGTGATTTCACTGAAAAGCTGGCACCTATGAGGAATGGTTTTTATCGTTCCTTCGTTAGAACGCTGCCTAAGACGGATTTTGCAAAAAAAAAAAGGAGGAAGGGGCGAAGGACAAAAAAAGACGGGGCCACCGGTGCTGGCCAGCACCACAAATGATCTGTGATGCGGTATGAAATAGTAAGACCAATTGTACTGTGCCATAGACTACTGCGTTTTCACGCCATCGAGCTGCTATATAGCTGTCAGCCGTTGATTCACATAGGATGTGGAGTGGCGGTTCCCATGATCGTGGCATTCCCTTTAATGAAACCCCCTCAATCTGTTTGCCATAGATAAGATCGGGCGGGGGGGGGGGGGGGGTGGACGTGCTGTAGGTGAGCAGGAGGTAGGGCAGAAAGGGAAGGGGGGATGGTGAGTTGCGGTGAGTTGCGGTGAGTTGCATTGTATGTGGGTTGGCTTGGGCAGCGATTACCACCCACAGCTATGTCCCTGGTCCCATGGACGCTGATACCCGTGGTTTCATATCACGTAGCCATAGTGCCGGTTTTTCCATCACACCTTCACATCTTTTGCGATCTTTGAGGGTGTGGTACCGTGGTCTGCCAAATGGGTGCAGTATCATAGATTAAATTTTTTAATCAGAGAAAAAAAGGAAAGAGAGAAAGAAAAAGAAAAACTACCCAAGCTCTCAACAGCACGATCGGATGGGGGCGCATGTTAGTTTCATGACATTGTCTCCCTTGTTGCCTCTTCCGCCCACCACAGCATCAGTGCCAACCAAATTGACAAGCTGGCATGCCGGCTGGACTACGCTGCTCAGGGTTCCTCTACTCTTGCCTATGCCCAGCCTCCATCCCCGTCCACCTATTCCGCTCAAGCGGTCACTTAGGAGAGGGAAGGAAGGGGGGAGTAGATATAATGTGAGGATTTTCCCCCTAGCCTTCCAATTTCCCTTCTTGTCGATCTTGACAAAACTTGTGTTTGCGACGCACCCTTTCCAATGCCCCCAAGAGACGAGATAAGCCGTATGACGGAGTGTAGGATGTGTGGGGCACGGTTCCAGGACCCCAGAGCCACCAAAAAACATCTCAAGAAAACCAGGCATTTTGTCAAGATGGAACGGGAGATTCTGGATAGCTATAGACCGTCTCACAGCCGGGAAAACCTCACGAGGGATGGAAGGAACAGGTGGGAGGGGGGGTGTGTTTTGAGGGCTAGGTTTGAGTGTTGGTCCCATTTCCCCTCCATTCCATACACACCAATGTTAATAAGATGCCAGACGGGATATCTCGAGGTGAGCAGACATGGCGCCGCCCAGCCCGCCGAAGCTTGGGCCGTAGCAGAAGCAGGGGCGGCAGCAAAAGCCCTGAATCAAGCTCCCCCGAGTATGGGGGATCTTCGGGGTCTGAGACCCCCCAAGGGCGTGGAGTCGGTGGCACCAGAGAATGCAACGGCACTACCAACGGATCCGGCAATGGTGATGGGCCTGTCGAACAGAGCAGATCATTGGTATCGGAAACACCCCAAGGGCGTAATAGCAATATCTGTGCAACCACGGCCCAGCCCGGTGATTGTGGGTCCGTCACTTCTGCAATAAGTCTTGAGAGTTCCTCGGACCCCACAGTGGGTCCAGATTTGGACACATATTGCTGGGAAGAACAGAGGGCCCGCTACCCGGAGCTAGGGGAGAATCGGAGTACCTGAACGGAGGGTGGGGTTCTGTTTCCAACAATGATGTGATAATTTTCTTCTTTTCCTGTCTGGGTTCAAAGAGGTGGCAGGTTAGGGTTGGCTGCTGGCCGGCACCCAGCTGATTGCCCGTATTGGATAGCGGCCCGCAGAAGTTTTAGGATGTAGTTACCCCGAAGAATTGCCAAGCCATTTTTTCCTCCAAAGTGATGAGGCAAGCTCCCATCAGTACTTGTAACCGTGCTCTAATGAACGCTATCCTCTGTCGTGCTGGGTAGACTGCCATTGCTGTGTAAATTAAACACAACACTTTTACGTGATCATGCAAGCCTTTTGCTGCCGACTACCGTTCCGTAGCGGTAGCATGGTGACTTGACATTCACAACTCCTCGAAACTCTCAACGTCCCCGCTGCCATCGATACCGGTAGTGGAAATCGGGTTGGGGCAAGGAGTACTCGGGTACCCTACTGTAGATGGGGAACGGAGTTGTCACAATGTCTTGGACGACCATGGCAGCATCTAGTACTGGGCCCGGAACGCGCTAGCCGAGCCCGCGAAACTCTTTTTTTCAATCTCCCTCATTCTCCCGATGCGGTTCATTTTTCCTTTGTTTCCCGCTTCTCCACCCATTCCCTGTCCTAAGTTGTGTTGAATTGTGCTCTGGGACAAATCATCCTTTCTGGATTACTGTTCAATACCTGTCGTACTGGATCCCGCGGGACAATGAGTATCCGATCATTGATGGCCCCGTTGCTGACTTGATCCATTTACTGCCAGCGAGTCAGCACGTCAACTGGCAAACAAGCAACCATAGCAAACAAAGACCAAAACGAAGGCCATCTTGCAGGATAGGGAGGGAGAAAGCGAGAGGGAGCAAACAAAACAGCAATGGCGAAACCGTTTAACTCGTCACACATTCAGTTTGGGGGTCAAGTGTTCAATGAGACACTTCTGCGGGAGTTCAGTTATGGTATGGTTTTGCCCCCTCCCCCCTCCTCCTCCTCTCGACTTCCAACAAGCAAACTAACGTGGGTTGCCCCGAAAAGGAATATACTCTAATGGCACCCTCTCCAACAGCTCCCGTTGCTACCTCGTCTTCGATAACTATAAGCCTTGGATGGCGCCAAACGGCAGCGTGTTCAACGGAACCAAGTGTGACTCCCCCATCAACCCCATCGCCACCCGGGGCGCCCTGGGAATCACCTTTGCAGTGCTCTACGCGGTGGTGATAGTCTTCGTCTGCGTCCACCTCCGCAAGCACGGTGCCACGCACCTACCCCCGGAGAAGCGGTTCCTACTGGTGTCAAGGCGATGGCAGTGGTACTGGCTGATGGTTACGTGCGCTTGCGGAATGATCAGCGGATTCACAGCTGTTGATATTGATAGGGATCACCTTATGGGCACGCCGTTCATTTTGTCTGTGTTGTTCTATTGGGTGATGGTCCCCACAACTCTTGCAGCCGTTTGGGAGTCAACAAGGCATTGGGGGTCGTTCTTGGAACGGCAGACTGTGGAGGGTAGCCCCTTCAAGCTTCCGCAGGAGGATAGAAGGTCCAAGATCGAGTTTTATGCTCCATTAGTATTCTACTTGTTTGCATTTCTTGTGTGCCCCCTCCCCCCCCTCCCCCTAACTCTCCGGGGTGGACCCTGACTAAACAAACAAACAGACATTCTTCCTCTCAATCCTCCGCTCCTGGAATCCCATCCGCAAAGGCTTCAAATCCGCCATAACCGATCCCCGCTTTCGCGCCTCCGCAATCTTCTCACTCATCGCTCTTCTGGTAATCGTGTTCTCACTGTGCGTTAGCATCCACTACTACAAGCCGCTATCCCGCCACGTCCCGGCCAAGATCCCGATCTGCATCGCCCTTGCCTTCGTCCGTGTTGTGTTCGCTGTCGCGTGTTCCTGGGAGGCCGACATCAGTCCACTGTCTATACATGCTTCCCCCGCGTACGTCTATGCGCTGGGGTACTTGCCCAGTTTGGGCATTATGCTCACAATGATTGTGGCCGGCTATAGGGAGATGAACGAGGATTTGTTTATCAAGAAGTTGAGGGAAGAGAGGATTCAGTTGGCGGACGGGGAGATTGAGAAGGGGAGGAGAGAGGAGTTGAAGAAGAAGAAGGAGGAGGGGCTGAAGAAGGTTGGGGAGTGATATTCGGTGGAGTACGGGGAGAGATGTAATTTTTTCGGATGTTCAATTGCTTGGTCATAGGGGGCAACCTACACTCGTAGCCTGCTGTTTTCTTCTATCCCTTTTCTTTTCGCATGGCTCGGGATATTAACCTTTCTTTCCTTCTTCCTCTTTCCATTTCGACTATATAAATAGGGACGCCGGTGTTTTTACATCTTTCACTTTTATTACCCATCTATCCATTCCTTTCTTCCCTTCCCTCTTTCCCCCCACCTCTCCCCTCGTTTCTCTAAAGTAGAAATGATATAACTTGTACGTCTACCACCATACCGTACCATAAAATACAAGGCAATACAGTGCAATGCTCGTACAGAGCGATATCGCGCCGTACAATGATGTAGCTCAGCACAATGGCCTCATCCATCCGTTTCTCCACTGACAAAGCAATTGCACTCTTGTTCACTTCACTTCCGTACACTTCATTGAACTACACTTTACCCTCTCTACTTTGCCGAAAACATGGCACATGTCCTAACAGAATTGGACCAAGACACAAATTACCCTCATTCTCTCCCCAATAAACTTAACCGTTATAACACCGCCACCGACGTCATAGTATTAGTATCGCAAGCGATCCGCACGCGGGCGCGCGCGGGTGACTACGGTAGGCGACAGGACTGGGCTCAGAACCATTCGCGCGCACGGACAACGTAGGCGTGGCTACGGTACGAGTAGACTATCATAGCTGCCGTGTGATAAGTAGTCTGTGAGTTGTTTGGGTGGGAATAAGTAAATTGGAAGGTCGGGGGGGGGGATATGTTGAAATTGTGTACAAGTACGGTGCGAGTAGCGTACTCGAGTACGGTACACTTGTTAGCTACGTTGCGGTGCAGTGTGTTATGTACATTATGGTAACAAAAAAAGTCCTTCAGAGTCGGACTTGACCGGCGGTCGGTAACTTAGTACGGTACTGTACTGTATCCAGGTACTGTAGAGTGCTCGCACTCGGACCGGTACTGTAACTAATTTAACTGCCTTGCGTGTGCAGTGCATACGACTTATCGAGAAGTTGCCATCGGATCATCTGATAACGCATCTAATTAGAACCCCCCCTCTCTGTCCCTTCCTCCCCTTCCTTCCTCCCTACCCTACCCTACCCTACCGTAACCCCTAGCAATAATGGGGCAACCCTTACTTAACAAAACCTGGCGAAGTGGAAGTATGGTACGAGTACTGTGCTGTTCGGTACTCGAGTTCAGTACCGGTAGGCAGTAGGCAAGACAACGAAGAGGAAAAAAAATAATAATCGGAGAAGAGCGGAATTAATGTAAACGGCTCTCTGGCTTGGTCGGAAGTAGATAGACCATCATACGGTATCAAGGCTCCGTGTCAGATCTCCACATTGCTGGCTCCGTCCCATCCCATCCCAGACTAGGCCAATTTGGACTATAGGAAGGGAGCAGATAATTTCCAACCGTAGGAACCTGCGCTAGTGTACGAGTTAGGGCTCGTGAGTATGGTAAATCGGGTATCGTATAGTGATATGCTGGGCACGAGCGATCATTGACACCTGCCCAACTTATCGTCATACCAACCTCTGTAGCGTAGGGCACCGTTATCGTGGAATCTCAAATAAATGAAGTGTCAGGCATCGTTGTCCGAAAATTTCCTTCCTTCCGGGGGAAATTGGAGCGAGAGACGGAGTGGAAAGTGAGTTGTTGGGCCTCTTTGAAAGATGGAGATAATATGAATGGTAATAATAATACTTGTGGTAACAGGTCTTTCCGGAGGGGGCAA
Source organism: Tuber aestivum (assembly GCA_900010015.1). Lineage (NCBI taxonomy): Eukaryota > Fungi > Ascomycota > Pezizomycetes > Pezizales > Tuberaceae > Tuber > Tuber aestivum. The sequence goes on along the minus strand of LN891027.1, from coordinate 36,609 downwards.
CTCGAACAGCGTAACACACCGTTCATGTACTCGTAATGCTGTGGCGTCTGTAGAGCGGACTGATATTGCATGCGGCGAAGAGTTGGCCAGAGCCTTAGACTTTTGGTAGTATGCAATAGCAGTCCGTTTTATGAATGTCACAGCATTACGACTGCTGTACCTGAGATTCTGTGGTACTGGTGCCATTTACTAAGCATATGGGTGCGGACTATGTACCTGTACATATATATGATATGTGCATGACTTAAAGGAATCCTACGCTTTGGATATTATTATCATATCAAAGCTCTCGGTCTTGAGCGAGCGAGCGAGCCACGCTGACTTACCGTTGTTTGACTTGGGGAGAAGTAAGAGGGGCTGAGAGTGAGAGGAGAGAAAGGGTGATAAGTTAGATATTGATGCCTATGGTATATTGCTGCATATTAAGGATTAGAGTTCCAGGGAGCAATACCGGTACGGTACAGTGATTGCATGGGAAGGCCTGAGGTCGTGCTTTCTGCGCGCGATCAGATCAGAGGGGAATATCGAAGCTTGCTATAATGCGGCACTTGCGCTATTTCCACCAACCGGAGGAACGGCACCTAGAGCACCGGTATGCACCACCTCTCCCCCCCCCAGACCCACGAGCCAACTCCTGACTAGCATGCGCAGTTCCTCGTTTCTCTATCGATTCGGTTGTTGGGAATTTTTCTTATTGAACAACGTGGTTGGAGAAGGGGAGGGGTGGGGGGAAAGTTTTTTTTACCGGTATAATGACCCTGCTTGCTTTCCCAGGAACTCGGTCACCATCCACCACTCACCGCCCACCACCACCTACGAAGAAAAAATTCGAGGAATAAGTAAATAACACCTCTTTGGCGCATGCGCCGTGAACTCGGTATCTACACCGATATTTGGGGAGTAGATAGCATCATGGCATCTCTCATCTCTTGATATGTGGCTCGAGATAGAATTTTTTTTTTTTTTCCCTTTCCCTGCCTTTCCTATCTCCCGCGGGCGAGTGGGTTGGGGGGAAAGGGGGGGGGGAAAGGGATGTGACACAACAATACGTTCAATGTTTGCTTGTTGTACATTCCATCTCCTCACGTTTGCCGGCGTCGGATTTACTTCGTTCAGGAGTCATTGGTGGGAGTTCATAGTCCCCCCATCGTAAAGCCGGGTTTCTCAGAAGGTAGAGCTAGGATTGATAGGCACGTTTCCCTCCGCCTTTCCACCATTTTGGCTTTTACATCTGGTGGGTGGGTAACCAGCCAGTCATATGTGCGTCCGAGGGCAACAGCACATTGCGCAACGCACCTGGGGCAGTGGATCGTTTGTTCGGAATGTTCGCGTGTGAACTGTTCATGGTTCCGAAAAATGTCCTAACATAAAAAGTAATATATTAGTTCCAATTCACGAATCAGTCGGGCGGAAGAGGAAAGAGGCAAAAAGGAAAAAAAAAAAAAAGAGTTGAGAGGGGAATGAACTGGGTTCGGGAAGGAGAGAGAAGGGGAAAAGAAAAAAGAAAAAAAGGTAATTGCATCGACACGACGGATTGCGAAAAACAGTTGTCGCCGGGAAAAAAACAGAGGGACGGAGAAAAAAAAAAGGAAACAGGAGCTGGACTAATTACTCTTGCATGCTATCCATAACCTCCTCATGTGAAATATTTTTTTGCTCCAAGCTTGATGCGGCCGTCTGAGGGTAAGTCGATATGATTCTTGCCGACAACCTTTTTGCGCTCTCTCTCCACTACGGAAGCTTTCCGTCAATGACAAAAGCCACAACGAGGAGCGCCCCGATAGAGAAGACAAAAATGGCTGGTACGATCTGTGAGAGTGATGCACCAATTTGCTGACTTTGTTGTTCGGTATAAATGGTAGAGCTGTTTCTGGTTCCCTTGAGGAGGGGTAGAGTTGGCGGTTCTCTTTCTTTCTTTTTTCTTTTAGTTTCTCGTGCTTCTCTTTACTTCACCCAGCGATCCGATGATAGTGATGATGATGGTGATGAAGAGGTGTAATTTCATTATATTTTTTTTTCCCTTTCTTCCTGCCCTTGTCTTTGGAAACGTTGTGGGATCTGTAAGGGGCAGTGCCATGCTAGAGTGCTGACGTAGAGTGTATCCCGCTGCCGTGGAGGGTTGGCTAGCACCGATTGGCAAGGTACCTGGAATTTGGGTCATCCGATCGCTTCTTCGCCTTGGAGGTTGGCTCGTGACGTTGGGGAGGGAAGGCTGGTGACGAGGATGGTTTGGAGATAAGGGTATTCGTGTGGGTGCTGTATCATAGGCTCCGACTGTGGGGGAGCGTGGGAAAGCTCGGGGGAAACTCTCTCAGAGGGACTCGGGATGCGCAAGGCTTGGGTTGTTGTGAGACTCGAGGGGTTCTCCGTATCCACGGATAAAACATAGGGACTCGTGGGTCGTGCGGCCCAAACCCTGTGGGCGATCCTGACGGCGCCACAGTGACGTTCAGGGAGTGATGTGAGGGTCATTGCGCTGTATTTGGTACAAGTATCTTTGGTCCAAAGCTAACTTTAAACTGGTTCAAAACTTTACCATCTCCATGCTAGACCCTACATACCGTAATGTATCATACCGGTACCTCACCGCTTATTGCAGCTGCAACTTGGCATAGCAGTGACTTGACAGATACCAGAGCCATTGCCAGCAGCAGCAAGCGAGAGAAGTGAGCAAAAAAGAAAAAGAAAAAGAAAAGAGGGAGGAGGGGCTATAGGAAGGGGGTCTCAGGGGTGAAGGGAAGGAAAAAAACAACCTTAACCTTAATAAAAGTAAAAGCATCAACAACATTGGTTTCTCCTAGAAATGCGGTCAGAGTATCATACGGAGACTTGATAATTCCCCAAAAATACAGTGCCTCTGATTCCCCAGTTCTAACTACGTTACTGGCCGTGTGGGAGGAAGGGAAGGTGACAAAAAAAGGTGAGAATAATGTTATATAAATATATATATATATATATATAAAAGGAGAAATGTGACGTTGAAGACTCGTGGGAACCCCTTCCCGCCCCCCTCCCCCCCCCACATTTCTTTAAGCCTCAAGAAGGGGTAAGTGGATACGGTACCGTAACCGGTACTGTACGAGTATCATATGAATGGAGCAATCGTTTTATGATACCGTGTATGGTAATCTTCCATTTGATGCATGGCGTCCTGTATATATATAATATTAGATATGTTTGGTAATAGAGCAAATAAGCAAAGCGTCCGGAAGCGGAATGAATCTAACCGGACGTTCCATCACATATTTTTTTTTCTTTTCCTTTTCTCCTTCCTCCTTAAGGTGTCGCAACCCACCCGCCTCTTGCCCTTTTCTCAGCCAATGAGTTCATTATCGGGGAATTTCGCAACAAACTGAGAGCCTCAAATACAGCTCTATCCAATCCCTTTTGCCTGACAAACCCTAACCGTCCCTTTCGCTCCTGTTATGATACCGGTACTGCACCGTGCCGTACAGTTCCCCAAACATGATGGCTTGCTTTCGCGCCCCCTGTCATAGGTGGTATCATAACCCACTGATGACTGCTGCCACCATCACCTCGCCCAAGGCCCCGTTTACCGATTGAGGGAGCAGTGGGCGGGAAAAGAGGCGTAAAATCGTCCGGATTGCAATCTTTGGTCCTGTTCTGCACGTTTGGACCGCCAAAGTGCCTTTTATTCGATACTTTTCTCGGTGAAAGGCCCTCTTTATTGAGGGAGAGGTCGGTGAACGCACAAGTACTGCAGTGATTTTCATCTTCTCTGGGTTCTTTTTCTTTTTCTTTTCTTCACTGTGAGAATTGGACCTAGGACTGAAGGGAGGGGGTGATTTGGTATGGTGCTAGTTTTTCTTGATAATCATCATCCGACTATTCACGGCGAATAACATGTAGGTGGCTCGGATTTTGGTATGGTGTACTCGAGAAGTTACGACGTTCAACAATAGGGTCTTAGACAAAACACAAAAGAACCCTATTCTCCAAGATCTGCGGGACTTAGTGTTGTTTCCTGCAGGCTGTGACCTTTGCTCTGATGACAGCTGAAGGGAAATATTTTTTTGCTCGAGTGATGTAATGATAATTATATCATTATCATAACTTTTTCAGCTTTTATTTCGATAAATTTTTATTGGTATCATATGTCCAGAGCGGGCCGTGTTTTTTTTCTTTTCACCTCTCATCTTTCTGGTATCCAACATTCCGACTCACTTGAGCACGTCCTAACCCGACCTAACCACGACAGGCGTGCCACACCCGCCATGATGAATGAAGGAAGGCGTCGATGATGCGGAAAATTGAGGATGGGGAAAGCAGTCATGAAACCCTTACTTCTTTCCCCAACAAGGTGGGGGCTTTTGTTTTGGGTACAGTACCTTATTGCTACATGTATTTTATGTATGACGATGATAATGATGATGATTTTCATCCTTGCTGTACATCCGACGATCAATAACCCCTGTGGTGATCAGGGTGCCCCCTCTTTTTTTTTTTTTTTTTCCTTCCTCTCCTTTCCCTCGCACTACTGGGCGATAGGAACGCGTTCGTTGAAATACGTGTGATCCAAACATCCCGCACAGTGACAGCAGCAAGAGGAGTGTACTAGTAGTTGTACGGGGCCTGACCCTATTCCTCCTCGCTTCCGCTTTCCTTTCCCTCCACTCCTTCGTCTACGGGGAGCAACGGAGGAATTGATCAAGGAGGAGGAGAAGACGGGAAAGAGGGGGGGGTGGGCGAAGGGTGGAGCTGGGCACCTTATCGATAGTCGGGGGTACTGTATCGGTGTGGTTTGGTTGTACTGTACTGTACCCAGTCCTCGGTATAATAGCTATGGCGCCGATAGGTCGAAACAACCTCGACCCGCCTATATGGTGAGGATAAACCACCCACTCGCGCGGTGAAATGTGCCCGTCTCTGTGTGCCCGCCCGCCGGGATTTCTCACACCCTGTCTCTGTTCCCTTTTGTTCTCTCATTCTCCCCTCTCCTTCTCGCGTGTTTTGCATGCGTGTATGTCTGCGCTAGTGGGTACGAGAAAGGAGCCATCTTATTTGTTTTTTTCAGCCCACTTTCTGCCTTTCTGTGCTATCTGCTCTCGCCATTGTTTGGCATGGTTTGTACGGTTTTGCAGCTACTGGTCAATGTGTGTTGCTTCTATTGGCGGCCGTCCCCGCAGAGAAGAGCGCAAGAAAAGGATGGGGATCTGGGGAGGAGGAAAAGGGGAATAACGGCAATAGTAAAAAAACCAAAAAAAACAACAAAGGTATTCGCAACACGACACATCATGCGGGGAAGCGTCTAGTGTGCGTTTTTTTACTTCTTTTTTCTTCCCTCTCTCTATCCATTGTTCCCTCTCACTAATCTCTCCCACAGACGTAGTTAGCTAAGATGGCTGCATCGAGTTTTGCTGGCTTGGTAAGCATTGAGGTTACTGAGTGGTTAGATGAGCGGGCGAGCGAGCTGGGAGGGGGGGGGGGAATGGTGATGAGAGAGTGTGAGAGAGAAGTGATATGCGTGGATGGGAGTTTATGCGTGGAGAAGAGGGAGTGTGAGTGATAGAGTGTGCATGGTGCGTGGTTGTTTGGGGGATGGATCGAACAATGATAAATTCCGCCTTTCCCTTCCTCTTGGGTTTGATTCCCTCTCCCTCTGTACGGCAGAACAGAAAGGGCAAGGCTCTCAATTGAAACTGGAATCTAAGCCATTTTCTCGTTCTTGGACCTCGAGATATAAAGATCCACCATCTCCTCCACTTCCTTTACCCTCAACCTCCCCACTACCGACTCTCGCTATCAAACTGTCATACTCCCACGCTACTTTCTCAAGCTTCCAGATCCCCGTCACATCATTTAGGAAGTGATGTATACGCAGATTGAGAATCAGGTGGCGCTAACTACCCATCTCCAAGACGAGAGATTTAATTTCGTCGTTTTATACTTTTATATGACGCCCTTGCAATGCTGCGTCGAGACTTTAAAGTACCTTCCCTATCCACCAACTTACTCTACCCTTCCATTTTACACCAGAACCACCACCACAACCTCAATTGCCAAAGGCTAACAAACCTTCACCCAAATAGTGCGATCCAGGAGATATCGAGGAATCCCCGTACTCATGGGATCTCGTTCCTTGCGATCGACCTCAGCGTCCCTGCGCTCTCTGAAGTCAACGACCTCTTCGGGGTCACTAAGGTCCCCGAACTCTCTGTTAGGCCCCAGGACGGGACGCAAAATACTAGATTAACCATCGGGACCTCTGGCGACGTGTCATCCGCCCTTCGCCGCTACTGCGGAATCGACCTTAACAGCCCGTAGGTGATTGATGGAGATAAAGTAAAGAAGCCTTTATTCCCCCCCTCTTCCTTCCTGCGCATTAAGAGACAAATAATGGGGAGAGAGGGAGAGAGGATATACTATTAGGGGGATGATCGAGAGGGGGAGAGGTGGGCGTGGCTCTATGACGATTTTACGAACTGTTCTCGAATTTCTCTTATCCTGTTTTTGATGTTTTTGATTCCTTTTTTTTTTTCCAGGCGGGCGCCCTGTTTCGGTGAAATGGATGGCCTATATGTGTGTGTTTCTTCTTCTTTGGGGGAACGTCTCTTTTGCGAAATGTAGTTCTGATTTTCCGATGTTCTTCGTCGCTCCTTCCCTTGATGTTGGTTGGCCGGTGTTTTGTCGCTTGTTCATCACCTCTCTTTAACTCTACCCTTAGTGTTTGGTTTCTAAACCCTTTCGATCCATGTACTCGAGTACTCACTCTTCTTACCCCTCGCCATTGACAATATCATAACTAGGGGTGGGGTGGGCGATTCTCTCTCTCTCTCTCTCTCTCTCTCTCTCTTCCTCTCTGTCGTTCTCGAGCGTATGTTGGCTTTTCGTTTCTTTTTTCCCTTTTGCGTTTTTCTATTTCCCAGCCTTGCTGGCATCGGCTTTCCTGTTTTATCGGAAACGAAAGGAGTTCGCATACGCTAGGAAATTGTGATATTTTTTGGGTTTTGGCAGCCTACTTTCAGGAACACCGAATTGAAGTCATCCACTTTTTTATTTTATTTTTCCCTCCCACCGTATTCCAAATCATGAGGAGCCAGTGAGAATGATGTCTCTTCCGCCAGCGATTGCCCCTCCTCCCCTCCCCCTCCTCCTCTTCTCTTCTTCCCCGGATCGGTTCCAAGAAGGAGAGAGGAAGGGGGCAAAAAAAAAAAAAAAGGTGACTATTCCGCCAGACAATGCACAAGATGATTTCATGCCAGATGCGTGGTTTGCCAACAAGAGGTACTCGTATCATATTTCAGATACCGACCGGGAAGGAAAAAATTGAGCAGATCCGCCCGATGATTGGTTACTGGTTGCCCTGGCTGGTGTGGCGTTCTAGTTGTACATTGTGATACGGTACCGGTAACCATACTCGGTTGGGGGAAACTGGTACTCTAGAGTCGTACAGTACAATTCCTTTATGGTCCTGGACAGCCATAACCTGCCCACTGCTGCCGGGGCGGGATCCGAAACTTCTAAATTGGGAATAGCCTCTTCTTGGGAAGGCATAACAACATTTCCTCCCCTAGAATTATTTACCTCGAGTGAATAACAAGTTAGAACTGGTCTACAGCTTTTGTTTTCGCCCAAGGTCGTGCAGGAGGTCGTTGGGCGTTGTTGGAGTCCGAATTGAAGGTTGTGCTGCGCATCTTTGTCAAATGGCCCACCGCACCGCACCATGTTTCAGTCATCGATTTCCAAAATTACTAGGGGAATCGTTTTTTTTAAAAAAGGGGTTTTTTTTTTTCGCCGAATACTGACGGATCGGTGTGCCTGGGTTATCCGAGTACTTTGTTCCAAGGGGGGGGGGGGGGGGGGGCAGCTTGAAGTACTGAGTACTGTACATGGGGAGTCACTCGTGCACTGCTGGAAGGGGATGCAGTTGGTTTGCCAGCAGGGCCTGAAAAAAATTTCAGTGCTTCCCCCCCGACCCCCCCCCTTTTCCTGCCTTCCCTCGTTCGCCAACATTCTTTTCTTTTTCCTTTTCTTCCTACATTTTCCTTCTTTCTTTGACCCCCTCTGAATACTGGTGTGGTACAACGTGTGTTACGTTAGTAACTGTGGGGTTGTGGAGAGTCCTGCTCCGGTCGCGCTGCGCTACTGGAACAGAGAAGCTGAATGGCTCCCTAACAGATGTTTTGACTTTCCTCCGAAATGTGTCGTGCTATCAGGATCGATGAATCCTACGCGATAGCCTGAGGTTGTCGAACATTAGGGTTAGTCCTTCAGCATTCCTAATGAGTGAATGGTGGTTTCTGATATGTAGCTGAGCACAATGGCTGTAGGATTTCTATTTGCCGGAAGAGGGTATTCATGGCGGCTTGACAAATACGACGGTGTTTACAGATTAGCTCCTCTATCGGGCCAGACGGGAGTATGGTGCTAGTGATGATGATGGTGGTGACGACGATTCAAGAGGATTGAATGTGCGGTCAATTTCGGCCATTAAGAGCAGCGGGGTGAATGGAAGTATGCGATGCACACGGTACGGCTGCACATGTGAACGGTACAGGATAGTACCGGTGTCGTAGCTTGCAGCCTTACAATATCGGAGTGATAACAGGTCATATGTGACGAGGGGGTGGGTGGACCCGGAAAAAAAACCGAAAAAAAACCAAAAAAAAAAAGAAAAACCAAACAGTAGTGGAGCTGTTCCCCGTAAGTTAGAAGGGGGTTAAGGATGGCTTCTCAGTCTCAAACTGTTTTGTACTAATGTTAGGTGCGCGATAATGGATAGGTAGGCCTACTCGGTCAACAAATGGACCAACATGTCACCGCCTTCAAGTCCTTCGCAGGACCAAACGTTGTTCGGGAGCAAACGGCAGAAAGTTGCATGTGCTTGTTTATCCACATGGAAGTCAGCACTGCGGGGTGCGGATCGCATGGAGGGAATAAGAGACAACAATTCTTTTTTCCTTCAGTGACACGTTGCACTTGTACCCTAGTGTGAACGATGCATCGTTACTCTAGGAAGTGCCGATGGGATTGGAACCGTACTCAACTGGAGGCCAACCTTCGTGCGCACGCCCGCAAACATTGATCGATCGTCGAGGATGTTGTGTGGGTGAGACTGGAGTGACGAAGCAGAACTTCTCCACAGGGACCTGCAGTGGATTTCGTCGGTATACATACGTTTGAAATCCTCCTGGCGAACCCACAGAGGTGTTCCCCATCGGCTCCACCATTTCACTAGCGGCTGGCTGTGGGTCTGGGGAAACAACGTCAGACTGTTTTCAATATAGTGTCCTACGCTGATCGAATGGCTTCAGTGTCTTGTTTGCTTTTGTCCCTGGAGGAAGGGACTAGAGGGGTAAAGCTTGCCTCTTTGACTCGTGCAACATGAGAATTGGTCTGGAGACTGGGAGGGAGCGCTGGCGGAGCACCTGCTTGTCTCGTCTCCACGTCCTCCTCACGATCCAGGTTGTGTAGATGCGTGTAGCAGCGAACACTGTAGTGGCCTTGTAACCGACTGGACGATTGGGTACTTGAGGGGCTGGGGAGACGAAAGCTTTGTTTGGAGTCTAATGAGAGAGACCGATGGCGCGATATGTAAGGAAATATCCCAGGATGCACTATTCGCAAACGAATCAATGACATAGACAAAGGCCACAGCTATTCCTCGGATCGTGGCTCTCAGTTCTGTGTCTCTGGTGCAGATTTCTGCCAGCCAAGTCTAGGATATCAGCACTAACTAGCGGAGGCATCATACGAGTACTTGGGGGAGCCAGCTTTACAACGTAGAGTACACCCCAAGCGACCCCCTAGAGCTGACTGCTGGGGCTCGATATTTAAGGTAATCTCAGGAAATTTTAACTGCCAGTATGCGGGGTAACTCATGCTATCCTTGAACTGTTACCGGGGTCTCCGCTGCTCGGGAAGTGGATTGGACTGGTTCCAGAGTCCTGCAAGAGTTTTTTTCTTTCCCCTCTCAGAGCACGGAGAATAGCTTTTACATGTGCTCCTACCTAAACCCCGACGTTTGCGCACGAGTGGCGTTCTCCAGGTGTCCTTTAGGACCAACCACTTGCGCCCTGGTGGCGGGTTCTAGAAGTCTTCCGTGTTTCCCCTCTTTTTCCTTTTGTTCGACTCTACCTAAACATACCCCACTTGAAGAGGTACAGGTATAGCCAACTCACTTTACCTTACCTCGGGGATCGGGAGCGAAGTGGCTTCTTTCAAGGGATCAAGAAGATGGTCTGATGTGGCTCCCCGTGTGGGGTAGAGGGCGATTTGTGAACCAATTGATAGTATTTGATACACACTCGTATCCGCTAGGCTACCCTATCTATTCCAAGAGCGGCCTATTCCTTCTCCGAGTCAAATCAACTGGATGGTCTATGGGGTCGGTCCGAGATATGGAGGCTGAAACATTTTTCCTCTTGCTTAGTTGTCGTTGTGTGCAGCGCCGTGCACACTACTCGTATTTGACCAACGTATGTGGACACGCTCGCTATTGCACGCCCCCAAGATTCAGCTTTCTATGCTTGGATCTTGTAGTGTCATACGATAGCAACCGTGTTCAATGTCGTTCAATTACACGCACTCGTACTCCTTCAGTTCCCAGATATGCCTCAAGTTCCCCAATATGCTGGGGGAAGAGGTGGAGCGTTGGTGGATTGGCTGAATTCGACGAACGCGTGGTGGGGGTTCAGAAGAGAACAAAAAATAAAAATAAACAATCCTTTTTGAAGGTGGGATGCTGGAACATGGGGACCTACCGGCGCTCCCTTCGTGCTGGGGACTCCTGCGCTTGCCAAGCTATTCCGAGTTACAACTCATGATGATAGTATCATCGAAGGCTAGTTTCATGTTCGATGATCTCAGTAACATGAATGACGAAGTGGATACGCGTATGCCTTTGTTAAGGAGGAGGCGGTTTGATTGGGTGCTGAGTGAATTCCTTTGTAAGGGAAATAACTAGTCCGTGGGAATTCGATCCAAATGTTTTTCTTGAGAGCTCGATCGAGGATTCTATTTGGAACATTGGCTGTCGATCGGCCCTGCAAAAACCTCACGACATTATGCTTGTATAAGGTCGTTTAATATGGGCACAAGTGCTTCGGACAAAGTTATTTAAAAGTGGGGATCCGGAGAGTCGCCGCAGCCCCGCAATGGGCAGTTGGATAAATGACCCACGAGTCGCACACGGGAGGTATGCATCTACGTGATTTGGGATAGCGTGGGGGGCTCCCGCTTTGAGGACGAACATCCTGCACGGGAGGATCTCCCGCATACCTTTTCGATCGGCAGGAGCGAGTGACTGGACAAATGGCGGACGGAGCGAGGCCGGTTGCGGTTTGGCTCAGCTCGGGGAAGGGTGTAAGTTTCCACGCTCCCAGTTGACTATGCTCTACCGGTATACGCCGGTCGCGGTGGAAGAAAGTGAAATGACGGTTGAGAACCGGGCGCCCGCTGTCCACGGGACCAACACTCACCCCCTCCTTCCCCCGGTGGTGCTCTGGGAGAATATGAGCAATCACACACTATGACCAGGTTTATGCTGGATAACAGGATGGTAACCCTACGGAGGCGGTGCGTGGGATGGATTGAGTCAGTGCTCGGATAAAGATGAAGGGCGGGCGGGAGGGGATAGAGGGGACGGATTGTAGCGTTGGTGTTGGGTTGAAATGAACTCAATGTCTTATGGTTGATATTTTTCGAGCAACAGCCGGGTTTCCCCGTCCTCTCTACCAATTGTGGAAAAATACTCGGGTCCAGTTTCAAACTTCTCTGGCAGAACGCTATTGTTCTCGAAACCTATCGGGATTAAAACAGACATCGCTATAGATACATGTATTGAAACATTTAACACCTGAGGCGGTCATTCATAAACAAAAAGGTATCGCCCATTCGGCTGGATCCATCATCAGCCCCTGCAGGAGGGGGCCAAAACAAGCTACGACCCCTTAGCCACGGGCATCTTGTAGTGCATAATTTATTATTATATCATTTCCCTTGCATCCTAGTTTTATGATACTTTCAATAAAGGCTATTTTGTGCAGTTTGGAAAATATGAGAGTAATAATGTTAAAAGATATATAGTTATAATCCTAAATAGTGATTTGATAATATGGATGAACTGATAGTATATCTGTTTGCTAGCAGGACCACTGAAGTGTCAGTATTGTGCTAGTAATAGTGCAGATTACAGGTGGTAGTAGATTCTAAAGTATTATAATCCTGATCTTAACAATTTGATTAGTAAATATTAATAAGATGACAAGCAGGTTGTATACTAAAAAAAATGTAGATATAAATTGATAATTGTATCTATTTGGAATGGGTGAATTGTGTTAGAAAGTGTAGCTGTTCTGTATTTTTTTTTGTTAGGTTAGCAGCTTTATTGACAATTTAAGGGATAAGAAAGATCATAGTAGGCATTCTAAAGTATAATATAAATAATATAATATCAAGTGAAAAATTTATCTCTTGCCTTTAAAACTAATGTAATAGCAATAGCTATAAATAATTAAATAATAGTATAATAGGTAAGGTTAAGGGTTAGAGTAGTTTAAGGCACCACACTTAGATGGGCAGAGGATTTGGAGTAGATGACTAGATTCAGGTAAACTGTAAGGATTACTCTTCACAGTAATTATAGTATTATAGTAGTCATACCACTTGGAACTATCAACTGTCAGTAAGCAGTATCTTGTTTCTAAAAAAGTAGCTTTTTGTCAGTATTAGCAGTGTAGTGTTCCATATTACAGCCCTGTCAGCTTTTTATGACTAGTGTTTTACTGTGATTTTCACATGGATTTCTTGCTCTCACTAAGGTTGTACATATCTAAATAATATAGGAAATAAAGCTTGCCATTTATTTTTCCTATCTACAACAAGTATGATATCAATGATAGAATAGGAGTAGTTTGCATCCAAACTTACTCTATGTCCTTGTTGATAGTCCCAGTACTCTCTACCTCAGGTGTCTAAACATCTGTATCTGAAGAAATACAACCAGTTAAATTTTCCTATGCATCTTTCTCATTTGTGAGTTCTTCTTCTATCAGACCATCTATACTTTTAATGTCTCTATAATGGGAGCTCTCCTAGGAAGATGGATTCTAAGGATATGACCACATCAAACATCAAATCTCTTGAACACAGCTCTTGCAAAATGTAAAGAATAAAAGTAAACAGTAAAAGTTAATATCGTTAAGCTCAAGCTTATCTCAATTGAATTCTGTCAAGAGGATATTGATTATATCATCATAGGAGAGTTCTTGTATAATCTTTAAGTAGTCAGACTTATACCAAAAACTCTTCCATTACGTTACTCCAACCAACTTGAGTATGCCCTTCTCTACTAAGGGTTGCCTGACACCATTACTGTATTTTCAAAGTATGGTTCCAGAAGACTAAACTCTATACCAATTTTCCAACAAAAAGTGTGATACTTTTTCCTGCAATGGCAACCATAATGCATTAGTAATCGTCTGTTTTAACTCCTAGGTTATCAATCCTAAAGCTTTGAGTTCATGACTGGTTACAAATTTTTTTATTTTCATGAGTACAAGAGATACATTCAAGGTATCATATAATAGAATATTCATTTTCCTATCAATTATTATACAAGAAGTTCAGAGTCCACAATCTGCCTGTGTGATGAATACCTGGTATAAACATGTCTTTTGAAATTGAGTAACCCATATATCATGTCATTCTGATATGCCTCTATCATGCGTAATGTCCTTTGATGGTATTTCCAGATCAGGAGGTCAGGGATCTGATCTAGTGCTTCTGGTACCAGGTGAACTAGAGAGGAAAAAGAATATTTACAATTGGCCCATGTATAGGATTTTGCTTGACCCTAAAAGTATTCAATAAAGTTGAGTTCATAGTGAATGGCTGGGTAAAATATAACCTGATGTCCAACAGCCTCCAAAGCTTCTTGTAACTCACACTTTTACTCTTGAAAGTCAGGTTGTGATGAGAGTAGTGCCCGGGCATAACAGTTTGCATCATGTGCATGTTTGCAAGCTGGATTCAGTTTTCTTTCACCAGGTTTTTTGCCTGAAATTGAGCATTGAGTTAGGAATTTGCAACCTGATGGTCAAAGACCACACTCCTGCAAAGTAACTTTAAGTTGTTGAATTTTCTAATTCGTTTCATATATATATTCTCCTTGATAATATCGTATATTCCTCTACTTAGTATTATTTCTAGTTCACGGACATTACTACAGGGGAGTATGTATTACGTATATTTCATTGATATTTCTTGATACGATTAGGGAATTATGGCATGCTTTTCTTATCTGGTGTTTGGATTTATTTCTTACATCTTATGCATCATCATGTACCGTCATCGGTCATTTGATTTACAATTATGTTTTAATTATCCATTCACACCATCTTAGATTTACACATATTTTATGGGATTTCCTTGGCAGTTCTTTAGGGTCAAACACATTCGCACTTATGTTTTCCCTACTTATGTTACGGTCAAACACATCGACACTTATGTTTTCCCTTACATTTCCTCTTAGTTACGCAAAGGATGCGCACCAGTATAAATAGGGGTTACCACCCATCTCGCTTAAGAGAATTAAGGACAAGAACTATGGTGCAACAAGGGATAAACGTGAACCATGTGGTACAGCAGAATGCAACAGTGGCTGTGCGAGCTCAGTGCCAGGACTCTTTGCTAGGGGCTTTGCAACTCAGTACCATGACTGTTAGTAAGAGATTGTAAAGAATAAAGTGTATTGTAAATTAGAACAGATATGTTAAAAAAGAAAATAGATTAATTATATACACTTGATTTAGCATTTGATACTCTGCCATGGCGCTGATATGTTTTCATAGTCTTTTCTTTAAAGTCATCCGTACCCTATACATATTCCTCATAATATGCTTTCATTATTCATTTTGTCCATACCCTATATTTCTAAATTAGTGTAGGTTTGACTGAGTTCAAACATTCTGGTACTATTTTGTGTAAGGCACCAATGCTCTGTGATACATATTATTTCCTATTTTTCATGATTAGTCAGCTCATGCATGTTGCATTCTGATACCAAGACTACAAAAATTACACCAAAACTGGAGCTTTTAAAACAATTATACCATTCTTTCCAATTATTATTATGAAACAAAAAACACTGTACTTTTATTCTACATCACTTATGTGATATTTGGGCAGTTTTTTTAAATTATTTGGACTGGTATTTGATGGGTTATACTCTTTTGACAACAGACTTAAATGAGGTTCACACTTATTCCTTGATGTACTATACTACCAATCTACCTTCATACACAACTCCTCCTCGCTTAGCGCGCCCGCAGTATACTCCTTCTACTGTGTCGTATTTTTGTACAAAGTTATTAAGATAGTGCCGTACTGTACACATTTGAACATAAGTTCCTTCAAGCAGCCATTGGGTAACATCATCGACTATGTATAAACTATTGTTGGATCATTTGGATCTGTAATGTATCCATCTCTCATGGGTACAGTATTCTTTCCCCCTGGAGTAAGGTTTATATTGCTAACTAGTAATACATTGCTTGCATACTTTAAGTGGATTTTAGTATTGTCGAAAGCGAAGAGGCCTTGACAGCCTAGATATACTGGCTGCCTCAAAAGCAGGGATGGCCTTTTCAGTGAACTGTTTTAGCAGTAGCTCTCCCATCTACCAGGTGTCCCCTCTACATTTCATTATCTCACATACACTTCCTCTACCCAATCTCCCTACTAGTGTAAGGAATTCAGAAACATGCAGCCCCTAGCCATGTCCTTTTTTATGTAATGAGACTTTGCCATTGTGAATCCAAATTCTCTTGCGGCTATCATTTGAGTTAAATGTACACTCATCAAGTGTAACAAATACAACTGGACGAGCTCCATTTGGCAGATCTTTAGGAATTCGGTACAACTAGTCATTCCATTCTGCCATTACTGATTTCAGAGATTGCATTCGTGGAAGAAAAGAGTTTGTTCAATAAGTGATAACATTTGACCTTTCATGCCCATCCTTATAAATTCCTTTCTTAACTTCTTTCCAGTTCCAAGTAAGTTTTAGAAGCCAGGATCTTGCTAATCAGCTGGACAGGGCGCGTTTGACTTTATAATGTATGCCATCAATAGTAACATATGGTACTATGTTTGAGTCAGCTGATGCTTCTTGCCCATATAACTCAGTCCAGTATTTTGTAACTGCCTTTGCAAGTCCAATTGAATCTATTCCTGGGGTATCAAGTATTAGTCAGAATTTAAAGTCTATATAATGTTGAATAAATTGAAATTGAACTTATACCTTCACCTGCATATGACATATGCTCCTGCATAGCCAGTACGGTGCCTTCATCAGTAAGCCAGCTTGGAATGTTGCTATGCTTTCCTTGCTTTGCAATTGGAGGCTTTCCATATCGGATATATTCCACTTCTTGTTTAAGAATTCAATTCCTCACCCAAGTCCCCCAACCTCCTAATCTTGCTACCAGTAGTGCCAGCTCCTTCCATGATTCTATTGCTGTTATTGGTGATGTCGGAGCTCTCATCATCTCCTTTAATTTCTATTCCCTCTCGGCTTTAAGTTGGACTTTTAGGAATTGATACAGCTGGAGATTCTAATCTAGCTGCAAACCTTTAATTTCCAGCTGCTTGAGTCTTTTTGAGGACTTAATCTGCTTCTTCAGTCTTCTTAAAGCTGATTCCAGAATCTCTTCTTTTAGGTTTCTCAATGTGCCTGCAAGACGTGACCAATTTTCATAGGCCTTTTTATGTAGCTCATTCTTTTCGATATTCCAAATCAGTGATTATAAACTTTGATATCATTCATTTTTGAACTATCTTACCTCCTGACTTTAGAAAACTGGTTGACTATCCTGCAGACTCTTTTGCTACTTTTTAGCATTGTAATGATGATCTCTCTTCTTGCGGGTCAGAGCCATTGGTTTAACATATCCATATTGAATACGATGCCTCTTATAATATCTGCGTGTTCTTGCTACAGATATATATCTCTTTACTGGTAGTTCCAAGTCAACTAGTACTTCACCTCTGGAGCCTTGCTGAGCTTGACATTAGAGTTGACTTTCTTTTTGTCGAAGTCGGTACTTGCAAGTACGTTCAGTACTAGTTGTTGGAGATGAACAGGATATAGGAGGATGCTTCTGGTAAGCAGCATGGTACTTGTGAACATGGTCTCAGTTCATAATTCACTTTCGTTCTTTTTTGATCAACATCATTTTCCATGGCATAATTTGATATTCCAAAATGACTGAGATATTAATTTGGTATGATTGCTATTTTTCTCATTACATATTTTTTGTTTATAAATTTAATTTAATATTTAAATTTACAACAAGCTGTAATGGGCAGGGTCTGAGGGTCAGGTAGCGCAAGGCACACCACGATCAGGGCAGGCAGGATTCTGGAGACGAGGTCTAGGTGCGGGGGTACAACCGAAGTGAGTTGTATGAGGTTCGGGATTCAGGAGTTCAGGGTCAGGGTTCAGGGGTTCAAGAGGACGCCAGATAACAGAGAGTGTAATTCCTAGGTACAGGTATCTGAAGGAGATTACCAGATTGTATAAAGAAAGTAAAATATAAAGGAGCACACCCCTTTATATATTAAGAAAATCCTCCCTGATCACTAATAGAAAAGAAAGTCCTTGGCGTTACATGCAGCCGCGATCCTTCCATCCGGTTCTGCCATATTCCACTACGTGGCGACGCCTCCCAATCACTCATACAAAGGAAATCTAACTATGCAATCAAAAAAACTACAACCAATATATGCAACCAAAACTCCATGCATATTCCGTCTCCACAACCGGGTGGCCATGACACTAGCCCTCCTCTCTGACGCCGAAGTCCCTTGAGGTGAGCTATTCAGGCAAGGGTCCTGGCTTATGGGGGTAATGTTTATAGAACTGATCCAGAGCTTGGAGTCCATTGACGGAGTCGGCAGATTCCCAGGTAGCCTCTGCGTATCCTTTCCAACGGATTAAGTAATGGAGATGGTTTCAGACAAACTTAGCATCTAAGACCTCCTCCACCTGCCATTCCTTCTTGCCATCGACCTCTACAGGTGGTGGTGGCAGTATCGCTTGGCCTGGTAGGAGGTCATGTGAGGCGAGGTCAAGGAGAGGGACATGAAACACGTTGTGGATCTTTATAGTAGGCGGGAGGTCTAACCGGTAGGCATGGGTTCCTACCTAGGCAAGGACAGGATAAGGGCCGAAATGCTTGTTGTCCAGTTTTAGGAAGGGTCATTTGATGGGAATGTTCTTGGCATTTAGCCAGACACGGTCCCCAATCCAGAAGTGATGGGCCGGAAGCCAGCCCTTGTCGGCATATTCATGTTGCCAATCCTGGGCAAAGGCGATTTCGGTTCTCAGGGGGTCGTGGATATCCTTGATGCACTCCACAAAGGTACCTGCTCGGGATTCATCAGAGGTTTCGTTGGGGGTGTCTAGGAAGTCCATACGGGGGTCGTAGCTGTGGTTGGCAAAGAAGGGTGACAAACCGGTAGACTTGGAGGCATGGTTGTTGGCTGCGAACTCAACTATAGGAAGCCAGAAGGACCAGTTATCCTGTTGGTAGTTGACGAAAGCCCAAAGGTACTGTTCCATGATGGCATTGACATGTTCCGTTTAGCCATCTGTTTGAGGATGAAAGGCTGTGGACATCTTCTGCTTAACCTGTAGCCTTTCACATATGGTTCTCCAGAAGTCTGCGGTGAACTGAGTACCTCGGTCGGAGGTAATGGTCTTTGGGAGACCATGGTGTTTCCAGATATGGCGGAGATACAGGTCAGCCATGGTAGGGGCATCGATAGTGGTACGACAGGTAATCATGTGGCGCAATCTAGACAGTTGGTCCACTACTACTAGGATAGCATCATTCCCTTGGCTCCAAGGTAGGCCTGTAACTAAGTCCATGGATATGTGTTCCCAGGGGCGGTTGGGTATTGGCAGTGGGTACAGGATACCAAAGGAGGCGTGCCGGGAGGTGCGACTTCGCTGACAGACATGGCAATTGGCCACGAAGCAACCAATATCCCATCTCATGCCAGGCCAAACATAATGTCGGGACACAAGCTCGTGAGTCTTGGTGCGTCCGGGGTGTCCTGCTAAGGGCTGGTTGTGTGAGTCCTGTATTAGCCTGAGGCGCAACTTGTCATGTTGGGGAACGTAAATCTGATCGTGGTAGAGTAGGCGATCTCTCTTACGTCTCTATTCGTTCAGTGACAGGAGGTGGGAGTGTCGGTCACCCTTGTCACGGGTGCGGAGAACCTGGATTGGAATTGTGTTAGCTTTATAAGCCTCTTTCCAAAGCTCTTCATTAGGGAACGCTCTAGTAGGGAGTGTTGAATTTTCTAATTCGTTTCATATGTATATTCTCCTTGATAATATTGTATATTCCTCTACTTAGTATTATTTCTAGTTCACGGACATTACTACAGCGGAGTATGTATTACGTATATTTCATTAATATTTCATGATACGATTAAGGGATTATGGCGTGCTTTTCTTATCTGGTGTTCGGGTTTATTTCTTACATTTTATGCATCATCATGCACGGTCATCGGTCATTTGATTTACAATTATGTTCTAATTATCCGTTCACACCATCTTAGATTTACGCATGTTTTATGGGATTTCCTTGGCAGTTCTTTAGGGTCAAACACGTTCGCACTTATGTTTTTCCTACTTATGTTACGGTCAAACACATCGACACTTATGTTTTCCCTTATATTTTCTCTTAGTTACGCGAAGGATGCACACCTGTATAAATAGGGGTTACCATCCATCTCGCTTAAGAGAATTAAGGACAAGAACTACTACCAATCTACCTTCATACAAAATTCCTCCTCGCTTAGCGTGCCCGCAGTATACTCTTACTACTGTGTCGTACTTTCGTACAAAGTTATTAAGATAGTGCCGTACCCACACATTTGAACAGGGAGTGTAGTATTCACCAACAAACTCAGAGGCTGAGACTTTAACACCACTTAGGTCTAGTGGCTTTTCTGTTCCTCCACCTCTGCTGGTGTCTCGTTCTTTATCTGGGTCAAGGTGTCGGCCTTGCCATTCAGCTTTCTAGGCTGGTACTCGATCTGGTAGTTGAACTGGGATAGGAATTCAGACCAACAGGCCTGTCAGTTGTTCAATAGTCTCTTGGTGGTGAAGTGCTTGAGGTTCAGGTGGTCTGTTAGGATGGTCACCTGCCTTCCGAGGAGGTAACATCACCATTCTTCGAAGGCTCTGACCACGGCCATGAGTTCCTTGTCGTAAATGTCGTAGTTGTATTCGGCAGGACTATGTTTGCGAGAATAGAACGCAACAGGATAGAGGTGTCCACTGTCATCCTTTTGTGACATGACACCAGCAGAGACGAAGTCGGAGGCATTGGTTTCAATGATCACTTCTTTGTGGAAATTGTAGTGGACGAGGACAGGGGCCGTGATGAAGGCTTTCTTTAATTGTTCGAAAGCACGTTGACATTTAGGAGTCTATACAAAGGGTCGATTCTTTTTGGTGAGAGTAGTGAGGGGGCCTGCCAGCCGCGAAAAGGCACAAATGAACCGTCGGTAGAAGTTGCCGAAGCCTAGGAATACGTGGACTTCACATACGCGATTGGGCACAGGCCAGGTAGTAACAGTTTCTACCTTGGTGTTGTCCATCTGGATGTCTTCTGGGCTGATGATGAAACAAAGGTATTCCACATGGGTGACATGGAACTCGTATTTCTGTGGTTTGGCTTCAAGATCAGCCTCCTGTAATGCTTGTAGTACCCAGCATACATGCTCAATGTGTTCTTCTTCATTCTGGCTGTACACGAGAATATCATTGAGGTAGGCTGTATAGAATCTGTCTAGTCCCTGGCATAGGACCTTGTTGATGAAGGCATGGAAGGTGGCAGGAGCATTGGTAAGACTGAATGGCATAACATTTGAATCAAAAAGCCCATATCGGGTGCGGAAGGCAGTCCTCTATCGGTCCTTCTTGTCCATGAGGACTTGGTTGTAGGCCCCACGAATGTCGATCTTTGAGTAGATTTTAGCCTCAGTGATGTTCATGAAGGGTTCTGTTAACAGGGGAAGAGGTCCATGATCCTTGAGAGTTCCCTCCTTCAATCCTCGATAGTCCACACAGAGTCTTAAGGTGCTATCTTTCTTTTTGATAAACAGGACCGGAGATGTGGCTGAGGAGGTGGAAGGGCTAATGAAGCCTTTGTCCAGATTTTTGTCAATCTATCCTTTTAGGGCGGCGCGTTCTGGTGGGGGGTTGTAGAGAGGGCCAAAAGAGGGAGTGAAATCAGGTTTCAGGAGTATCTCATGGTCTATCCTGGGTCGGCTAGAAGGTAGTTGGGTTTGTTCCTTTTCTAGGAACACTGGTAGGAAGTTGTGGTATTCGGGGGGGACAATCTCTTTGACTTCCTGTTGTTCTAACACTGTGTGGTCAAGGGTGCGTTAGAGGGCGTAAGCTTTGAGGAAGTAGGAGATCTCATATTCAATTCCCTAGACACCGGTCACGTCTATGGTACAGTGCATGAGGCAATAGTTGGACTCAAAGGTAACAGTGTTGGAGGCAACTCAGATGGTGACGTCATGTTGTTTCAGCCAAGGAATACCAAGAGTAAGGAGGTAACCACCAAGCTTGGTGATGAAGGCAGGGACGGATTCCAGGTGGTCATTTATTTTAAGGTTGAAGCAAGCGATATGGGTTATTGCCCCAGAGCTGATAGGTCTCCTCTCGATGACAGAGAGATGTATGGGTTCCTTGAGTTGGGATAGAGGTTGGTGGTGACAGCTAGCAAAGTCTATATCCATGAAAGCATAATCAGTTCCTCCCGAATCGAGAAGGGCGTGGACTTGGATTACATGTTGGTTGTCTATGATGTCAGAAGCGACTACCAAGTGGTTATCCTCAATTCCATTTTCCATTTCGTCCAGAGATAAACTAGAAAGAACTAAATAAGGAAAAGACTTAACATGTCCCATGTCAGTGCTGGAGGCTGCATGTGGGACCACTAGTTTTCCCACTCTTCTTGGGCAGGAAGGGGCTCCTCAGGAGTGGGAATCGTGTTGGTGGCAGCCCCATGCATGGGGCGGGGTCTCTTGTTAGGACAAGCACGGGCCATATATCTATGTCCTCCACAGTAGAGGCAAAGGCCACAGGCGATTCGATCTTGCCTTTCGGCAGGGGAAAGCTTTCGGCATCCTGCGGAGAGGTCCATTGGGCCAGAGGTAGTACCAGTCACTGTGGAGGCTGGGGGCGGAGCGGGACCAGGTATGCAGGGAGTAGCGGGAGTGGAGGTTCTCCAAGAGGATGAGGAGGAGCCTTTCTTTTCAGCGGCGCGGGCACCGACATTGTTGTCAAGCTGCTTGAGGAGAGAGAGGTAGTCGTTCCAAGATTCTGGGATGGGAAAGACATGTACCAGGGCATCCTTCAGTTCGGTGCTGAGGCCCTGATAGAGGGAGGTATGTTTGGTGGCATCATTCCAGAGGGTGTCGACAGCCAGGCGTTGGAAATCGGCGAGGTATTCCACGAACTGCCTGTTCTTCTGCTGGAGGCTTCTCAGAGCCCATTCGGCCATTTGGGCTGTCACAAACTGTGACTAAGCAAGGCAGATTTCACATAGCTCGGACTTCCGAGTTATAGGTATGTTGGGATTTCACATGATGCACATTAGTGCGCCATAGGTTATTATGTTTACCTGTTCGTGACTCACAGTTGTGAGTCACACGATGTTATGATTTTCGTACATGACTCAAGTTATGAGTCATGGGTTTCACTCAGGTGATGCGAGTTGCGCACCTGACTGGGTTATTATGTTTTGATTGGTTTTAGGTATGTTGCGCAGTGACTCATAGGAGTTGTCTGATGGATTTTATATGACTCATGATTATGAGCCTGAGTTACAGGGATAGCGTGACGTGAGGTATGAGTCACGCCAGTTGAAGAGCTACTATATAAAGGAGTCACTATGACCCCGAGTATTAGCTCTTCACACGTTCTTCTTGTTTATTTCTTACCTTTAAGTTATTATCAATAAAACCTACCTTTACGCTCTTTAAGATTTGTCTTAAGAAACCCAAGAATTGTCTTTCCTCTCACGAGGAGAGATTAAGTCCTAAGCGAGGACTACGAAAAAGAATAAGAAGATAGGTGCGGATAAGATAGTAGTCATAGGACTGGACTATCGAGATCGCGTAGGCAGAGGCCTGAGAACTATCAGCTTATAGAGAAGTATCGTTACCTGTTGCCAGGTCCTACTTAGTAGAATTCTTAACATTAGAACCTGTCTACAACGCGACACTTAACGAATACACCACGGATCCGTTCAACAGAGATCATGAGGAAGACATAGACGTCCAAGACAACAGTCTAGGATTAGGAGGATTGGAAGAAGCGCTTAGCGAAGCAAGTCAAACCTCAGTAAGATCGAGAAGTCCCGTCACCCCAGAACCAATCACTCCACCCTTATCAGAAGAAACTCGAGAAACACCAAGACCTGAAAGAATGTCAGGACCCGTACTACCACCTGGACCGCCACCAGCAGGACCAGCCCTGTTCACTCGAGAGGACATGCAACAGATGATACAAGAGGAATACCGAAGCAGAGATCAGAAGCCAAAAGTCAAAACACCACCCAGATACGATGGGGAAAGAAGCAAACTACGAGGATTTATTGTCCAATGTTAAGAATCCTACCGGGTAGGACCTAGCGACAGGTAACGATACTTCTCTATAAGGTGATAGCTCTCAGGCCTATACCTATGCGATCCTGCTAGTCCAGTCCTTTGACTACTATCGTATTCGCGCCTATCTTCTTATTCTTCTCCTTAGTCTTCGCTTAGGACTTAATCTCTTCTCCTGGGAGGAAAGACACTTCTCGGGTTTCTTAAGATAAATCTTAAAGAGCGTAAAGGTAGGTTTTATTGATAATAACTTAAAGGTAGGAAATAAACAAGCAGAACGTGTGAAGAACTAATACTTGGGGTCCTAGTGACCCCTTTATATAGTAGCTCTTCACCTGGTGTGACTCATACCTCGCGTCACGCGATCCCTGTGACTCATAATCATGAGTCATATAAAATCCATCAGACGACTCCTATGAGTCGCTGCGCAACATACCTAAAACTAATCAAAATATAATAACCCAGTCAGGTACGCAACTCGCGTCACCTGAGTGAAACCCATGACTCATAAGTTGAGTCATGTGCGAAAATCATAACATCGTGTGACTCACAACTGTGAGTCACGAACAAGTAAACATAATAACCTATGGCGCACTAATGTGCGTCATGTGAAATTCCAACATACCTATAACTTGGAAGTCCGAGCTATGTGAAATCTGCCTCCCTTAGTCACAGTTTGTGACATTAGCTCCTCTCTCCCTCAGCCCGAGTCCCATCGGGCTTCAGTCTTCTATTTCCCATCTTCTTCCTTCGGGTAGCGGATAGTACCTATTCGCTCCCTTGTTCACCCTGACCACCCTGGCCAGAGTTTTCCTTGCTCCCTTCTCTTCTTTTCTCCAGTCGTTCCGGCGAGCCTTCCTCATATTTCTCTCTCCTTGCAACTCCATTGTCAAATTGTCGTTGCTCCACCTCGTCCTCTCCAGCTCCTTCTTGAGCTCCTCTATCTTTTCCGCCTGATATTCCAGCAACCTGCTGGTTTCCACTTTTTCCGCTAACCATTTCATCTTGACCTCTTTCGAGGTCTCGTGTTCCGTTTCTTCTTCCATCTCTTGTTGGCAGGAAACCTGCTCCCGTTTCCTGGGCTTTGCCCATTGTCTTTGTTTTTTCGCCCTCCTCCTCCTCGATTCCATCCACGGAGTCGGTTCGCTGTATTGTACCAGATCCACTGGTTCTAGCGTCGGGGATTTCGCTGGCGTCCGGGATCTTGTTGGCGATCCCAGAGGTGAAGTCTTGGGGGGCTATCGATTCTTTTCCTGAGGCTAGTATTCCGAGCCTTCTTTCTTGCTTCTGTGTACTTGGCACTCGTCGTTGTAGCAACCTGTCCATAACAGGTTCGCGTGCTCCCTTTGGGTAGTGGGAGTCTTGGGTATCGGTAAGTCTTTCAGACTTATCCAGTCCTCGGGGTTGTATTCCATCTTGTCCTTCATTTGTTCTGGGCTTGGGGTCCGGTATCCCGGGCTGGTCGGGTTGATGTATCTGAACGCGTCGCGTTCTGGATCAGTCTTGAGTGATGAACTCAACGGCATGATTTCCATTTTTATCTGAGGCTGCTGCCAGTAGTAGGTGTCTGTTCTGCGTAGTGGCGGGGCCATACATTCCGATTCGGATGTGTCTTCTACCGTTGCTTGACGGCTTGCTAGGGTATCGTTGATGGAATTGGTTGACTGCATTTTGCGCGTGATCGAAGTTCTTGGCTGGTGTCACGGCCACCCGGCGTGCTGGACGTGGAGGAACATTAGACTTTTGGTTGCAGATATCGGCTGTGGTTTCTTTGGTTGCGTTGTAGGATTTCCTTTGTGTTATGATTGGGATAGGTTGCCACGCGACGGAACCTGGCGGAACATGATGGAAAGATCGCGGCTGCTCGCGACGCCAAGGACTTTCTTTTGTATTAGTGATCATGGAGGATTTCCTATCTATATAAGGGGGCGTGCCCCCTTATACTTTATGTTCTTCACGCAAT